>JAZEWT010000025.1:7604754-7615057 GCA_036362905.1 Mordacia mordax
GATAGCCGTGTCGAGACGGAGAAGGAACACTCGACACAACTAACCCGAAGGAACAGATGTTATGATTATCAAGCTGGCCAGCGGGGGCCGCCACATAGTTCGGATTAAAACAAGATGAATGAACGATGCGTCGGCGTCTCGTCACCGAGCACCGCGCAGCCAGCGCGGACGCACGCGCCGCACCAACGCCATACCGGCGCGTAGCCCTGCCGCGCGATCGGCGTGGTGGAGTCTCCGATTAATAACGCCGCGCGGCACAGCGGTCGTTCGCTGGCCACGGTATTCGTTCTCAGAGGCGCGAGGAAACTGCGCAGACGCGGAGGAAATGAAGCAACGCAATCAGCCGGCACCAACATTCGCGTCCCGACAGATTTTTATCTCTTCTCATCTCATTGTCAGAAACCGCTCGGTCCTGTACAGGGAGGGTCGCAGTGAGCCGGAGCCTATCCCGGCAGACACAGGGCGCAAGGCAGGGATATATCCACGATGGGACGCCAGTCCATCACCGGGCTCTGCGGGTAATTTAGTCTGCAAGCCAATTATCCGATGCAGCAGCATGTTTTTTGGGCTGTGGGAGGAAACCAGAGTGCCCAGTGAAAACCCACATAAACACAGGGAGAGAACACCCAAACTCCACACAGAAAGGCACCCGATCCGAGATTCGAACCCGGGTCCAACTTGCTGTGATGTGACAGCGCTACCCACTGGGCCACCGTACCGCCCGATAGATTTTAATGTTATCAGCCAATTAGCCGGAGAAAACCCACGCAGGACAGAGGGAGAACACACAAACTCCGCACAGTAAGGCACCCGAGGTGAGAATTAAACTGCCTCGGGTAGGGCCTTCCTTTTGTGAGGCACACATGTTACCACTGTCCAGGCCTCTCACAGACTGCAGTACGCGGTGCACGACCAGTGACTCGAGGTATGTACACTCGATGTGGTGTGCTGCGTGTGGATATATTTTCCAGACGATATTAAGCCGTGCTGCCGCCAGCCACTCTCTGCCCTTGGCGGGTGAATGAAGCGTCTGCGGTGGCGACTCTCTCGGTAAAACATCCTCCACCCGCTGAGATTCGTTCACGAGCCGTTTAATTCATATTTAATAAGGCAGCTCCGTCGCACGCGGAGACATACGTTTGGAATTACACCGACACACAGGACGTACGGAGCAGAAAACGTCCCCTTGTTAAAGCCACCGCATTGACGTTACGAAAGTTGCTCTCAACAGCTGCTGTTTCGGGACAGCCGCGTCGAGCGTCCCTCCCACATCCTTCGCGACGTTTACGCTCGCACGCCGTGGAGGCATCGCCAGTTGTCTGACGATGCCTCTAAAGTGGGAGGCGGAGTGCCCCAGAGGAGAGAGGAGGCACACGCTCGATACGACTGTGGTGTATCAAAGCGTATTGACTGTAAACAAAGAGACAGCGATCCTGGGCAGGACATCTCGTTAGCGGGCATGAGAGTCAGCAGTCAGCACTAGCAACCCAAAGGTAGGAGAAAACGGAGCCAAAAGTACGTCCGTCATGGAGATGGAGCGGTGAGATCGTGCTGTGGTGCTCTGTGGATTCCTGCATCGCGAGACTGGGAGAGACGAGGACGGTTTGATGAGGCCTTGTTCCGGCAGTGGATAGATCGTGACATCGACAGGAGACCGGGCAGCTCACAGGAGACCAGGCTGTGGGCACGGCGGTGAGGGCACGAGGTCAGCGCAGGGTCAGCGCGGGGTCAGCACAGGATGAGCGTGGGGTCAGCGCGGGGTCAGTACGGAGTCAGCACAGAGTAAGCACGGGGTCAGCGCGGGGTCAGTGCGGGGTCAGTGCGAGGCTAGCGCGGAGTCAGCATGGAGTCAGCATGGAGTCAGCGCGGAGTCACCGTCAGCGCGGGGTCAGCGCGGGGTCAGCGCGGGGTCAGCGCGGAGTCAGCGCGGAGTCAGCGCAAGGCCAGCGCGGGGCCAGCGCGGGGCCAGCGCGGGGCCAACGCGGGGCCAGCGCGGGGTCAGCGCGGGGCCAGCGCGGGGCCAGCGCGTACACCCCCTGTACCGACCGCTTGCCCTCGTGCGGCGCCGTGCTGGCGCCAGCGACCGCCCCGACACCCCAGCGATTACCGGTACCCGAGCCGGCTGCGGTTCACGACATCAAACCACAGGGTCCGCGGCCGCACGCGGCGCTCCGTTTGGACACGCGCGCGGTCAATATTCACGCAGCACTGCCACACTAATCGCGCGGACTCGAGGGAGGGGCGCGGGCGTTTATTTTGAATGCGCAACAACACCGCGTTGATATATTTACGGCACTCTGTCACTGCTGTCATTGGGCCCCGTCGCACAGAGTGGCTTTATTCACAAGACGCGGCAATGGGGCCGTTAGCAGATTAAACGGCGCACAATTGAGTGTGCATAAGTCCCCATGGGGACGATCATCCAGAGAGCATTCATCAATGTCACGTCAGGCTCTCTTCAATCCCACTGGCGCAAAAGCACGAGAGAATCGATGAACGCTCCTGCTGCTCCTCCCTCTCCTGCTTGGGTTTGCAGCGAATACCACGACGAAGTCCATCCTCAAAGCGCAGCCTTTGTAAGGACGTGCATTATTCATGCATGCTTGGAGTTACATCGAGAGACACAAGATGACACGTGGATTAATTCACTCCACACAATAATAGTAACAACCATTTCAAGTTATAACGCGCCGCCGAGGCACAGTAATCGCTTGCTGTCAAAGACACAGCGAACGGACTCGGAGCCGTGCGGAGGAGCCACCAACACGTGCGAAGGCACGAACGTGGTAAGCTGGCGCCAACAATTTCCCAAGCGGTCGCAGTAGAGTTGTAGCTACGAAATATAATTGTGCTGGAACACATTTACCCAGAAGGCTCACAGGCTATTCGATCAGAACATTATTTTATCCTTGTATGGTTCAATTAATATTTTCATCCAGCTCATCAGTAACTCGAAATGCACCAACACAGCTCGTTATTGCAAAGCTGCTGCGCCACATGCAAGGGGCAACAGCACATTCACACAGCAGCTCTGTACCGTCAGGCAACATAGCGGTGTTCGGTAAACAGGCCACATCCTCGCTGATGAGAATTAGAGAGGTGAAACCACATCGACTCAGGAAATCCATTATCTTGTGGAACTGTTATTTAAATTTTTGAGTGGACAATCTTTAGTCCGTTTATCTCTCCGTAAATAAACAAATCGCTGGCGTGACGCGGCGATGTACGATCGATCGGCCCGCTCCGCGGTAATCATTCCGGCGAGCATTTTCAAGTTTCTCCTCAAAAAAGCAAAATCAAATCTCCGCGCGGCGTGAGCGAGGGATCGATGCGGCTGCCGGTTCAGCGCTCGGCATCGCGTGACAGCGAGACACGAGCACTCTCGTCATTACTCAGCCTCCGCTCGGGAACTGCCGCGCGCGCATCGGTGTGAGAGCCAACACAGCCTCTTAAGAACCGCCACAAAAAAAAAAGCATTAATTGCCGGCGATAAAAAACAATGTTGCGCTTGTGGTATTTGAAATGGACGAATGGGCGATATAATTTGGCACGAACAGAACACACGCCTCTCCCCCCGCCCCGTATCCCAGAGATTCGGACACTTGGCGGTGGTCTGATTGAGCTCAGAGAAGCGTTGGGTTTGCGGGGGGCCGTTCTGATAATTTTCCCATCGCGTTTGTATGGCTTCTCATTTTTGCGTCTTGTTTCTGCGGTTCAGTGCGCGACATCACCGTGAAAGTGTAACGCCAGAAAACAGTGAGCAATAGAGGGTGGCACGGTGGCGAAGTGATCAGCGCTGCTGCCTCACAGCCAAAAGCTCTCAGGTTCGATTCCAGGCTCGGGTGCCACCTCTCTAATACGTCGGGAACCACACAGTGCAGAGGCACGCTGCTGCCTAGGTTTATTTGCCTGGTGACTGATAAACCCCCGACGTGTGATGGACTGGCGTCTTATTATGGGTACAGCCCTACCTTGTGCCCTGTGTCTGCCGGGATAGGTTCTGGCCCCATTGCGACCCTAAACAAGCAGATTCTTGCGCGCAGGAGCTAACGTATGTTTTGCGATGATAACACTCTATTATTTAGCGAGGTGATGCATAATTAAAGGCCGACTAATGCCACCAATCAAATCTCGTGCCGTTATGGAAGGACCAATGAAGACACCTCACGGGATAATTCGGACAAACTCGCCAACGTGGTGCTGGGTTGTACCGAGCCGTGCTCGGGACGATGCCCAACATTTCGCCGCACATCCTGGCAGCTGCATCAGGAAGCGAAACGTCAGCCATCGGCACAACGTGCGGCACGAGCCGATAACGGAGAGCTGCTGCGTAGCAGCGAACAAACACCGAGTAAAAACCCACGCGGCGGTCATTCAAATCGCTCTCCCCGAGCACAATGAATAACTCATTGCTCATTGTCAGCAACCGCTTAGTCCTGTACAGGGTCGCGGTGAGCCGGAGCCTATCCCGGCAGACACAGGGCGCAAGGCAGGGATATACCCACGATAGGACGCTAGTCCATCACCGGGCACTGCGGGCAATTTAGTCTACAAGCCAATTAACCTATGCAGCAGCATGTTTGTTTGGACTGTTGGAGGAAACCGGAGTGCCCGGCGAAAACCCACGCGGACACGGGGAGAGAACTCGCAAACTCCCACACAGCAAGACACCCCAGCCGAGATTCGAACCCGGGACCTTCTTGCTGTGAGGCGACAGCGCTACCCACTGGGCCACCGCGCCGCCCTACAATGAATGAATAACGCATTAGAAAACAATTACATAACACAAAGCTAGCAGACTTGGAGGAGTGCCCTCCCAATAATATCAGGCAGGGGAACTCACTTCGTCTCCGCGGATAAACCCGCGGGTAACTGTAACCGGCTCGGTAAGCCTCCGCAAAAACGCGTGCTTCTGGCAAAACGTGACCTAAGTAGGCGCATGCGTCTGATGGCCTAACACGTGCCGTCTCACGTCATTACATGTGCACAGGCGGAACCGGTCTCCTCCCTTAATAAGGGCAATATTATTTTGGGGATAACGAATTTTTTCAATTATACGTGGTACCAGATTTTTCCCACCTTCAGCACCACCCAATGCCTCCTTGCACCACCCAATGCCTCCTTGCACCACCCAATGCCTGCTTGCACCACCCAATGCCTCCTTGCACCACCCAATGCTTCCTTGCACCACCCAATGCTTCCTTGCACCACCCAATGCCTCCTTGCACCACCCAATGCAGTTGTCTGGCGAGTTGACACCAGCTAACCACGTGGCGTGACTACCACCACCCCCCGACCAACAGATTGCCTCGCTCCTCGAAGTCATTCTCTCTTTGAATGAACATCTCGTGAAGGGAATGAACAGGAGTTAAAACATTGTCGGTATCGTTTATTATTTACCCCCGCACCATCGCGCACCGTTCGATCAACGCGGCGCAGTGATGAAATGGCGCAGCTCCATCGCAGCGCCGGTGCCGGCTCGGCGCCAACATTATTTGATATCGTTATTACTGAACGCAGCGCACACGACCAAATATGGTAATGGGCTATATATATATACCCACCGACTGGCCGGATTGATAATATTGCGGGAGAGGTAGGGGCAGCAGCTGGAGGGCCGAGTAGCGCGGGGCTACATTGAGTGGGCCAGGCTCAATGCATCTCCCGATTCCCCCGTGTGGCCATCGGCCAACGAGGAGCCATTCTGCCGTCGGTGATTTCGCCAAATGAAGCGCTTTGTCCGAGACCGAGCGCAGGCACTGGCGGCCCGCGGCGTTCACGCCTCTTGTTTTGGCGCTGGCGCCCGGTTACGAGGCGGCTGCGCCGGTCCGCGTTGCCGCGGTCGCCGCCGGGGCTACGCGAGACGCCACGACAACGACGGCGCGACGGCGCAACGGCGCGACGGCGACGTCCGGAGTGGGCCTCCCCCACTCATCATCACCGCAGTCGAAACCTCTCGTTAAGAACATTCGCTCCTCGCTCGTTCGCGACGTTTCACCTCCAACGTTGAAGACATCATCGGGCTGCTGAATTGACATTGATACATTAGTCTAATAATTAAGAGAAGGTTATCGTCAAGGAAACCAAGACCGACAAACTATTTCGAGCGAGAGTAGAAAAGGCTTTTACCATTGCTGGCAATTATACGGGTGTGAAGATCTTAAAACACCAACATAGACACCTTTGACAGAGTGTCTTGTTTGTGCCCATAGCTTAATTTTGAGTAATTGAGCCTTGAGAGAACACACACGTGCAATCTGGAAATCCACACGTGACTGAGAACACGTGTGGATTTGAAGATTTTTTTAAAAAGATGACGGCCGATGTAATCAACGCTGACTACCGCAGCACCGGTGTCGGTGAGATGAGGCACGAGAGTCATGGTTAGGAGCCATTCACTGGTGAGTGCGTCACGATCCGTCATCAGCACTCGTCGTCACGACCCGTCACCGTGGAGATGGGCGCTCGGCTCAACTATCCAGTGAACTCTCTACGAAGGCTTCCCGGTCGACTGGGCTCCACTCGCACAAGAACACGGGGGGATGGTGGCGACCTCCGGCAAGAACCGGCTCGGGTTTCACGACTCGGCGCACCGATAACTACGGCCACGGCTCATTGGTCCTCATAATGGGCCCTGCATCACCGTGGCACCTCCCGTAATGCGGTTCTCCCGCCACGTATGATTAATTTACCGCGCAGATTTGCGCAGCCCGTAGTTTATGGGCGCTCGCAGTCGGGATACTCGAACTCGCCCCCGTGCGTTTGCCGCTCTGCTCGGTGTACGACAGCTGAATGAGCCCCCGAAATGTGCTGGAGTAAAGCACCACATGTCGAATAACGGGCGAAACAACCTGAAAACACATCACGGAGGTATTTAATGAATACACTTGAAATCTGAGTCAGATTTTGTGTATACTTTAGAACGCCTATGGGTTTGTCCTATACATAGTTAAATAGAAATCTGCCCAGATGCCAACTCAGCACAGTTCACCCATCAACAACCTCCAAACGTTCTCCGTTGGACGAGGGCACCAAAAATGTAAAGTGTAATCATTCGAGACAAGTCACCCAGCATCTCGACCCTCTGCATGAAGAAGGACCATTGCCTGAAATGTTTACCTACCGTGGTGAGGTCAGGCTAAAGATAAACATTTCAGTTTATTATTTCTGCTGAAACCCAAGTGGGTTCGTTTATACAAAACACATTAACCGATTCAACTCTACAATTTAAAGTTTTCACGCATAACAAAAAAAACCTACTGAACAAGCGTTAATTAACAGGATTGAAAAATATAAAAAGGGCGGCAACGTGGTGCAGTGGGAAGCACTGTGGCCTCGCAGCAAGAAGTTCCCGGGTTAGGTTCTAGGCTTTGGTGCCTTTCTGTCTGCTGTTGCCTTGCAGAAGAAGGTCCCGGGTTAGGTTCTAGGCTCTGGTGCCTTTCTGTGTGCTGTGGCCTCGCAGAAGAAGGTCCTGGGTTAGGTTCTAGGCTCTGGTGCCTTTCTGTGTGCTGTGGCCTCGCAGAAGAAGGTCCCGGGTTAGGTTCTAGGCTCTGGTGCCTTTCTGTGTGCTGTGGCCTCGCAGCAAGAGGGTCCCGGGTTAGGTTCTAGGCTCTGGTGCCTTGCTGTATGTAGTTTACATGTTCTCCCCGTGTCCGTGTGGGTTTTCGCCGGGCACTCCGGTTTCCTTCCACCATGCAAAAACACGCTGCTGCCTCGGTCAATTAGCCTACTGAGTAAATTACCTCCAGTGCTCTGCGAAGTACTGGTGTCATATCCTGGGTATAGCCCTACATTGTGTCCTCTTTCTGCCAGGATAGGCTCTGGCCCCCCACAACCCTGTAGAGGATCAAGTGGGTATTTATGATTTTAAATTGTAAAATTCAAACATTTTTAAACCACGGTGACCAAGGGGAAGATTAAAAAACGGAATAAAAAAGAGCTCCTTGTGTGTCTGATCTCAGTGCTTTGTTGAAGTCACACGTCTAACTACCCAGGCACGGCGAACGACCCACGACCACAACCACTTTGGTGTCTGCGGCGCTGCCTGCCCGTGATGTCTGGCAGAGACCGACACATCGCACGAAATGTTCTTGTGCAGTCGAACAGCGACGGTCGTGGTAATTTGACAATCGAGCCGGGGCTGCATTTCCACGTGGAGCCTCACGGTCCCCGCGATTAGAGTTTCATCTCTACACAGGTTATTGCTGCGGGTTTATTCGCCCTTGGGTTTTATGCGTTGCAACGTTGAACATTTTGGAGGCTCGCTGGGCACTTTCTGCTGTGAAAATAAACATAAACTATCTAACGCTGTGTGGCTCAGTCTACGTGCTCAGTGTGAATTTCTGACACACCGTGAGGGAACACCGTTTGGAATAACGCTACACAATGAAAATTAATTACATGTCAGTGACTAATGCCTGGATCACAAAAGCACTGATTAGGCTGCCACGGTGCTCAGGTGGAACAGAGCACAATTACTGTGGAACGGCAGAACGAAACCTCACTTGAGCTCCCACAGGGGTATGAGGGTACGCACATGGGAATATCCAGAGGTCGCCAGTTCGATTCCATCTCCTAGCTTGGCAAGTTCCAAAAATCCCCACCCACCGCCTCTTGTCCACCCATCAGTACGCGTTCAAGCACAAGCAGCCGCTCAGCATGTGGTGCACGGCAACGTGAAGCGTGCATGGCCGTTCCCTCCTCCTCCAGGAGGGCGTCCGGCCAGTTTGGAGACGTTGGCCAAACTCCATCTCCGTAGAGACCCCCGAGAGCTCCCTCTACAAGATGCTGTTGCCGCCACTCAAGCCATCTCACGACCACACCTCTTATACTTTAACTCGAGCAGAAAATGCCGCGGTAATAGATTTGTACTGATGTGGGTTTTCAATTCTCGACTGGAGATGATTGCTCACACGAGCTGCAGTTTTGGGATAGCCGCGAAAGAGACGAGGAGCGCTCGACACGGCTATCCCGAGACAGCAGCGTTGGCAAGCAAGCAACAGTAACAGATGGTCAATGTCGGAGGGCAGCAGCAGTGGCGGACCGAGCGACACTTTAAGCAGCTTATTCGTTTGCTTGCGTGAATTTAAAGCGAATCCCCGCGAGGCGCTATGAAGAGCGGCGGTCACTGCGCAGACGCGAGCCTCCGATTGCGATGGCGCAACGGCAGAGCAACGACCTCTCAACGGAGCACAACGTCTCGCCGCTTGCCGACGCCGCAAGGGTGGACGTTACGCCGAGGAGGTGGACGTTACGCCGAGGAGGTGGACGTTACGCCGAGGAGGTGGACGTTACGCCGAGGAGGTGGGCGGGCGGTGAAGTTTCAAACAAAACACGAATAAGCTATGAGGTGGCTTTATTTTCCATCCGCCATCGTAATCGTGAAATGTGAACTCACCTCTTATCTAAAGCCTCCACATGCGTTTCAGTTCTCTAGAAATCTAACAGCACAGGAATAAAATAGCACTTTGTAAACAGTGGTCACTCAGCTCACGGTCCGCGGGCGGCCTGGGCACCGCACAGAAACGCAGAGAATACGACCCAGAGGAGCCATGCGGTTCAGCAGCTGCCGGTTCCAGGACCTGAAGTTGCAATGAGGGTCTCTGGCTGTGCCGCGTCAACAATTCCCACTCGTGTCGGAAAAATGGAACACCCACACACCTCGCAGAAGGAAAAATGATAAAATACCATTTATTTAAATAATCCCAGCCGCAGCCTCACCGCCTTACACCCAACGCGGTGTGGGCAACGTGAAGGCCTCTAAATAATATCACAAGTATTATTATTTGGTATTTCCAGCCATGCTAATAACGCAAGGCAATCACAAAGGCGTAATGTCTCGCGAGAAAATGTGGACCGATGCTGCCATGTGATGTTAGCCATGGCGATAATATGCAGGGCAATTTTCATATTTGGCAAATTGGGAACTGTGACACCAGCACACATGGCTCAATCTGTCAAAATACCTTTTACGGGATCTGTAACATCCACCGTGAAACAGAATGCGCGTATTTACTGCCATTAATCAATACAACTGCAGTATTAACCAGGACGGCCTGCTGGGCTCGAACTTCACACCTCGATCCTTGGCAGCGAGTAGTAAATGCACCACCACCACGCCTCCCTCCCAAGTAACGTTAGAAATAATCTTCCTAATCATCGATTCACTCCAGTCGCGTGTGTGAAAATCAGAGCTGCCAGCTCGGTACATTTCATCATGATTGTCAGGGTGAGGCCATTTTGCCCCCACCGCCACCGCCTTCCACCGCCCGCCGCCGCCCCCACAGCTCCCACCGCCCCACCA
>JAZEWT010000025.1:7615290-7630915 GCA_036362905.1 Mordacia mordax
GCATCGAACATCGATGAAAATCACGATGATGACGATGGTGACGATGATGACGATGATGATGACGATGACGACGATGACGACGATAATGACAATAATGACAATAATGACAATGATGACGATGACGAGGATGACTGAGGGCGAAGGCCAAGGCGTGGCCGACCGTGACGATGGTAACGAGCGCGAACAAGGAGGCCGATCCAGATCACGTGGTCGCGTTCGTGGAGACCGCAGTGACTCAATCTAAACATGGGAACCGGCTTCGTGTGCCTATTAACGGAGTTCACCAATTAGCTGCCTTAATCGTACCGGTGGCAGGGGATAGCAACCCCTTCACACCAGTATCTCACAACGAAGAGGTGGGGGCTGCAGCTGTCACTGCTTCAGGCGCAAAAACTAAAAATAATAACAATTGCATTTGTGCTCTCCGCAGCTCCGTGCAGCGCATTGTGACCCTCGGGTGAAAAGCGCTGTAGAAATGCAATTATCAGTACTATTTCAATTGTACAGCGCTTTTCACCCGAGAGAACGACGGGAAGAAATACACGGTTGAATCATAACGCGCGCACATTCGTTCAATGTCGGAGAGAGAGAGATCATGACTCAGAGGCGCAAGGAAACTGCAGAGAGGCGGGGAGGGAGAAGGCGGCCACGGCAAGAGCCGGTGCCAACATTGCCAAGACACCGTGCCATAGGATTATCGTCGAGTGACAACCAACGGATTGTTGTGGGGACACGCGCGCGAAGAACGTGGGAGCCGGATAAGCGATTTGAACTCCTCTCGCGTCCGACACACTGGGCCCCAGTGCCACGAGGACCCGCGCCTTGTTAACCGCGCCCTCCCATGTGCTAACTGTTAACCAGCCGCCACGTTAGTCTCATCTCATTGTCAGAAACCGCTTAGTCCTGTACAGGGTCACGGTGAGCCGGAGCCTATTCCGGCAGATACAGGACGCAAGGCAGGGATATACCCACGATAGGACGCCAGTCCACCACCGGGCACTGCGGGTAATTTAGTCTGCAAGCCAATTAACCTATGCAGCAGCATGTTTTTTTGGACTGTGGGAGGAAACCGGAGTGCCCGGCGGAAACCCACGTAGACACGGAGAGAGAACTCGCAAACTCTACACAGAAAGGCACCCGAGCCGAGATTCGAACCCGGTGCCTTCTTGCTGTGAGGCGACAGCGCTACCTGCTGGGCCACCGTGCCGCCGGCCACCACCTTAGTGTTTTAATAAATAATGGCAAACCCTGTGAAATTCCAACGACCGAGCCATTGTACACCAGGACGCGAACGGGCTACGGCGTAGGCGGTGTCTTTATTGTCGGGGTGTTCCGGGCGCCGTCGCGAACGTGAATACAGAAAATTACTTTTTAAGAATTAATGAACGCCGGGCTACGTGAACGGCGGCTCTGAGCGACGGCCACTCGAGGCACTGCAGGGTGGTTGCATAGCGGTTAACATCCGCGCTTCCTCACTGAACGAAGCTTCTGCCCAAGGAGGTTCAATTTCAGTCTCGGACGCCTTTCTGTGTGGAGTCTGTGCGTTCTCTTCCTGTTCTGCATGGATTTCCTCCGGATTCTCCGGTTTCCTCCCGCAACTGAAAACATTATCATGAATCGGCAGGTAACATCATAATATATGTAGGTGTGCAACGTCTGGCAAACATTGGCGAGGCATATGGCTGCTTCCCCTCCTCCCTCTCTTCTCCTTTGTCGTGCCTCCAAGTCGTTCCCTCTTCGAGCAAATTCTCTCACCGTTGAACAAACGCCGCGCCACGCGTTAAAAACAAAATTATTATTGTCAAGCGGCGGCAGAGCGCGAGCCCAGGGGCGAGGAAAAGCAACGATGCCACCTGTCGAAGTACCCCGTCCCCCCTCGCCGTTCGTTGACTGGCGCCGGGGCCATGTGACCCTGGGCCTGCGCACGTGGGGTGGCCCTGCGCGACACACACACACCAAGATCTCGTGGCACCGCCGAACGAAGCGGGCGAGATTGGTTGGAGCTCAGCACACTTCGCTCACTCCACCCGCGTCCTTCTTATGAGTGATATATTATTATTATTGTCGTTGTTCCGCTTGTTTACCAGAGAAAGCATCACTGAGTCGTCGGATTATCTCCATGGAGGCTATTTTTCAGGATGGTTCTGCCACATTTCTGACAATATGGGAACAATTTTGCTGAGCGTAATCTCAAACCACTTACAGGTAATTTTTCAACATGGGAAAGTTTTGCCAATACCGTTACAGTGCATATTTTTTTTTAGATATCAGAGGAAAACATAAAAGCCAGAGTAAACCCGCACAGAACAGGGGGACATACAAACTGTACACAGAAAAGCACCCGGGTTGGGAATCGAACCCAGCTCGTTCTAGCTTTGAGGCATCCTGCCGCCCACCCTCCCTCAGAAGCAAGGAGCTAAAAAATGTTCCAAGTTGTGTTTTGGAATTCACCGCAAAGTGTATTTTTACGACGAAGGAAATCTGTGCGGGGAGATTAAGAAAGGTTTTTTAGACCAGCCCCATCACTGCGCACCCATGGACTGCCAGATGATTAGCATCTGAAACCACTCCGCAAAACACAATTTAAGAAGCCAACGCAAGACGCAGTAGCAAACATTTTCTTTACAACATTTCTCCATTTTTTTGGAAAAACAAGTGAACTGCGCGGTTTATAGTTAACGTTAAATGTAGTTAAATAATGGCATTACGCTACAAGATATAACCCAAAAACAAAGTAATTATGAATCACAATAATGAAAGTGAAAGCCTACTATTTAATTAGGATTCCGAGTATACCCATATTCAGAAACCCATAGAGTCTTTGTCTCTCCTAAACACAGACCATGCCATGTAGCGAAGATTGGTGTTGTCCACCCCATGCTAACCCATTCGCTTTCCTGATCAACTAAATGTGGAGAGAGAACAGCAGTTGTTTCTACCGACAATGCTCCAGAGCGGTATTCCTGGTATTCCTGTGCACCGTGCGGAGTCCCATAGTTTACACTGAGTGTTCTTGTCAACAACACTTTGTCATCAAGTATCCGTGTCTCACCTTAGCCCAGACGAGGAATTTGCACGCACTATAAATTGTATTAGTTTCATTAGCATTCACGAAACAATGCCTGAATCTGCTGATGTAATAATCCGATAGGCAAAACCTGATTTAGAGTTTGTTTCCTTGCACAGGCTGCTTAATGCTGTCAGTTTAAAAATCTAATTATAATTTCTTCACTTATTCACCCAGCAAACTCTCACTTGGTCTTAACACATTTTTTGCAGGGGGATTTTGTTACATATATAATCCCAAATGAGTCACGAGTATTTTTCCAGCATTTTATGACTAACAGCAGTCACAATTTGTTTGATCAGTTCGGGGAGGAAACCGGAGAACCCTGATGTAATCGATGAAGAATAGAGGCAGAACGACACTCAGAAAAGTATCTGCGTCAGAAATCTCTCCGAGGAACATTTTGCTGAGAGTCACGAACATCGCTTTGTGATCCTCTGGTGAAAAGCGCTCTAGAAATCCAATTATTGTTGTTATTATTATCACCGTGTACTCATCATCATGATCAATAACCGCTTAATCCTGTACAGGATCGCGGGGGGGGGGCGCAGAGCAGAGCCAATCCCAACCAACAGAGGGTAAACTACACTACTATACACTACACTCTGGCGTAGAGTGTAGTGCAGTGTATATAGTGTATTGTATAGGGTAGCATAGTGTATAGTCTATATAGTGTAGTGTATAGTGTAGTGTACAGGGTAGTGTAGTGTATAGTAGTGTATAATGTAGTGTATACAGTAGTGTAGTATATAGGGTATTGTAGTGTAATGTATAGTGGTGTACAGTGTATTGTATAGAGTAGTGTATAGTAGCGTATAGTGCGGTGCATAGGGTAGTGTAGTGTACAGTGTAGTGTATATAGTGTAGTGTATAATGCAGTGTATAGGGTAGCATGGTGTATAGTCGTGTATGGTGTAGTTTAGATCGTAATGTTTTGTGTTGATCGGTTACAACATTGCACTGTTTTAACTGATTTCGTGTTGTTCGCTTGACCCAAGTAACAATTGCAGTGTACAGTGTAGAAGTGCCTCTTCCTATATATTATTTATAGAGTACATTATTTACCTTCTACCATAGATTATTTACAAATATCTTACATTATTAACATGCTTGTATGTTATTTATATATATATATATTATCTAGAGGTATTTACAGGTGATCTAGGAATGTGATATTGCATATGAGTAACAGCCAACAGTCCCGGGATGATTGCTAAGCCGGTTCGCTGGTCCTGACGGTGCCCAATTATCGGGACTCTCCCGCTCGGTCTGTACTGAAGTGTAGGGTTCGAATCATTCGTGAGCGAATACGCCATCTATCAAACACCAAGGCTTTCATGTCGTATTACAGCGCGAGTTCCCACTCACTGATCACGCTTCTGAAACTCAAAACACCAGTTCAGCTTTCAAATCCCCCCTTCTGCACGCGTACCATCGACCCCGCTGCAAGCTCTCATCCGCCACTGGCGTGACGTCAAAAGAACGTGTTGCACGCGTGCGGCGGGAGCGCCTCCGTAGGACGCGTACCCTGCCAGTAAGAGCAACAACATCGCGATGACCCTCGAATCGCATCCCCCTGCTCCGCGACCCGCGCGGATCCGTCGGCCGCTCTCGCCGGCTGCGCGGCGGCGCGGGACCGCGCGGCGGCGAGGTGAAGACGGGCGTCGGTGGGCAGGAGCTGCCAGGTGGCCCTGTGCCGTGGCGGGGGCCACGCTGCCGCGGGCTGCCACGTGAGTCGGCTGCTGGGGTGCTGCCGACACACACTGTACAAGAGTAACACATTTATAGGCTCTCCAGTAAGATGCATGCGTATTTTGTCTTCTCATCAGGTATGCACAGTGATCCACGTATGGATACCCCAATGATAACTAATGTACTCTGTATACAAAACATCCGTTCAATAATCACACAAAATCTAGTTTAATGTTTTGTAATTTCATTTTGAAATGAAGGATTATATATATATAAAATTTTGTCCGAGCCAACTTTGGTTACGGGAAATAAATTTAATATTCTGTTACGTTTATGCACCGTTAAAACATTTATTCTGCAATGCTGTTGATTTTGTGCTGATTTATTTTTGGTTGTTTGGAACTTGTTTAGATGTCATAGCGTCTGTCAGTTTGGTGACCCAGGCGACTCATCCTGGTCTCGTGAGTTTTCTCTCACCTGCTTAAAACAAAATCAAACTTGGAACAAAGAGGTTCTTAGGACCGCGCGGTGATGCATTGAGTAGCGCTGCTGCTACAGAGCAAAATGGTCCCAGGTTCGATTCCCGGTGCCTTCTAGGTAGCCCAGTTTCCTCCAACAGTGCCAAAGACATGCTGACTAGGTTAATTTGAATGCTGCCTACATGTCCCCTGCTGCCCTTTGATGGACTGGCATCCCATTGTGAGTATCGCCTTGCCATAATAATAAATGCATTTACTGAGCGCTTTTCACCCGAGGGTCACAAAGTTCTGTACAGAGCTGCGGAGCGAACAGCACGTCAACAACAACGACATAGGAACGGAAAATCAGCAACAATAACGTTTTTATACCAGCTTTTACTTACGTTACATTGGGGAATGTGTGTAATGGTTAACTTACATTGGAGGATGTGTCTAATGGTTACATTGGGGGATGGGTGTAATAGTTACATTGGGGGATGTGTGTAATGGTTAAAATCTTTGAGCACAAAATTAAAGCATTTCACATAAAGCTGGAGAGCTGACATTTTGCACGCAGACATAACTCGGATGACAAAGCAACCTAATGAAAAATGTTTGAAGACCGGTGACAAGGCAATCCTGGGCCCGCCCACTGACCGTATCAAACTACAATAATCTTTTCCTTTAGTGGAAACCTTTAAACCATACTGATATTAAGTGATAACTGATAGTTGTTCCTTTTACAAAACATTATAAAAACACGTATTTACGACTAAATGTAAATCTCACTGTATTATCAGTCAATCGTAAGTCACATATTGTCAGTGTTTGGCCACCTGCTTTTAGTTTGTATCTCTAGATACATTGATTGTGTGTTCAAAAAATATTTTCTACTTTTGAGTGCGGTAAAAGCGGTTTTTTAAATTTTTTTATTTTTATTCTATTTTATGGGCGGCACGGTGGCCCAGTAGGTAGCGCTGTCACCTCACAGCAAGAAGGTCCCAAGTTCGAATCTCGGCTCGGGTGCCTTTCTGTGTGCAGTTTGCATGCTCTCTCCGTGTCCGCGTGGGTTTTCGCCGGGCACTCCGGTTTCCTCCCACAGTCCAAAAAACATGCTGCTGCATAGGTTAATTGGCTTGCAGACTAAATTGCCCGCAGTGCCCGGTGATGGACTAGCGTCCCATCGTGGGTATATCTCTGCCTTGCACCCTGTGTCTGCCAGGACAGGCTCCGGCTCACCGCATCCCTGTACAGGACTAAGCGGTTTCTGACAATGAGATGAGATGCCATTCTATTTCACCCTACACCTGCTGGGATAGGCTCCGGCTGACCACAACCCTGCAGTGGATTGAGCAGGGCCTGATGACGATGGAGTGAGCTAACAGTCTGTCGTTCTGCTTTCTCAACAGTCTGACTGAATGCTGTGACAACAATCGGCGTGATATCCTACAAGAGAGTCAAACAAGGTTTAATAGTGATTGGTGGGAAATGAAATTAAATATTTGTTTATCTACAGTTTCTAATGATGTAGGTTTTCACGGCTAAATGCATGATGATTGCTTCGAGAAGCTGCTCTCTCGGAACAGCCGCGTCGATCGCTCTCCCCCTCCCCCTCTCCATCGCCGATGGAGAGGGGGACGGCGAGAAACAATTATCTACAATGTATCTAAAATATATTCAAGGGGCATCTCCAAATGGAACACCCGATGTTGAAACCGGAACAAAGGTTAAGTTGTGGAAGGGTCGTCTTCTCAGAGGTCAAGTGATGTCATCAAAAGCGTCGCCACATCCAACATGGAATGTTGAATCGTTACAGAACCGGCACTAAGCACGGGGTGAGATGGTGACTGATTGCGTTTGCTCATGATCCCAAACAACGGTGCATGCAGTTGCTTGTGGTTGCTCGGTCGGCTACTATCTACCATCTAAACCCATATCTAAGAGTCATGTTTGGCCGCTGTACAGTTGGTGTCGAAAACGCTTATTTTCCATGGTTAAGGAGTACTGTCTTTTGTGTGGTCACCCGAAACCTGGCACTGAACTTGAGGGCACTCAGCTCAGAGTACGCAGGAGAAACCGTGCACCAGTGGGGCTCACACAGGCCCTGCTTCGAGCACCGAAACGAACCCCACCGATGTTTCCCGGTGCGGCCGCACCGCCCGCCCTGCGCAAGGCAGACGCTCGCTGCACTGCCGTGCCCTCTGCGCGCAATCCACGCTCGACAGGACCGTCAACGAGATGCAATTAGGCCAGGCCGTGATGATGGCGACCGCATCTGCACATAGCAGTGCTATAGGTACCGACTGCAATAACCACTGCAATGAGCTAAGACTACCGAGAAAAAATGAACACAACCCAAATATTGGGTCAGGATGAATTTCAGTCGACGCTAATGCACAATTTAGCAGCGACATTACCACTGGCCCGTAGTAAACATTCCACGTTATCAAGACAGGAGCAGGGTGGCCACCGTTTACTCGCCACAAGGCAGTACTAATTTTAAACGTTTTAAATGTTACCAACAGTCTGTGTGCCAAGAGGAGAGGATCATTTTCCTAACTGGCAAGAAACACGTGAACACATATGCCCCTCCAATCACTCCTGGCACTTCCAGTGACACTGGTCACGGAGCGATCTAAACTTAGAAACGCAGTCCGGCTGCCGAGCCACGGTCGCATCAAGTCCGCCACTCACGGCGAAGGATGAACGTAAATCTGCGGAACGCTCCAAAATGGTCGGCCTCGTACGGCTGCGGGCTTCCCCGTGCCCGCCCTCGCCGTACCGAGCACGGCGTCGCAACGTGTCGCGACGTGTCGCGACGCGTCACGACGCGTCACGACACGTCACGACACGTCACGACACGTCACCATGTCTCGCGACGCGTCGGCCGATATCAAAGACAGCCGCTTGACGAACGCTTGCCAGGTAAGCTCAGGTGAGGGCGCGCCCGCACCGCCGCCCGGGCTTCACCCAGCCACTGCAGACCTCACTCCTTCTCCACCGGCGTATCCGAGCCGTGACAGGATGAGGCCCTCGCGGTGCCCAGTGGTTTCTCCGCGGATTACTTGGGGAGCTGCTATTTAATCTACGTCGAGATATGCGCGCCTCTTATTTCGAGGCGACCCCGCGCCACACATGACGGGTTCACCGCAGTGGGAATGTCTGCATGCGAGCGCAGCAGCCAGACGATCCAAATGATATTTATAAATGCGGAGGGGAACACCGGGGTGACACGCAGGAAATAAGCGTGACTCTGGGGAGCGGAACTCCGTGAACCCAAGAACTGCAGACAACGTCGGCACTGAATCCACCGCATAGCAGAGAACATCGGCACCACCGCGGCGCCCGGCTGAGATGACACCAACCCGTGATACACTGGCGTCACAACCGTCAACAGTGCATCTGAATCTCGGTCGGAGACTAGCAGGGCAAGGGCTAATGACTCGTTCGTTCATGGCGTGCGATACCAGCCTGTGCGTTATGCAGAACAGGGCATCGCCACGTAGTCTTCGTGATAGTGCCATTTGTCCATTGCGTGCTACACCAGTGGTGCAGCTCGGGTTTGGAAGTGGAAAAGCAAGAGGGAAGGTCCCAGGCCCTGCTGGCCTGGCACAGCACGGTCCTGATGTATAGTGGAAAAACGGACCATGAAAGCGGGGCATATCTCAAACTTGAGGATGTCGTGAGCATATAAAAGATAGGCGGTGAGTAACGCTGCCACCACATAATGGGAAGGGTCTGAGTTCGAAACCACGGGTGCCATTCCTTGTGGAGTTTCAATATTCTGCCATGTCCGAGAGGGTTTTCGCCGGGTACTCCGGTTTTCCCCCGCCATCCACCCACATGCCAAATACATACTGCTAATTAAAATTACCCCCGGTGCCTTTTGATAAACTGGCGTCCCATCGTAGATGTAGCCCTGTTTTGGCGCCCGTGTGTCTACCGGGACAGGCTCTGCGATCTTGTACAGGATTAAGCAGGGACTGATAGTGAATGAACGAGCTTGTCAATGGTCCACTGGACTTGCGATTAGCGCCGTACAGGGAGGGCACAGCGGCAATCTCTTCCAGATCAACGTCTCACCTCCTTATCCGAATCACTGAGTTGCTCAACAAACGAGGTCCGTTAATTGACGATGTTTGAGAAGGCCCGCAAAGAACACATTTCTGAAGCCATCCTGGCACCTCCCAAGCCCATTCGTCCCCATTCACATCACCTCCATCACTCACATCTGATCCCCAACATATTCAAATCCCCATCACAGCTAATTATTAATTATTATTATTTAGCAGACGCCCTCATCCCAGGCGACTCGCAGGCATGCAGTCAGCCGACGCCAACACATCTCATCCCCATACAATCGTAGCCCTATCACAACCTATCCCCATCATCTCCCTGCCCACTACATCTCACTCCCATCCCATCCCAATCGCATCTACGTCACATCACATCCCCATCACATTTAAGCCCAATCAACCTCTCACCCCCGTCACCGCTCACCTCCATCACATTCCATCGCTATTAAATCCCCATCACACCTCAGACTCGTTACATCCTCATTTCATCGTCTCTCACCTCCATCACATTCCGATAGCATCCCATCCCCATTACATCCCCGCGCACCCCCATCTGGGCTCCAACGCGTCCGCTTCGCTCTCACTCACCAGGCGCCTCCCACGGCTCCGATTGCGATGGGAGCTCCTGGTTCCCTCTCCCCCGCTCGTCTCTTCCTGCTGCTGCTGCTGCTGTCACTGCTGCTGTCACTGCTGCTGTCACTGCTGCCACCGCCGCTGGTTCTGGCCGTCGTTCCTGCGATGCTCTCCGCTCTTCTTCCTGCTTCCGCGATCCACTCTGGCCACGCCGCCCACTGGAGACGTGGGGGTAGAGACGGAGTGAGGTGGTGGTGGAGGGGGGGAGTGTGGAGGAGGAGTTAATTTCAGGCGGAGCTGCCCGGGGCAGGGTTCCAGAATATGTTTCTCTTCGCCCTGTACGGTACTGGGTCCGGGATCCGGGAGCTTGTAGATCTCCACAGGGAGCGGTGGGACAGAGCAGAGAGACGCGTGGCTGACAGCGGCCCAAAGTTTTCTTCGCTCTATATAACGAGGGTCTGCAACAGCTGTTCTGCTCCTCCTCCCCCGTCTATGCTGCTCCCAGCTCGCGTGGAACTCTCTTGGGAAAGATTCACCGCGGGTTTCTGAGATCGGAGGTGAAAAACACGTAGAGACAGAGACCAGCACAGGTGCCCCGCATAGCCTCGAACACGCTGCTCGGGACAGGTGTGCGGACTGTGCGGGACGGAACGCCAGGCAAGAGAGGGTGGTCATCACTACGCTCGGCCGCCTTTGTATCCCCAAGGCTGATGTTTACGCACCGCATACTAATTTAAGGCTGAGTCGACCTAGGAGGAGGTCAACTTCCAGTTCACGCAATCGGCACTGTTATGGTCGCGAGCGGGACTCGAATCCCGCGAAACAGCGCGCAAACAGCCAACTACCCCCCCCCACTCAAGCACGTCTCCGGTGAGAGACAGACGCTCGGAGACACGGATACAGACAAGGAGACGGAGAACCTCGGGTTCATGCACACGTGGGGTCAACTCATTATAAATAATGTTGCCCTGGAGAACGTTCACGGGTAATGCGTCGGTCAGGTTACCCATTGCCAGCTCCCATCACTGAACAAACACCACGGGCGGATTTGCTCGCTGTGTGCTCCGGTTTCCTCCCACTGCCCCGAAGGCACGCGCTGTCTAAGTGACTTGGCCCGCCGACTAAATTGTCCCCGGCACCCTGACATCGAGTGGCGGGCCCATTAAGGGTATCGGTCCTGCCTTGCACCCTCGGTCTGCCGGGACAGGCTCCGGTTCCCCACAAATCCCGTACGGCTGCACGATGAAGCAGGCACTAAGATGTTGATGTAAAAATCTGACACCACCTCCATCCCCCGAGATCCACTGGACCCCACCACACGCCATCGACTGGGTTACTGTGATGTTTATCGTGGCGCAGCACGTGGAGAGACCGTACGTTGCTTCTCGACGGGTGATCTGTGGTGTCTATGAGACATTTGAAGCGATGTGGGTAGTTTGTGATGTTATGGATGTAAGTGGATGCGCGATGTGGGGAGCGGCGGTGCAGTGGTTCGCGCGCTGCTTTACTAATTCGATTCCTGCTCACGACCAACACTGGTGACAATTTCATGAAGCGGTCCTGGGCCTCCACTAGGTCGACTCAGCCTCAAATGAGTACCTGGCGCAGTGTGGAGTAAAGCATCATCACGAGCGAGGCAAAGGTGGCCGAGCGTGGCGCTAGCCCCCCACCCCCTCCTGTGCTGTATATCGGTGCTGGTCAGTAACACTTGACTCTACGGTCACAGCAGAAAGTACCGTGTAATGTCTAGATGCGAGATTCCTACGACACAACAAACATCCGAATTCACCAATATATTAACGCATTTAAAAAAACAAACATTAAAAGCGGACGAGCGCTGTGGGTATGGCCACCCATTCTCTCATGTGCCGTGCCGGCCTTCATAGGTGCTCGCTAACCACACTTATACCCCTACAGTCTACAGTATGTAAATGCGCGACGAGGGGATCTGCAGGCGCTCTGCGAGTCGATGCTGCCCCCTGGCGGTACGAGTCCCCCGTGGTGGTGGAGCGGGGGGAGCTGTTCTCGAACGGGGGAGCTCTGTGGTGCAGAGGTCTTCGTTGGTCCCCATCGCCACCGATGGTCACGAGCCATGACAGCCGAGAGGACAAGGGGACCGCGGTTACAGGAGACACACACACGAGGTTTCTCCACGGTGGTGGTGGGCTCCTCACTGCCCGCGACAAGGTTAAAATAATGAGCACGACATCACCGAATGTACCAACTGAAAAGCAAGCATTTGAATAATTATTAATAATATTAATTATTAAAATAAATGAGCGCGTCTTATAATCCGGAGTGTACGGAAGCGTCGTTCCTACTGCCTTGTTTGATCTTACAAGCGTAGCCAGGCTGTGAACCATTCTCTCTCCGTCCGTGCTGAGAAGCTCATCTGCATCTCTCTAATCAATTACCGCACAGTGCCTCGCCTCGGCACGCCTGCTAAGATTCTGCACCAACTCCCTGGTGCGCAGAACCTCGGCTGGTTGCCAGGGGGGGTCTCAGCCCTTCTCCAATTACTGAGCAACATCACGCCTCTGCTTGCCTCTCTTCATTGGCTGCCAAGTCAAGCTACGGGGTGGCGTTAAAAAAAAAAACCCTCCTCATCACCGACAAGGCTCTTAACGATGAAACTGTCTCATATATCTACGATCCATTGCACCACTACGCTCCAGTACGAGTTCTGCAGTCTTCGGAATCTGGCGCTATGCCCCTAATAACATAATTTATAACGCGCACCAGTCGAGCCCGCTTCGCATGCTTTGCGAACAAGGATCAAAGCTCCGCTCCAGTGCAGCGATCGGGCTCTGGAATCAACTTCCACAGGCAATCGGAGTCGGAATTAGTCCATGCATGGGCCCGTGCAAATATCGACTCAAGACGCAACGCTTTCTAAAAGTACATGGGCTTTCTAAAAGAACAGCTTTGGAAAACAACTCTCATGCATCGAGCCGTGAAAACTTACATCAGTACATTTCTAAGTTGGAGATGTATATGATTTCATCTAATCCTTGTACCGTTCATCAGTCTGCATCGCGTTTTCATCCAATCTTGGTTATGAGCAGCGCTCTGCGACTCCACAGTCAGAGACGTTAATCAACTCGTACAGACGTTGCACAACACAAATCCATGACTAAGCTGATTCGTAATTGCTTCGTCATGTTGACGCGGCAATTGGCTGTCACTGACGACAGGAGCGAGGTGAGGAATGTGCACGCTGAGTGGGCCGACCTCTGGACGCCAGGGGTGGGGACGAGGGAGGCACCGAGGTGGGCCGTGGTTGTGATCACGGGGAGTCTCGTTGTTCGCTGCTAACTCACTCGGACCCCCCCCCCCGCTCTCCATCACTCGTCGCCTGTGGACAGGACGCGCTCGTTCATTCATTTCCTCCACACTGCCGTCAGCTGCCGCGCTTGACAGGTGAGTGAGCTGTGATTGTGTCCTGTCCGCCATGCGTTGACATCATGTGCAAAGTGTCACTTGACCGTGTGCAGTCTCAACACTACACATTGTGTTGTCGGTTTGACTCCACTGTCTGTACACTGTATACAATGTCAGTGTAATGGACCCTGCGCGTAGTCTTAGTACAGTGCGCTGCTGGTGAGATTAAATCCTGTATATCCGATGGGTTTTTATGTTAGTTTCGCTTTAAACAGCCGGTATCCAGGTTGACCCAATGGTATTGGAGCAGAATGTTACGGCCGGATGCGCTTCCTTACATCAACTCCCGTTAGTCGGAGGGTCTTCAGGTCACTATTTGTCTGGAACTCCCCCACCGCCAACCCCCCCACAGACCTATTCACCAAGGGAGCCCCTAATAGGAGCGCTCGACTCCATGTGACAGCTCTGGGATTTACTGCAACACGGAAACCCCTCCAGCACGATACGGTTATGATCCATAGAAAGAACACGCGCCGTGACGCTCGGATGAAAAGCGCTCTGGAAGTGCAATTATTATTATTAAATGTGATCTCCAACAGCTCTTAGAGAGCATACTCTATCTACCTTACACTCTATAATCCCGTATCTTAATGATGTTGAACATTTGGTAATGTAGGACAATTAGATATGTTAGCGGAGCATTCCAAGTAGAGCAATGGATCATTTAATCCATATGTGTGGCGTTTCTGGCATTGTCACTTCATCTTGCATGGAGCTTCTCCGGGTACCAGTCTCCTCCCACGTGAAGCCACTGTGGCAATATCCTCCTTACACTGCATCTTGAGACTCAGTGAGCCTTTCAGTGATAGAGGACATTAAAAAGTGAAGGCTTCGCAAGAGATATCACCCGGGGTTGTGTTGCGGTTAGCACATTGCGCCGTTTTGATTTAAGTTGCAAGGAATCCTTGAGTTATGTAGCTCTTTCTAACAGTTCTCCAACGGGGAGGAGTGAGCAAGTTACAACATCTCAGAGCATCGGAGGCAATTTAGTCGGGACAATTAACCTCGGCACAACAAGCCCAGCGACCCGAGTTCGATTCCCGCTGACGACAAACATCAGTGACGATTTCCTTAACCGGTCCTTAGTCTCCCTATAGGTCGGCTCAGCCTCAAATGAATTCCTGGTGCGGGTGTGTAAACATCACTAGGGAGACAAAGGCGGCCGGGGCATGGGGCTCGCCACCGTCCCTCGTGTGACCTTTACAGGTGTCCGCTGAACAGCAGCACTTGAACCTAGAGAGTCTCATCATCAACAACCGCTTAATCCTGCACAGGGTCGCGGGGAGGGTGGAGGGCGGGGCCTATCCCGGCAGGCAGAGGGCGCAAGGCAGGGCTATACCCAGTAAGTGAAGCCAGTACATTGTAAGACACTGGGGGCAAGTTATTGCATTTATTGAGCGCCTTTCACCCTTGGGTCACAAAGCGCTGCACAGGGCTGCGGAGAGAACGGCACGCCAACAATGATAATAATAAAGGGAGTGTTTAAAAAAAACCAAATAATAAAGAACTTTAATTCGAAGGCTTTCGTGACCAATGTTATCCACTTTTCGGGGTCAGGTCGCGCATAAAATCGTGTCGTTTAACCCTCCACCACCCGACACGGCCAGTTAGTAAGGTTTGTCACGTGAACAGAACGTGACAATTCTTCACTATCTCAGCGCACCGGTGTGTGGGAGAGCGAACCCACGGCATTTACATAAACACGACGTTTCGCTGATAATTAGAGCCAGCATCATCAGGAACCCGCACCAAACCCAAAGCAAGAATCTCGAAGAACCGGTCCCTGTTCTGGGTCCGTTTATATAGGGGGCTTGTGACGTCATCAATCACGTTGACGTTTGAACTCCCCGCGGGGAGGGGCTTGGCGGGCAGCCAACCTTAGCCAATCATCGCGAAGGCTGGAGTCACGTGTCCGCAGCGGCCAATCAGGATAAGGGGAGGATCTCCATAGCCGGGACGCGGAACCACGTGTGCAGTACAGTGCTGTTTACACTATTATACTGTACAGTGCGGTGCGTGTTCATTACTATCGCGCGGTGTAAATACAGTCTACAGTGTACTGTTGACTGTATAATACAGACTGTGTATATACACAGCTGTCCTGCGGTGTGTGTACATTACAGTATACACTCTACAGTATACACGATACAGTCTACAGTACACTAGACTGTATAGTACAGACTGTGTATATACACTGCTGTCTTGCGGTGTGTACATTACAGTATACACTCTACAGTCTACAGTACACTAGACTGTATAGTACAGACTGTATACACTGCTGTCCTGCCGTGTGTACATTACAGTATACACTATACAGT
>JAZEWT010000025.1:7634608-7655110 GCA_036362905.1 Mordacia mordax
CTGACGTGACACGGAATGACGTGAGACGCAACACACACGTCAGAAGTCCCGCTCCTGGCCCCACGCGGCCCGTGTTCACATTCCACGCGATGCCAACTGAGTACCGATCCGTTTTGATTTGACTCAAATCAGCGGGTGGTGGTAAAGCCATCCGTGCTATGGATGGCTTTACCACCGCCCGCTGTGAGCGGCGTGATTGTGGAAATGCCGACCCGACCATCGTCGCATTTCCACAATCACACGCTGGGCTCTCTTTGCGGTTTCATCTGTGAATAAAAGTCGTCGTCAGTTCTGTCGCGCGATGCACGGATTAATAGCATAATATATTTATATACTTTAGCACCTTTTATCTAAATGTTGCAGGGCGCTGTATGAAACTAAGATTAGGAAGCAAAAAGCCCAACACGCAGGCTGAATAACTCCGCAAGCGATAAAACCCCATGACTCGTGAATAACTGAAGTAAAATTAAAGTGATGGGTGTCCAGCGTTGCTCAGCGAGACGGCGGTTGTGGCCGCGGTTACAGTGCCACAGGATCCCGTCTCCGGTTCGCGGCGCTGCCCGCTACTGACGCGCGTGCGCCGGTGTTAATTTCAGCATGGTGGACGCGGACGAATTCTCGGCGAACATTTTCGGAATTTTCCAGCGACTGCTGGATGAAAACATCACGAAGGTTGGCGGCGTTTTTTCACTTTTCATTTACACCTGGCACTAAATGCATCAAAAAACCACAGCCGACCAATAAAAGTCAAGCATTCCCAGTGGTCGTTGCCTCTATGTATAAACTTAAACAGTTGTTCATTGTGCTGCGTTGCTCATTTAGCTTACAGAAATGTACCACATTAACACTGCATTTCTCAAATAATAATAACTGAAGTCCACGTAACTCATTACGCTGTCAAGGTGACAAATGTTTCACCTTGTCAGTGTCCGTATTTATGATCCATGCGTCATAACGAGTTATACAAACCGATTAATAACTAGAAAATGTTCAAATCATTGAGAGACGTTTTGAATCACCTAGAATGCCAGAGCGAGGAGTGTGTGGATTAGCGAATGTCCTCGCGTTGGTGATCTCTAAGACATGGACTGGGACAGGACACGGTGATCGAGACTAACGATGGAACACCGTTAATTATGTCTAAGAATTTTACATTTATAACGCGCACATTCATTCTCTGTCAAGGTGTTCATTCACTGACAGTAGATTACTCAGAGGCGCGAGGAGAGCACAGGGAGGTGGAGGAGGAGGCAGGCAGGCAGGCGGTTTGCGGGCGCCACATTGCCACACACTGCTTCCTATATATTAGATGTCAACGGTCAATTAATTAATGAGTTTTTTTTTTACACTGTGGGAGGAAACCGGAGAGCCCCGAAGAAACCCACGCAGAACAGGGGGAGACTACACAAACTCCATACAGAAAGGTGCCCATGGTGAGGATCGGGCAAGAACCATTCTTGCCCGAGCGGTGGAACGATGGAAGCGTGCAGTTGCGAGATCGATCGTTAAATTTGACGATCGTGAGAGAAGGCAACGTTTGAAGAGGCCTTCGTCCAGCAGTGGATGAATCATTGCTAATGACGAGACACCACCAGCACCGCGTTAGTGTTAGTTGATGAATAATGACGAAAAACGTGACGTGGTCCAGCATTCATTTGTACAGTCTCCTCCACTGTGCCCCTGTGTACGAGTCGTAAACCCCCCGGGCTGTGCCTCGCGTTACCGGGTCGCCGTTGTTGTCTCCGTGTGCCCTGCTCACAGCCGGTTGTGCTGGGCCTGAACCGATCGGACTACATGTTCGACTTGCGTCCCGACGACGGCGCGGTGTCGCTGAAGCAGATCGAGATCAACACGTTCGCGGCCAGTTTCGGGGGCTTGTCTTGCAGCACGCCCGACCTGCACAGGTGAGCCCGGGGCGGCACCGCGGCTCGCCGTGCGGACGCTGGCGAAACGGACGAGCGGCGGCTTCAACACGGTGCCATTGCCCGGGTCACCAGTGAAATGAGGCTTCATCAGTTCCCTGGAAGCCATCCGAGATGAACCGACTAAAGTGGTACGCGCAGATTGCTGAGCGGCAAGCGGCGTTGTGTTGCGCTGTACGTATATTGGTCAAGAGA
This sequence comes from Mordacia mordax, assembly GCA_036362905.1. NCBI lineage: Eukaryota > Metazoa > Chordata > Hyperoartia > Petromyzontiformes > Petromyzontidae > Mordacia > Mordacia mordax. Next base: position 7,636,726 of record JAZEWT010000025.1, read on the forward strand.
CAGACAGCCGCTGGGATGCACTTCGCGAATGCCCCTGCGGTGACTGACGTGTACAGACAGATCTTTGTCAGTCCACTGCTGGATGAGGGTCTCCCCTTGGTGTGCAGGGCATGGTGGTTATTTGACTGAGCTTTGCCAGGTTGGTCACCGCGGATCGGTGGAGGTGGGAGCATGTGAGGTGGAGCACATTACAACATAACACATTACAACATAACAACACATTACAACATAACACATTACAACATAACACATTACAACATAACACCACATTACAACATAACACATCACAACATAACACGTCACAACATAACATAACACACATTACAACATGACACATCACAACATAACAACACATTACAACATAACACATTACAACATAACACATTACAACATAACAACACATTACAACATAACACATCACAACATAACACGTCACAACATAACACACATTACAACATGACACATCACAACATAACACATCACAACAAAACACATTACAACATAACACATCACAACAAAACACATTACAACATAACAACATAACCACGCAAGCTGTTGCTTGCAGCAGGGTGGCACATTGGTAACATCTGCTCCTAACAAAAAAAAATCAATGCTTTGCCCGAGGCAGTTCGAGTACCGTGTGACGTTTGTGTGTTCGCCCCAACCGTTTTTATCCCACAACTAAATGAACTTGTTCTGTAAGGCTTTCAAGCCCTCTGGCTAGGACTGTTGATGCGGCTCAGTGTTGTCGTGCCAGGATGATGGCTTTCTGCCGACCTGCCCCTGCTCGGAAACATTTATTCCTTCCTTGTTTGTTGAACAATTCTTTTTTTTCCGCTTTATGTCCTATAATTTATTGCTACTATTTGACTTTCAGTTAAACTGTCCTGATGTTGTTGTTGACGTGCCGTTTGCTCCACACCTGGGATATGTAAAAAAAAAACGTTATTGTTGCGGATTTATTATTATTATTATTAACGGTCCTTAATTAATTGACTCAGCTTTGTGTAGAATCCGCGTTTTCCTTGCGACGGGTTTCTGCGACAACGCTGTCTCACTCGCGTGCCGCCCGCGCGCGCGCATCCGTGCCCGCGCGTCGCTGCGTCACGCAGGCGCGCGCTCAGGCTGCCGCGTCACGCAGGCACGTGCTCAGGCTGCCGCGCGTCTCCGCGTCACGCAGGCACGTGCTCAGGCTGCTCGGTAAACCTGGGGAGGCGGTGGACGTTCTGAGCAACAGCCCCGCCGAGGAGATGGGCAGAGGCATCGCACTGGCCTGGGAATTGTACGGCGAGCCCAAGTAAATTCCGCCGCACCGACATCCGCAAGGCTGCACACATCCACACACCACCCGAAAACTTACCCCCCCGCCATGCATTGTAACCTGATCACGAACCTCAGAGCTACGTCACCTGCAGGATCGGGTCTAAAGGAGGTTGGCATCAGGAAGTGCATCCGGCCGTAAATTTCTGCTCCCATCACCCCAACCAATGGGAGGCAACCAGCCAACCCAGGCCAGTCTGGATACCGGCTGTTTCAGCCAGCAATAGCATTTACCCACAAACTTGAAAACCCTACCGATATAGTGGTATCAGTCAAGGCATAGCCCTGCAATTGCTTGCTCGAGCCACTGTTGGCAAAAGCCGCTCCAGAGAATGTTTTAGCTTATCCTTCCATGCTGGCATGTGGATAAACACGGGAGCGTCTGCCCTCTTATGTCACGCTAACCGCGGTGAACCCATTTACACCGTTGAGTGGACAAAGGCGAGACTGGTTTAAAAAACGTACGCCATCGTTTCGACTGCCACAGCGAGAGATCAAACTGTCGACCTCTGACTCACAGGTCCAGTGCACACTGACCGTGACGCGGTCGCATTGAAACGATTTCCCGTCAGCGATGTTGCTGTAATCCCAACGGACTCATTTGCAGGCGCGAACGATCTCGCGCACTCTTCAACGCGCACTCTGCGAACCAGACATCACGTAATTTATCCGTTATTACCAGCTATGACTGGGACAGCCTGCCTTCTTTGAACAGCGAGCGTGCGCAGACAGCGATTAACGCGCTGCTGCCGGGCCTTGTCACCGCCCCCAACGTGAGATACTCGCGTCACACGCGGCAACGGGGTCAAGGCAGAACTCTGGCTCTCGTGGGATCGGATGTGGCCGCGGTCGCCCGGGCTCACGCGGCGTCTCTCACGCGGCTCTCTGGTGCCACCCCGCAGGGCCGCGGTGATGTTCCTCGTGGAGAGCGACTGCAGGAACGTATTTGATCAGCGCTGTGTGGAGTACACGCTATTGAAACGGTGAGACGCCTCACCCACACACACCTCTCCAGGGTGACTGGGACATTTGTAACCTTTATAAGTAAAGGGAGCAGCTCTTCATGAGCATGTACGGTCCACTGCTGGCTGAAGTGGCTGCACGAGTGTAGCCTTTAGATATCCCCCAAAGAGTGTATTTTGGCCTACTCTTCCACGCCAATCACATATCTTGGAAGAGGTGGGATTACCCTACCCACACGTTACCCTGCCGCCCGCTACGTCTAGTGGAAGCTCTCACTTATAGCTGCACTCTGCTGGGTGCCACAGAAGCGGGGAGGGAATTTAATAAACTCGCCGCGTGGCTTCACCTGCCGGGAGATCAAATAGAACCAGTGACCACTCGCTTGCAGGTGCAACGTGCTCACCATCATACCACTGTGGCAGCATCCCGATAAATAACTCTCACAAGCAACGCAGTCTGCAGTTATTGCTCTGCCAAGCGTAACTGGTCACTGTTAGATGTACAGACACAGACCCCTTCATCACTAAGGTGTTGCTTGTTTACCAGCATGTGCTGGTGGTTGCCTTGGCTCAAGGCAATGGCACAGAAATCTGTGCTGCAGCCTCATGGCATTTGCTGCGTTGCACCGATTGTGTCTGAGAAATTCATTCATTCATTATCAATACCCGCTTTATCCGGAGCCTCGCCCGGCCGACGGGGTGCTAGGTGGGGAAATACCCAGAATGTGACGCTAGTACATCTCAGGGCATACTTTTGGGGCAATTTACTCAGCGGGCCAATTTACCTACACAGCAGCGTGTCTTTGGACGATGGGAGGGAGGCGGAGTACCCGACAAAAACATGCACGGGGAGAGAACACGCAAACGCCGCACAGAAAGGCACCCGAGGCGGGAATCGAACCCGGGCCCTTCTTGCTGTGAGGCGACAGCGCTACTGACCGCGCCACCGTGCCACCCTGTGCAGAGTAATGGCAATGCCTTTCATGCAGCAGTGGATACACGAGCTGCAGGCGTGTGGTGTCCACGGTGTGTGCGCGGTGCCGATCTCCCTGTCTCTCGTCGCCCGGCTGCTCCCGTGTTGGAACCCAGGGGCATCAAGGTGCTGCGCCGGACGTTCGGGGAGGTGACGGAGCAGGCGGCGCTGCTTGCCGACCGCACGCTGCACGTGTAAGCAAAACGTCGCACCAAGAGTCGGCGATGCCGCGCCTTCCCGCCACAAGGCTCAGCGCCCACACCCGCATCACTCGCCCGGTGCGAGTTAACGCGCGCGCGTTAACGTGCGCGTGCTGCGTGTGCTGCGTGTGCTGCGTGTGCTGCGTGTGCTGCGTGTGCTGCGTGCGTGTAAGGAATGGGATTGAGGTCGCGGTGGTCTACTATCGCACTGGCTACATGCCCAACAATTATTCCGGACCCAAGGTCAGTGCCTCGCTAGGACTTGCTTTTCCTTGGCTTTCCGTACGTGTGCACGCGGGGGGGTGCTGGGTACAACAACCGTTAATATATTGTCTCAATGCAAAAAGGATAATTGCCGTGTCCAGCATTCATAACGGAGGTTTGTCAGGGCAGGGACATACGGGAGAAATGAGAGACGGTGACACTGTGACACAGCCAGGATGAAGCAACCAACGCAATGCACCGGCAACAGCGGGCACAGCTGGTGTGCCCTGAACCACAGCAATGAGTCCCTTCACCAAAACAAGCCACGTGTTGCTGAATGTGTCTCCCTTTGATTTATGACAAACACGTACCGACATCTCCTTTACCAACGGTGGGACACATTCGGGACGGGATGGCGCGCATCGGCCGTCTAGTCCGCGCGCCAGTCCGCTCGTTGCGAGCGACCGCGAGCCGCGCAATCGGCCGGCGCCGCTCGCGGGGCGTTACCCGTTCGAGCCGAGCGGGCGACGCCGTCGCGTCGAACCTGCGTCTGAGCTGTCGACCGTTGGCGCCGCAGGACTGGGAGGCACGCGAGCTGCTGGACCGGTCGCGCGCCGTCACGTGCCCCGACATCGCCACGCACCTGGCCGGCACCAAGAAGGTGCAGCAGGTTCTGGCGCAGCCCGGCTGTCTCGAGCGCTTTGTGTCGGAGCCGGCGGCGGCGGCGCGGATCCGCAGCACGTTCACCGGCCTCTACCCCCTCGACATGGTAGGACGGCCGGCGCGAGTGGCGCCCAGCGTCACCATCCAACCACGCGTCTCACACCGCTCGCTGTCCGGTCACTTCTCTACCACCAGTCACCTCCCACACAGTGTCCATTGCCCCGCCAGTCGATTGTCATAAAGGAGGCATGGAGCAGGTGTAACAAAGGAGTGACAGATGCGATCCATTCTTTCCACGACAAGACACACACGAGCTTGCTGTAATTAACACTCTAAAGAAAATACACAAAGCAACAATGCAGCAAATGCCCCTGTCTTCAACACAACCTTGCTGGTGGCGGCCCTTTACGTCCCTTCCACACACTCGTTCAGCACCTACGGAATGATTCACTCTACACCGGTTACCAGTACAACAGAGAATCAAGTAGAAGACGGCACTCCTCCGCCACGGAGTCATACGCTCAGGACACTCCCAATACTGCGCAAACCCACAGTACCACGCACCGTAGCGTACTCGCGCACTCTCCACGGCTCCTCAGTCCTCAGCATCTCTCGCTCAAGAGTCAGAGAGAACGGCACTTCTGCGTATCCGCACCCAAAACCTGGAGCAGCCTCCACTGCACCTTCCAGAACGCGACAACCTCGACATTCAAAAATCTACTGAAACACCACGTCATTCATCAGACATTCTCATCCTGAGCTTGGCACCACGCCTCAATACTTGCACGCCTTACAAGTAGTATTATTATTGATGATTGCTTCGAAAAGCTGCTCTCTCGGGACAGCCGCGTCGATGGCTCTCTCTCCTCTCCTCGCGACGTTTCGCCTCACACGTTGGAGGCATCCTCAGGCGAAGTGTTCGTGCGTGGCTTCTATTGTGTCCTTATATGTGTGGGCGTGATGCGTGTGTTCTTTGTTGTGTGAGTTCGTTTCTAGGTCACTTTGACACTAATTTCCATATCCTGTTCCCACCCCCGGAGCTACATCATTACAGTATTATTATTATTATTACTAATAATATCATGAGAGTCAATGGCACTGGTGATTAAAGGAGAATCAACTTCAATGAATGTTTGAGTCTGCACCCAGAAGGCCTGTGTTGATGATGGTGGTGGTGATGAAGATGTCACCGTGTTGATAATCTATTACATTTGTATGGTAGCGCCCTTCACAAGGAGGTCCCAAGGCGTTGCAGGTCAGCCAGTGCCAGCCTGCCAAGTACTAAGACTTATACTGATGTTATCGGCCAATTTATTAATTAGTGTTTTATTAGTTGTGGGAGGAAACTGGAAAAGTTATATATGTCTGCACTGAAGGCACCTGGTTTCAGTTGCACAACACCAAGGCATTTATATCTGAGTGCAGCTTTAAGTCGCACTTGTTAACGGTTTTGAACCTCTATATAGCAGAAGTATTCCTAAAATGATGTGGGGGCAGGGGAACATCGGGTGAAAGTGGTGATGTCAGCATAAAACAATAGAAGCTGTAATGATGTAGGTTTTCACGGCTCGATGCATTATGATTGCTTCGAAAAGCTGCTGTCTCGGGACAGCCGCGTCGATCGTTAAGAGGCATCTGCGCCTGAGGATGCCTCCAACGTGTGAGACGAAACGTCGCGAGGAGAGGAGAGAGGAAGCGAACGACGCGGCTGTCCCGAGACAGCAGCTTTTCGAAGCAATCATCGATAAGAGAAGCTGTCACGTGTCAAATGCTTGGGACAAGATCGCCCATAGGGTGGGTACTCTGCCAGCTATGACTATAATAACTCGACGTAAGAGTTTAACGCTATTGCTTGCTCATGCCAAAGGTGGTGAAACGATCTGCAATAGAGGGAGATTTAGAGAGCAAGTCGAGAGGAGGGCATGTTCCCTCGCACTTGCACCCTCGCCCCGGCATCTCTGGAAGAGATGGGAATACCCACGCTTTGCCCTCCCACGCGTCAGTTGTCGAGCGAATAACCCCGGCCAGGGTAGAGCGGGGATAGCAGCTGTCCCGTAGCCACCATGGAGAGAGTCCCTGGCTCGTCTCGTCACCCCTTGGCGGTTTCAGCTGAGCGATGACCAGAGGTGAGAGTAAAAATTACATCCCTTACCAGCGCGGGTCGCATCACAGCCCTCCTTTCCACCTGTACGCTACCGAATGCTGGGGCGGACTTACCTGGACCATACCGGCTTCCGTTCACCTCCGAGCGGTGGACCCTGCCGACTTTATTACAGAACGAGGAAGGAGACCGGATGGTGGCGCTCGCCATGGCTGATCCGGACCGGTTCGTGCTGAAGCCGGAGCGTGAGGGTGGAGGTCAGCGTCCCACGCACGTGCCCCCCCCCCACCATCCCCACTGTATCCACCCCCCCCCCACCATCCCCACCCCCCCCCGTATCCACCCCCGTATCCACCTCCCTGTATCCACCTGCACAATCTCTCTTCCACCGTCTCTGCACCCATCTACTGCTACGGCACAATAAACGATTGACAGCTCAGTCGTTTCACTGTTTTAGTACAGTTGACAGCGTGTGCGTCACTCACTGTATAATGGCGAACATTCCAAGACCTATGACAGGCTTATATAGCGTAAACCACGGTTGAAAACGTTCATCTTAAATAATAATAATTCGTACTTATAATAAAGGCAACCCACACAAAACGATATTCACGGGGTTATGAGTAAACCGCTATGATATTGTGAAGGTATGATACGATGTCACGCGTAACGTCAACTCTCGCGGCGCGAGCAGGAAACAACGTGTTTGGCGCCGACATCCCAAAGCTGCTCGGCCAGATCGGGCGCAGCCCGGAGCGCACGGCCTACATCCTCATGGACCGCGTGCGCCCGTTCGCCGTCAGGAACGTGCTCGTGCGCTCGGGCTTCCCGCCAGCGCCGCTCGACTGCGTGAGCGAGCTCGGCATGTTCGGCATCTACGTCAGGTAAGGGCCGCGCTGTAGCGCCACGCGGCGGCAGCGCCACGCGGTAATGCCACGCGATAGCGCCGCGCGGTAACGCCACGCGGTAGCGCCGCCCGACACCGACCTGCCCGGGTCATTCTATGAGACGTCGTGGATGTCACAATGACGTCACCCTGTTGCCCACACCTGTGCTGCAGGCACAGCGGCACGATGGTGCTCAATAACTGTGGGGGCCACCTGCTGCGAACCAAGAGCCTGGAGCATGCGGATGGTGGAGTGGTGGCCGGTGTGGCCGTGCTGGACAACCCGCGGCTACAGTGAGCAGCCTGCTGCCTGGCGCCACCCCTTGTGGCGATAGCGCTGTGTACCACGCTAGCCACGTGCACCGAACTAGTGGTGTGCGCCTGTGCCCACCCCACATGCCAAGTGCACTCAGCTGGCGGTACATCACTAACTGGTAGTAAATTTTATGGGAAGACTTTTGCGACTAATAATTGCATTTATAGAGTGCTTTTCACCCTAGTCCTTTTTGGATTGGTCACGTAAAGGTGTCGTAAACCCACCCTCACCTGACAGCCGCCGGTCAGTATAGTTTAGTCATGTGAGCACATCATTTTATCACTACTTCAACACACTGGTGTGTTGAGAGAGCAAACCCACTGTAGAAACCTTTCTGTGTGAAGTCCACGTGGGTTTTTGCCAGGTACTCGGTTCACCCAGTCAGTCCAAAGGCATGCTTCCGAGGTTACTTGTCCCGATGAAATTGTCCCCCGCGTGCCCAGATGTGACTTTCTTAACGCTCTCCGCCACACACCTGTTAAAAACGATGACTGCTGACCAAAGCTGTTATTTCGTGAAAGTCTACATCAACACCAACGGTTAAGAATAGATAAATAGCTCAAGGGTTCCTTCAAGCTTAAAAACGGACTCGTGACTACAAACGCTAATGTGCACAGCTCGGGTTAGTGGCCTCAATTAACGTAATTCATTTCATAATCCATTATCCAACAATGCCTCATTGAGCCATTTTTGTAAAACATCGCTTTGTCAGTCCGCTGCTGGATGAGGTCCTCAACCGTGGCGTGCAGGTCCTGGGGAGCCATTTGAATTTACTTCACCACTCTCTTCACCATGTTTACTTAACATCTCAAAATTTGCAATAAACGGACTTTCGTTGTCGTAGTGGTTGTAAATTGTGATGTTGGCAGTGACGTAATGGACTCGTGTAAGCGAGTCTCCACGTTCAGAGCCTGCTATGACGAGTGGTTGCTCGCAGGCGTTTACGGCGCTACACGACCGCACCTTGATCACGGCGCGGGTTCAGATATCGGCGCGACTTCGCGTCACCGACACGCGTTACGTGTCAGTTGTCCTCGTGTGCGCACCGAGCATTCACCTGCTGGATGACGGACACCGCGTGCGCACAGGTCTCGGAAAACACACACGGACGTGCACTCTCGTAGGTTTACGTTAACGATTTATTGCTAAAGTACACACAACCATGACTTGTAAGAGATCCATGCAATCGTCACGCGTACACGCTGTGGCCAGCCATGAGGACGCGCGTCATTCGCTGCCCTTCATCGACAGCGACTCCAAACGAGGATCGACCCAAGACGTTCCCCTTGGCGATTCATTGTAGCACAGCCCAGTCACCTGACTGTCCCAGCCGTGACCAGTTGGTGGTTTTTAGTCGACCACAGCGTAGTAAAATCATCAAGTCTGTCGTTCTCAAAGTCTGGTCGATTAACGTGTTGTCACTTCGTTATTAAATGCTGGACGGTCGTGTAATTACGACCCCCATCCCTCGACCGCAGAATTATCAGTGCAGCCGATCAGGCCACGTTTGGCAAATCTCGCCTCTTACCATGCTTGGTGCGCTCGTCTAAAGCCACAACATCAATCTGCCGACAGTAAACTCTGTTTTGAAAAAGTCCTCTAATTTAGGTTACAAATGTTAATCACTGTCCAATAACGATTTGAGGAAGGCATTGCCAATTTCATTCATATACGCGTGATGGCATTGTTCTCAAGGAGGTCTTCAGACATTACGATTGCTGCCCCGGTGCTACACAGTGAAGCCTAATGAGAAAGTGATAGAGATACGGCGAGGAGAGTAATGTAACAGCTGTCAATCACCAAGTATCTACAATGTGCTAAGGAGACATGACTGCTTTGAATGATGTAGATGTGGGTGATAATAGACTGAGCGGGTACACGACCATATCCCACTAATTGAGGGTCACTCATGACTAAATGGCTGCAGCTATTTAAAACTAATTGTGGGAAATTATAACAGCAGCTGTAAGTTAGCCTTGACGTTAATGAGCAATTTATTCAATTTGGCAATTAAGAAATAAATAGTAGTGCAATATGTTACCATCGAGTCTTAATTGCCCATTGGTAATTACGCAACGCACACGACAGCCATGATCGTGGCGCCGAGTACGGTTCATCGTGTGTTCTCTCTCGCTTCCCATCGAGAGGTGCCAGCTGACGCTGATGTACGACACCCCCACAATTAGCGATTCGTCAATGAACAGTCACACACTTGGGCGGCGCGGGGGCCCAGTGGGGAGCGCTGTCGCCTCACAGCAAGAAGGGCCCGGGTTCGAATCTCGGCTCGGGTGCCTGTGTGGAGTTTGCATGTTCTTTCCCCGTGTTCGCGGGAGTTTTCGCCAGGCACTCGTTGCCTCCCGCAGTCCAAAAAACATGCTGCTGCATAGGTTAATTGGCTTGCAGACTTAATTACCCGCAGTGCCCGGTGATGGACTGGCGTCCCATCGTGGGAATATCCCTGCCTTGTGCCCTGTGTCTGCCGGGATAGGCTCCGGCTCACCGCGACCCTGTACAGGACCAAGCGGTTTCTGACAATGAGATGAGATCTACAAACTTGCCTTGCATCGAGTACTTCTCACAGGGAACAGGGCACAACGGCACTGCACACAGTCCTGTGTAAGAGTACAAACAGAAATCATTCGTATGCTGCAGCTGGGTTTTAAATGTGTTCAGAGTGCAGTCACCAGGCCTAACATTCATCTCCTCCGTCTGAATCTCACCGGTACACCTACAATGTGCCGAACCACACCACCGGGAGTGTGCGAGATCTCGTCAGAGATAGCAAGCTAAGAAGGTTCGGGCCCGCAGAGGCGTAGATGAGCAACTATCAGTCTTTAAAACAGTTGTTGCGAGACTAATTGGTCAGTAATAGCAGTGCAACAGACACTGTAGTGCACCGTCTATGCTCCCCGCTTTCACCAACCTGCACTGACCTATGTGGTAAAGCGGGGGTATCATCCAGCAGTGGTATGACAAGAATGAAGGTACATGGACAGACGCTAGGAACTGATTGCAGTAAGGGAATATAAGAAACAGCAGTCACATCAGGTGATTGGAAAACGACATCTGTCTCAGCCGTGGACGAGTCACCTGACAGGAATAAAGATGCTCCCACCATCCAAAGACACGCGACTGCCTAGGTTTATTGGCCTGCTAAGTGCCCCCCAAAAAAGTGCTCTGCAATGCACTGGTATCACACCCAGCGTATAGCCCTGCTTTGCACCCTATGTCTGCTGGGACAGGCTCCAGCCCCCCGTGACCCTGTACAGGATTAAGCGGGTAGAGGCCGACGCTAGAAGTAGCGCGAGGGAGTAATTGCAGGGCTGCACCTTTACCGTTCTACCTTGTACCACCTTACCGGCTGTACCACAGGCGCTGTGCGCTGCAGGCACGCTGCAGACTCGCGCGATTGCTCCAGAGGCCTGTCTCCACGGCACGCCTCGTCCGCTGCGTACGAACCCGCGAGCAACTCCGTACATAGGTGACCGCGAGCCGGTACGGTTCGGCGCGGGATACCGCAATAAAGTGACCGAAGTATGCAGTCGAGTACCGGTAGGAAGGGGCACTGCGATACGCGACCGTACCAGTAAGAGACCGCTGTCACCCCTGTACGCGGTACACCACAAGTGTCATGGAGAGCCACATGCGATCAATCAGTACACGTCGCCTCTAAGACCCAAAAACTCACCTCACTGGAAAGCGTAAGGAGTCACACGTCTTCGCATAGGCATCTACATTAACAGATCTAGAATTCGAATCGGACATGAAACGCGACGATGCTATGGTTTGGTCACAAATCACTTCAGTCATTAAATATATAATTCGTGATTTTTCGAGGAACAGCTTTTGTGTGGCCAAGAACTGAGACACATCCATTGCCTAAAAACCTCACTTTTAATAGATGTTTCTCCTTTTAAGGCTATGCTATTAACGAATGTGCCGAGTTGTTGGTAAGTGCGCTTGTGCACCACTGCCAACGCAGCATCACCAGATTATTCGTTAGGTTAAATTTACAGTTTATCAGCAAACGAACTGCAGTGACCTACAAGTGACTTTGCGTGGTAATCCAGGGACAATTTTGCCCGGAGCATCACACAATAGTGGCCCCACGATGGGCCTCAGGAGGGTGCAAGCAATAGAGCCGTACATGGCCCTCTGCGCTGGCCATCCAGAAGCCCCTATATGACTACGCACGTCCGGTGTTAACCCATAATTACTGTGCCCACTCTCGAAATGTCCACTGTAACGAGACTTTACACTTATACTTCACATTTTTATTGCATTGCTTCTGGCTGTGTGACTGAAGATCACGGCCGTATGGAACTTATGAGACGCATAAGCGGTTTTAACACAAGCTGCCACAAGCCATCAATTTACTGCGAGTTTAAAGAGACCGCGGCATGACACGCTGCTGATTACAATACGTACATTTAAACGAAGCAATATAATCGATTAGGATTACGGATGCAAAAAAAAAACAATGGGTATGCTAGCCTATTTATGATAACGTTTCATCGTTCATTTTACAATATTTTCTGCAAATATATTAAAAACTATTAAAGATACCGTTTTTCTTTTCAAGACAAGATGGCCGTGGTGGACGTTGTATCGTGCGTCAGGTCACCTCCACTCCTCTTCCCCAGCGGCCCCAGCGGTGACCCAGTGAGCTGCAGCCCTGCCTTCTGGTGGAATGGCTCCTGTTTGGTCTAAGATCGCCATTCCACGCAGGCTGGCCGGACATTATATATGGTGGTCCAGCTTTTCTTGTGGCCCCTATTTAATCCTCTTAAACGTAAATATATTTCTATACCAATGACTGTGGGGGTCACAATACATCTGGAGCCACTCTGTGGCCCGATCTCCAGGTGACTACTGAAAACTATCTGGGAGATTATTTTAAATCGGATTGCGGTGAATGACCTCACGACACCCCTGCGGGAAAGAAATAAAAACGTCTCTCGGAACAGCGGACGTGAGAGTTACCAACCCTGGTGGGGTCTAACAAGTCAATGCGACTTCCACATTCACGCCAGTGGGACCGACGTGGCCACGGGTTATGACACATAACTGATATGACGGCGGACTACGCAAGAGCCGATATGAATGCACGGTACACGGGCTCTGATGACGGCGCGCGTATATGGGTGATGGTGTTTGTTGGCCACTGGCGGCCCCTATGAAGGTCAGGACCCCGTAGCCACCTGTCTATGGGGACACTATGAGCACAGAGCGCAAATATGACACAAACGAATGAGTTGAGTGGGTGAGCGTTAAGAACCCAGCAATTGTGCTACAGTTTATGCTCACCCCAGAGCAAGGGTGGGGAACCTTTTCCTCACCGAGGCCCAGATATTACAGTCTCAAATAACGTCACCAAATTTTACCAGACGGTAAGAACGCAAGGCGTCCCACAGCAGTGCGATCTGTCTCCCACGAGGGGGTCACGCCCTGCCGATTGCACAAGATTGACACCGCGTATCGAGAGACCTTTAAACGGCGGCTCGGGAACTCCGCGACCGCCCTCAAAGTGAGAGCGGAAAAATACCAGCACATGGTTCTCTCCTTAACTACGGCACTCGAAAACACTCCGTCGCTGCTAACACACCTAAGCAAGTGGAAAAGAGGTAAACGAAGGTATAATTTTAGTTTCTTAAAAATTAGGATTTCCTTTGAGTATAGATCCGTTTAAGCAACACTTAAGATCATTAAAGTTTTTTGTTTTTATAACATGAAGTGTTCACGTAAAAGCAGCATTTAAACCAAGCAGACAACCTCTGCCATGGCTATGCTACACATTTATGTATTAACCCATTACTACAAATTTGTCGTGTGGTAAAACTCAAAAGCCAACTTCCTGTGACGCTTATTGAAAGTGGTACAAACGTGGGCACGGGAAGCGAGTCGAAGATGTTTACCCTGGAACGCGGTCGCACACAAGGGCCACGGAAGCGGAACCCTCTGGGGCATTCTGCCTTGCGCCTCGTGCACGGCCCTGCAGAGTAGTGAGAGGGCCCTTACACCGGCAGCAGGGTGGTTTACGCCTCTCACTACCCAATTGTCTACAAACGTACCTCACTGCGAGGGCCGTGTGCCGACCTGTGGATTAGCCGTATTAGATCTTTCATCAAAACCAAATGTTGTTCACTTTTCAAGCATTTCTGTCAAGGGTTTACTTCATTCCACACGTTACAGGGCGTGAGGCTGCCATGCCACAAATGTCTACAAATCAATGTTATCCGAGCATTTTATAAGTTATGCTTACGATATTTATTAAATAACCATGGATATTTCTCAACACGAAGGTAACAGCAGCGTTGACCGGCTTGGACAAATGGCTGCCGTTACGCCTCAAAGGACTGAAACACTTTAAACCCCCTGTCGAAAATGAGAAAAAAGTTCACCGAATATGCCACGAATCGCCGACACAACACGCGCTTCCACACAGGACAAAGGTGGTGGTGCGCCATGCACTCAGTTGCGAGAGTTCCCAATAATCATCAGAATGTAGAGGAAGATGTTGATGACGTCCGTGTAGAGGTTCAGGGCAGCGAAAATGTACTCCTCGGGGCTCAGAGCGTACTTGTGGTTCCCCATTAGGAGCTGCGTATCCACCGCCAGGAACTGTTGCGACATACACAATCTGGCTTAGTGACAGCATCGTCTGTGAAGTGTCTAAGTAACCTGTTTAATAAATAACTATTACAGGGTTATTAAATCCCCCTCCTCGTGCACCATCACATTGCCATGGTGGATGGAATTTGCACGTTCCAATGAACCCCAATGTTACCAGCACTCCCTGCTTAGGGCCTGCCTTGGTGAACAAGGTCAAGGGGAGGTTCCAGCCAAATAATGATCTGATGACCCTCTGACTAAAGGAGGTTAGCATCACGAGGGACATCCAGCTGTAACGTTTTGCTCCAGAAGGTAATGGGGATGACGAGAGCGAGCACGAAACATCAATTTGAGGATAAAGAGAAACAAGCACGCGACCATGTGTACAATAACTGGACCCCTGGAGTAACGCATGAGGAGGAACGAGAGCCTGGAGACCCACCACGGTGAAGAGCAGGGCCCCCAGCGCTCCGTACACGATGTTGAGAATCTGGCTGCGCAGGATGATGCACAGGATGGAGAAGAACAGCAACACGACGAGCAGAACCAGTAGCACCCCGTTGCAGGACGTGAAGTCGTACTTTGTCTAAAAGAGACGTGGTCAAGACAAAGCCATCGGTTTGGCCGCCACAAACACCGCACTCCAACCCAACACACCTCACACTGAATTTATTATGCTGACCATTTGGCTTGGGCAGAGCATGTCACTCGGAAGAATGATGGCCCAGTGGTTGAAAACATGACAAGAGCAGAGCTGCAGCGGCAACAGATCTAGAATATTTACAGGGGCGCATGCAGAATTATCCATGCTGACCCATGGCCCAGCACAGGTAAACAAGGATGGTTCTTAAGCCTCACCAGCACCACAACAGCTGGGAAAAGATGGGGGGGGGAAGTGCAGAAATACTTTTACGAGCACAGATTAAAGTAATCATTATTATTGCACTTCTAGAGCGCTTTTCACCCGAGGGTCACAATACGCTGCACAGAGCTGTAGAGAGAACTCATCTCATCTCATCTCATTGTCTGAAACCGCTAAGTCCTATACAGGGTCACGGTGAAGCCGGAGCCTATCCCGGCAGACACAGGGCGCAAGGCAAGGATATACCGACGATGGGACGCCAGTCCATCGCCGTGTAGAGAGAACTGCATGTCAACAACATATGAACGCTATATCAAAAACACATTTTTTTCACTTACCTGCATGGAGAACAAGATGACGGCAATGCAGACTGCGACTGTGATGCCCATTGCCATGACGACAGCATCAGCTTTGTGAAAGGTGGCGATCATCCCCACCATGTAGGACATGCACACCGTGAGGATGGACTGCACACCACGCAGCGCGCAATCATTTCCGCTCAACTGCGTCGCCGACACCACAGGTACACAGCATCAGGTGAGTACGGTGAACTGGTGTGTGGCACGTGCAGCTGGGCGACACTGGCCGAGTTCACTTAATGACACTGGTGCTGAAATGACCCTGACCACCAACTACTTAGCAAGGGTCAAGTCCACTCGGTAAAATCGCCATACTTTCATGACTTATTTTCAATCAGAATGTAAGCTATTGATTGACGTGACGTTTGCAGCTATCAGGGATTGCACGCACACACACACCAAAAAGAGGAACAATATATTCTGGAATCAAGTCAGAATCACAAATCGTGACCAGTCATGGAATCACTGTGGAGAAGGAAGGCAGACCATCATCTGCCTACATTAGTATTTGATTAAGGCCATGTGATACAGACACTGTAGTGGCACAGAGAGGTCAGTGACCATAAAGAAGACCTCATAATGTGACACTCTAAAAGTGAACATTAAATCTGGTGCCAACTTTACAACAATTACAGGATCTAGCAGAAAATAATTGTGATGTATGGTGGCATTAATTACCATAGCCATGAGAATCTCTTCACCTTTACGCAAGAAGCAAATAAATATATAGATATGAAAAAAAATAAGTAAACAAATTACAACAAAACACAATGGCTGGTGGACAACACTAGTGTTAGAATCGACCCCAAAGGACAGAACACACACGTCAGAGGTCGACCACTGCACAGATGTGAAAATATTCATGAGCAGGTGGGAGTTGGCTAGATGCACAACAGGACTCTAAGGCATTACAAGAGCAAACAGAAGCCTTCAGAAACTGAGAGACAACTATCGATGACTCGCGACGATGTGGGACACACACAGGTCCCTGCGAAGACAGCTCGGCCAGAAGCTCTACACACGTCGCGCCGCCGTGGCGCCAGGGCGGCGCCACGGCGCCGCCGTGGCGCCGCCGCGTGGCGCGCAGGTCCAGAACGACCACGCACCAGTGTAATGATGTTCCACGGGTGCTTGCGGCGGAAGTCCCCGCAGCAGCTGAGCATGATGAGACAGACGAAGAAGACTGCGTAGGAGGCGTAGTACAGGCCGGGGGTCGATTGGACGTAGGTGAGGACGGCAGGCGAGAAGCGGAAGGTGCACACGAAGGCGAACGTCACCAGCAGCTGGGCGGTCAGTACCAAGTACACCTGCACACGCACGCACAGCACACGCGCACACTCGTCAGCACAAGGTGCTGTGATTCTAACGTGGCCCTGCAGTATTGCGGAGATTTACGGCTCGAGGTTTTGTTTTTGTGCCTCCCACCCCATGGAACTTTCAACCTCGTCCTGTAAGAGACAAGCGCTCTTCCGTAGAAAACTCTTATTCTGTACTTGAAGTCCGAACATTTTTATCCTCAATTTATCTCCGGCTCAATGTGTGCTTGACCGCCAATTTATTTGGCATGTTTTAGACTTTCCTCTGATTTTATTGTGTGCACAAGCCCTTTAATACACCGTGAATAGCACGTTTAGTAAATTAATATTGATCGATCAAATCCGGCTGTAGCCCTGGTAATTACTGTGTGTGTGAACCATGGGATGTGTGCTGTCTGCTTCAAAGGAAAGTTAAATATCCAGTGTTATGGTAAAAACGTGCCAAATGTAAATAAAAACACCACACAGTACTCAGCTGTTACTGATAACAATCATTACGGCATATTAATGCCCACTTGCAGGCCAGGTAGTGTGAATCACCTTGTGCCATACAGGGGTAGCTGCTACTTGGGGTGCCCTTATAAATTGTTTGAGATATGATGTGAGATATGTTACGTATTAAGTACAAAATGCTCCGACACACCCCAGTACTGTTATCAAACACATTAGTATTGTTATTATACTGCTGTGACACAGATATCCTTAAAGAACAACTTTCAAGAGCAGATCTCACACACAGAGCTGTGAAACACACATCAATATAGAATCTAATGTAATGGCAGTACAATGAATTTATAAAACAAATATTTAATACAAAGCAGCACGGCATTGGTTAGCACACTGCACTTTGAACCCATCATTCTGATGACATGCCGTTACAGCTCAGATTTGTAACAAGAAAACCCCAAAAACGTTATTGTTGCCGATTTGCCGTTGTTATGTCGTTGTTGTTAACGTGCCGTTCTCTCCGAAGCACTTTGTGACCCTCGGGTGAAAAGCGCTCTAGAAATGCAATTATTATTATTATGGTTCAGTGTGATTCCCAGTTATGCCTATATGTGATGCGTGTATGATCCTGAGCTCCCCTCTGTACCAACCGACACCGAGCAGCGTGAGGTACGGTCGAATCACCCTCGAAAGACCAACAAGACGCCTTCATCCAGCAAAGGACTGGCAAACAGCCGCACATTATGGTAATTGTTTTATAAAATATCACCCACTCGAAGTGTTTCTTGCCAAACTCTCAAACACCACTCCATCAATACCAGAGATGAATGCCTGCTGATGTCAAACAGCAGTTAATAGCACTCTCAGTTTTGCGATGTGCATTTTACGACTCGTAAATGTGTGCAAGTGAGCCTGACTCTACTTGACAGCACTCACTTGTCTAGAGTGCTGCAAGACTACCCTCTGCTGAAAGGGCTATTATTGCGAATAATAATAATAATACATTATCTACCATTCATAACGCGCACACATGTTTGTTTACTCTCAAAAGAGAGAGCAGATTGACTCAGAAGCGCAAAAAACTACAGACCTTGAGGAGGAATGCAGCAGCACCATCAGCTGGTTCCAACATTTGCCAGACACTTGTTCTCTACACATTAATGT
>JAZEWT010000025.1:7655166-7665827 GCA_036362905.1 Mordacia mordax
CGTCCGCCGCTGCTTGCGCGCCACGAACACGCCTTACCTTTCTAATGAAAGCTCTCCGCACTGCCTTGTCACTCCAGTCAGAGGTGTTGAAGTCGTCATTGTTATGGTACACTGGCGGCTGCTCATCGTTAAATCCAGAAGCCGAAGGGCCTGAAACAAATCGCACACCCGGTTGAGACATCATCAGTTTGCGTGCCTACAGCTTCGTAGCCAACCTCCGATATTAATCGGGTTTGGGCTTCAGGCGTAGCCTCATGGTGATCACCGTAAACACTGCCGATGAATGATCACACCGGCAGTGGTGTTGCACAGTGGTCAACAGTTTGAGGACAGTGAAAGTGGTCGCACTCGGAGCTGTTCTTACTTGATGCATTAAGGCGATGCTCATGTGCTTGTGAAAGTACCTGGAGCTGGGTGGTAGGGCGTATCGCTGTAGTTCAGACCCCCAGACGAAGCGGCGGGTGCTTGTGGGTACGGCGGCTGCTCGTACGGGGGTGCCATGTAGGCGGGGGGCGCGTAGCCGGACTGATCCCCGTTCCAGTGGCTGTCCTTCGGTGCATCGGACGACATCAGGGGCGCCTTCTCGCTCGTCGACATCGTGCTTTGTCTGCGGCGGCACAACGCACGCAACCGCCATCGGTACGCAGCCATCTCCGTCACAGGCCCGTGCACAGCACCGCGCACCGGCGGAAGACAGCAGCATCGCCATCTGCCATCTCGAACCGTCGCTCCCCAACGCGTGAGACGTGAAGATGATTGTACTTGGCTTCCCCTGTCATTATCCCGAGGGTCACTCCGTGACGTTGGTCCTAGATTTTAAATGCGGTTAAAAATGTACTGAATAATTGACTGTTTTAATGTGGCTAGCACAGCAACCAATTGAGCCTGATTTAAAACATGGTTCACCTTTCTTGATGAAGACAACATGCTCATTGCATACCAGTCAGACCTGTTTAGACGAACACACTGGGATGGTATACTCAGTTTCTGTTAAGCCACACTTCCTAAAATATACAGATAATACCTTAACAAACAGCCCGTGTCTTTAGTGGTGAATTTACAGTTTTGATGACGGTTGCCTGATGTGTGGAACTGCCTACAAACAATGTACTTTCCCATCTTTACAGCGCCTATGCAGAGGTGTTGGTTACAATATGACTAAAGAAAATCTTTACCACATATCTTGACAAATCTCAACCTCCCACGGGTTAAAGTGGCGTTCAGACCACTCGGCGTGAAGGAAAACCACACACGTTTCTGCCTCGCTGCCACTGCAGTCTACCCATCCATTGATAATTGGCCCCAAGCGGACAGGCAAAGCAAATCAACTGGACAGTAACAGCTCCACTCGTGCCATCGCAAGTAGCTACATCCCCCTGTGCCTCGTGCGTAGAAAGGTAAAGGTGCAGCCCCTGAACTGCTTGCTCACATCACTGCTGGTAGAAGGGCCTCCATCAGAGGGAGCTCAAGGGCGTCCCGCTGCAGGTTATTTTGGCCTACTTTTCCACAACGAACAATTAGGCAGTAACCATCCATTGCCCAAACACACGTGACAGACTCATTCGACACCTACTGAACTGTACACATCTGCGTATCGCTGAGTGGAATTGAGAAACTCGCTCATTGCAATGATGCAGGTTTTCACGGCTCGATGCGTGATGATTGCTTCGAAAAGCTGCCCTCTCGCACGCTAGAGGCGTCCTCAGGCGAAACGTCGCGAGGTGGAGAGAGGGAGCGATCGACGCGGCCGTCCCGAGAGAGAGCAGCTTTTCGAAGCAATCGTCAAGCTCGCTCGCTGTTTCAACGCACGTTCATAAAACAGAGAAGGAGATTCTACTCTGCCAGCAACAAGGTGCGGGCTCGAGTTTGGCGCATTGTAAAATGAAACCCAACCACCTGGGTTCGACTCCCAGCCGTGGCTGACACCACTGGGGGGGTGAAATCTTAACCAGTTGATGGCCTCAACCCCTCGACAAACCTGTGACCAGCATGGTGCGACATTGTTAAAGACCACGCTCACCCCAACCAGCAGCAGACCCACAGAGCCGCCACGTGTTTGCCGTCACGCGAAGCATCGCCGAGTCTCAAGGCTATTTTTCAGGAGCGTTCTGCGCGACCTATATGGCGTGCAGAGACCTTCATCCAGCAGTATTGCTCTGCAGCAGACTCACGATGGAGATATCAGAAACGCCTACAATGCACAACCATATCACCACCTTGGGTAACATTTGCTGAGTAAGAATAGCCCAAGGTACAAAGTTATGAGCGCTTTTGCCAATGTACATTTGTAAAGAGTAGACAAGGTCTTTACTATTTCTGGAAATAATGCAGGGGTTAAAATCTTAAAACACAAAAACAGACACCTTTCACAAAGTGCCTCCTTTGCAAAAGCCACACATACTTGTGGCGAAATATGCAAACAGGAAGCTTTGATAAGATATGCATTGTCCTTCAAACGGATTGGCCTACACCAGACATGGCTTTCTTGGAGCCTGATTGTCAGTGTTAGCCAGATGTTGCCAAAAGCCAGTGAGCTGAGGACAATGCAGATATCAATGCTTAGCTGCTCAGGTCGAGCTGTTAAGTTACAAATATATAACCCAAGATACTATATATTTGTAGAAGATTGACAAAAAGAGGTGTACAGTATCGTCAACTAACAGCTCTGCGGGTCCTTTGACAAACATTTAAGCAAAAATCTAACTTGGCAGCACCGGTGTGGTCTACAGACGAGTGCCATGCTCTTCCGCTACAAGGCAATTGTAAACGATGATGTGTGTCGGAGGGCTTGTGGGCTTATGCAAAACAAAGCACCCTGGGAAACCAACCAATCATTGACCCATTAAACCCGAAACGGTAGCTGCTTCCTCTTTCCAAATAAACGGAATCCACGAGTCTCTCCAACGGGGAAGATGGCAGAGTCCACATGAGACCGTTTCACATTCAAGTCCGTAAGATAAATTACCTTTGCTAATGCCGTTACGATATGTAAGCGAGTCCGCGAGGGTTATCATATACAGCACACGCGGAAAAAACCAAGCCAGTGCAGCCAAACAAGTTCATAACAAAACAGATCTGCTCCAACAATTACCAAATAAGATGTTGCCATCAATATCTCATCTCATTGTCAGAAACCGCTTAGTCCTGTACAGGGTCGCGGTGAGCCGGAGCCTATCCCGGCAGACATGGAGCGCAAGGCAGGGATATACCCACGATGGAACGCCAGGCCATCACCGCGCACTGCGGACAACTTAGTCTGCAAGCCAATTAACCTATGCAGCGGCATGTTTTTTGGACTGTGGGAGGAAACCGGAGTGCCCGGCGAAAACCCACGCGGACACGGGGAGAACATGCAAACTCCATACAGAAAGGCACCCAAGCCGAGATTCGAACCCGGAATCTTCTTGCTGTGAGGCGACAGCGCTACCCACTGGGCCACCGCGCCGCCCGCAATCACTATCGATTGACATTTTAATATTAATAAAATGTGTCTAAAGCCCTCCCTCTACCCAAACACTGGCAATTAACAAAGGTACGCAAAGAAGCACGAGAGCAAGCAGTGGAAGACGCGGGTGATGTAATCCTGGGAACTCCCCGATGATTCTGGATGAATCATCGAAACACTGTACATATTTACGTGCTGTGCGGTGACTCCACACAGCACGTGTGCTGAAGCAGTAAGAGATTGCCACATTTGTTCACGTGCTGACTTTATATTGGCAGTTGAGTGGAGGAGACGAGACAACAGACAATGTATATACAGCTATCTAAACACAAATCCCTGCTGTATTAAGACTGCAACAAGATGGGATCATTGACATGTCTCTTATTAGCATCCTTATCATTATGAGTCACCAATCCATCCCCTGGATGAAAGCCTCCCCAAGCCTTTGCAATCACTCCGGGTTCCCTGATGTCAAGTTCCACAGCGAGTACCTGCACATCAGATAATGTAATCGCTCCATCTCGTCGTGAGTATTCTCTGGGCCACAATCCACTCTTTGACTGTCGCTGTAATTATGCTTGACTCTCGGCCATCAGACCCCAGGAGTTTGAGTTACATATTTACCCTGCCTGCATGTTTACTAACCACGTCTACCCCTCTCGGTCCCATGCCAATTTGTAGACTTTCCCCTTTGGTTTCGGTATTTTTAATTGCTCTTTATGACTCAATATCGCAGCAGGAAACACGATAGTCAAACGGTTAATGCAGCATGGCAGGCAGACACACACACACACGGCCTGTTGACCCATCCACAATCTCATTCACCAGCAAAACAGGCAGAGGTAAGAGAATCAGGCAACACGATGGTCACAGCCACCGCACATAGGGTGAGAAAAGCCATCTTGTCCGAGATGTAAAACTGTACATCGCATACAAGACTTTAGCGACACACAATTGTTCTAATATCATTTACAGCAGTGTCACAGGATGTGTCCTCTGAAGGTCACAAACACCTGGCTGGACCATAACCCTCTTCCTCTTCCTGCTATAGCCAATCCATCCGCACACCCACGGACTAACAGACAACACCAATCACTCGTTGTAGACTCCGTGAAGAACCCCAAACTCACTCGTCTCAAACCAGAAGCGTCACCAAACAGGACGCAGGCCGTACATTGGTAACACAATCCATCATATTGGCCAGCGGACCAACGGGGATAATAATAATAATATTACCTCTGCCTGTACCCAGTCGTTTAACACATCCGCGAACATTTACATCAATTCGACACGGACAATAAGCAGAGTAATTAGAAGAGGCAGTGTACACTTTAACCCAATTAGCCCGGTCCCAACTGACAAGACAAACCGTCACCAACCACATGAGCGATGATTAGTGGCTAGTGATGTGATGTCGTTGGTGATGTTATTAAGGCGTCTGTGATGAACAAATCGATATTAGCGATGACGGGTTTACTATTTCCACGACGGCGAGTGAAGTATGTTTATCAACACAGTATTAATGTTGTCACGGTTTTAATGAGCGTTATAAATGGTGTATACCAATGCAATGCTGTTAACCACGATGATCAGGTTATAACGAGTGTTAGAAGTGTTTGTGAAGTGCGCAGTTGTACTGGCGATGTCGTTACCAATGGCTAATGATTCGTATCTCTTATCTCCTACAGTTTAATAACAACTCTCATGGCAATTCCTGGTATCGCCGTGCCATGGCAAGCCGCGGACGCTTGCCAGCCGTGTGATGATGTTTTAAAGCGGAATTATAATTAAACGTCCCTCCGCTTTATCGGCCCTGCCGAAGCCCCACGATGTTTTGAGCCTCGCTGCGTCACGGCGCCGCTCAAAACAAAGCCTCCCCCCGAGTGGACGACGGGACGAGGGGGGCCTCCACAGGTACCCCTCCGAGAGAGAGGGGGCCTCGTCTCACCGTGGGTTCGGGGATCAGCGGCGGGGCCCAGGGATGATCGCCTCTCTCGCTCTCTCAGGCTCTCAATGGCGCCTCTCCTCCTCCTCCTCTTCTTCCTGCTCCTGCCGTTGTGGCTCTCGCTTGTTTCGGTAGAGGGCGCTTCCAGAAGACGAAGACGAGGGGGGGGTTCTGACGATGCGGGGGCGGGCGACGAGCGGGGGGAGGGCGGGGGCTGACGAAGGTTTTCACTGCTGGATGCGTGATGATTGCTTCCAAAGCTGCTCTTTCGGGATAGCCGCGCCGATCGCTCCCTCTCCCTCCGTCGCGACGTTTCACGTTGGAGGCATCCTCATGCGTTCTGTGAGCGAGTCATCTGTGTGACCGCGGCTTCGTGTCAAGTCATTCCCTCTCATTCCCCCTCCATCTCAGAGACTATGGAAGGGGGAGCTCTATTGGAAATGGTTCCATTTGTCTTGCTGTGAGGCGACAGCGCGACTCACGGCGCCACCACACCGCTCCACAATTCATCACAATGCTCTCAAACCGACTCTTGTCCACAATTCATCACAATGCTCTCAAACCGACTCTTGTCCACAATTCATCACAATGCTCTCAAACCGACTCTTGCACAACTCACTCTGTATTTGGCCTCTTTCATTAAAGGCTAAACTCGAGGCACCTTCAGGCTGCAGTGCAGCAAGACGTTAATGAACAACCCTCACCCCCGTCTTCAATAACGACATTAAAGATGGTCAAAGTTCCGAGCCACACTAATCTCTTGATTCAGTTTTGAGGATTATTGCACCTTTCTTGTAAAAAGTGATTTTACTGCAAAGGCAACGCCGACCAGAGTTTAAAAATGCTGGCCCCAGCACAGCCGCGATTCAGATACCATGACGGTATAACTATCATGCACCTGATTCTAAATCCCATGAACAAAACTGTGGAAAATAAAAACCCATGGGTGTCATCACCCACTGGGTGACACTTCACGCTGTCTTTCTTTCACGCGAGTTAAAAAAACGTGTTTGGAACACTCCAGAGAACTCTTGAGACACGTTTGTATAAAGTCAAAGCTTTCACGTTACCAAGAGTGATGGATGTGCAGCCTCAGGCAGGGTCGAAGCAAGCGATGCGACACAACAGGCTTTATTTTTTTTATATCTACAAACACCACCGCAAGACAATGTAAACACTGCACGTTATAAGATATTATGTAGCGGCGTCTAAGCAGTCAGTGTAGTTAATTTATCGCAGCTCTCAATCACAGGCAATAGAAAAAAATGTCTTGAATTTGATGTCCAGTAAGATGGTCTGCAGGAAGGCGCTTAACATACAAGAGGAACGGGCACGCTGCTGTGTACGTTATCGTGGTTTAGCTCTCAGATATGTTTCCGGTTTTACCACATTGTCAAAAATACGCGCATAACTATGATATCGGGCGGAACGGTGGCCCAGTGGATAGCGCTGTCGCCTCCTCACAGCAAGAAGGTCACCGGTTCGAATCTGGCTCGGGTGCCTTTCTGTGTGGAGTTTGCGAGCTTCTCTCCCAGTGTCTGCGTGGGTTTTTGCCGGGCACTGCGGTTTCCTCCCACAGTCCAAAAAACATGCTGCTGCATAGGTTAATTGGCTCGCAGACTAAATTGCCCTCAGTGCCCGGTGATGGACAGGCGTCCCATCGTGGATATATTCCTGCTTTGCGCCCTGTGTCTGCCGGGATAGGCTCCGGCTCACCGCGACCCTGTGCAGGATTAAGCGGTTCTGACAATGAGATGAGACAATGATTTATTTGTATGTGTGTGGGCACTTGACGTTCTGCGTCCGAGAGACTATGCTGAGGGCTTTGCTTAGTGATTGTTTTCGTAAAAATAGAATCCAACACCATACGCACGTGAGAAGTAGCAGTTATTGAAACATTGGTTGCGCATTCGGCAGAGAACAGGTGTTAATTAATTTCTCTTTGAGTCAAAATGACCTGCAACGATGCAGGTGATTGATTGGAAGTAATCTCGCCACCCACGTTGGAGGCATCTTCAGGCAGAAGACGAAACGTCGCGAAGGAGAGTGGAGGAGCGATCGACACGGCTAGCTTGTGGAAGCAATCATCATCAGCCGTGAAAACCGACATCGGTTGAGACAAGCAATGAGATTTGTGTGTTTTGAGGCCATGCACATGAGCGCTTCTCTGATCATCGTCAATCTCCCCGTGCCCTGGCCTCCCTCCCTGCGAGCCCCGACACAGCTTGCTGTCCCGGGTGACCCCAGTGCACCCCACGAGCCCGCACGCGTCTCAGCACGAACCCGCACATGCAGCCCACCAACGTGAGCAGCAGCAGAGTGCCCAGCACGGCGCCCGGCGATATTGGGGGCAGGCGGGACGACGCCGGCTGGTTAACTCCGAGTAGGGACCCGTCGGGGCCCGGCAGCCACACGCCATGGGGTAGGAGGTCCGAGACGAAGGGCGTGAGGTCCCCTGCTCCTCCGGGCCGACCATAGAGGCCAGCAGCCCCCCCAGCAGCTCCCCCAGCCACCAACTAAGGGACGGACACGACGGGGCTACTCGGACAATGTCTCTATGTCCGCCGTTGAGTAGGAGCCTACAAATCAACTGGCAAATGGTTAAAGAACTGAAGAAGTCAGAACGAAGACGGGAAAACCGACAGTTAATGTTATCTTGAAGATGAGACTACGGTGGCTCCGATATCTACTAAGGATCTCATCTCATTGTCAGAAACCACTTAGTCCTATACAGGGTCGCGGTGAGCCGGAGCCTATCCGGGCAGACACAGAGCGCAAGGCAGGGATATGCCAACGATGGGACGCCAGTCCATCACCGAGCACTGTGGGCAATTTAGTCTGCAAGCCAATTAACCTGTGCAGCAGCGTGTTTTGGAAACCGGAATGCACGGCGAAAACCCACGCGGACACGGGGAGAACAAGCAAACTCCACACAGAAAGGCACCCGAGCCGAGATTCGAACCCGGGGCTTCTTGCTGTGAGGCGACAGCGCTACCCACTGGGCCTCAATACTGCAAATCTGTCACCACTAAAGCTAAACTAACACACGACAGGTTCTCTTGAAAATATCCCAAGAATTTAGGAGGCCTACCTTGGTAAATAAAGGGCATCGTAACATATACAGACCTTTGTCAATGGAGCATTTGAAAAAGGTCTCCCCACACATTGTTGGTAATGGGACTGTTTGACTGATACAGCGTGGGTTGTGGAAGGGGGAGGCCTACGACTCGCTCAGATATCACTCTCCACTGATGTTAGCCACGGCCGGAAATCGGCAATGATTCTAGAACAATGCCCTAACCGCTGCAACATTGAAGGTTTACGTGGCCAACATACCTTAATTTACTACATTACTGGTTTGTAAAAAAAATAGTTCTGCCACCTCCATGTGGCTGAAAGCATTGCAAAAGGTGGATGTTAGATGTGAACAGGGCCTGGAGTAATCCACGTGGAATGGGATCTCACCTGGGGCTTCGTTCCACGCGGCTTGGTTCTCCCAGGATTCGAAGTTCGCGTAGTTCTTCAGCAAATACAAACACAAGCCGTATCAGCACAGATGTTCTTCGAGTCAATCTACCGGCCTGCTACAGGCGACTATTTGATTTTATACGGCCCATGGCCACATTGAGTTCTATTGCCTCAGAACAGCTTGTTAACAATAGTCATCACCTGCAGGCTTCTCAGCCGCACTAATTGGTTACTCAAGGGGGAATATTTTCAAACCGGCAAAAAACGTTGCTTCTAATTGGTACAATCGGTACCAACGTTTATGTTTGCGACGTTCGTAATGCACAGCACTGAAGCGTGTGTTAATATGAGGTTGCTGACCAAATTAAACTTGAATGTCATATTTGACCCTCATTGAGGAAGAGGTTCCCCACCCCTACATACAAGGAAGACGCAAGTTAAACAATATTTTTCCTTTTACGTCTGTCGTGCAAAATGTTACCGCTACGATGATGAAAACACACTGTACAGTTGTGCTTAAGACGCCATTCACCATGCCCGGAATGCCACTAAAAATAACGCCAATGTGTTTTAAAACAACGCAGGATTTCGAGTTCAGGTTCGAACCGCCTCACCTCTTCCAGAGGCAAGGCTCGTCACGGGGAGTAGTTGCTGCTCTGTGACAGAGCAACCTTGTAAAAAACTAACCGTCACAATACTCTCTCTCTCTGGAATACTTCGTACCTGAGCATGTCTATACAGCACTCCTGCAGAGCATGGCTCAAACGTTTATCCCCGCGCACCATCTGAGGTGCGACAAACGTTTGACGATCGTGACTTTTGAAGCTGCGCTTTAATCCGTTCACAAGAGTTGCTGTTTGGGTTGAGTCATCGAAAGGCGTTATGAGAGAAGTCCCCTGACCTTTGCATCGCGTCCGCAGGATTCTGCATCGCTGGCCGGGCCACTGTCGTCGTGGTGGTAGTGGTCCTCCTGGTGGTGGAGGTCGTGGTGGTGGTGGTGGTGGTGGTCAGGTCGCGGGGGCATCGTGACGTTAGAACGTTGCGCCCAGCCGCCCAGGCGGGAGACGCGCAGATGAGGCCATAGTAAACCTGCCATGAGACGCACCAGCAACGCCGTGAAGTGTGGCCCAGCTTTCCGATTATTTAGATAATCGATTACTCTTAACGATCAATCTGTCTCGTTACTGCACTAACGCTCGAACGTGATAATATACGAGCCGTTCTCTTCACAGCTCTGTGCAGCACTTTGTGACCTTCGGGTGAAAAGCGCTCTAGAAATACTATTATTATTATAAATACAGAGAACAAATAGGAGTTCGAGACATCTTAGCGGTAATTAAAGTAACTGAACAGTGGCTGCTCGGCTTATGCCAGATATGTTGGCAGATGAGAAAGTAACCAATGGTCGAGACTAACTACGGAGTGGAAGCGGAAGATGGCCGCGATGTGCAACGTTGCTCTCCCATCTCGGTACCCGCACTCTCGTGTCGAGCAGCTGCTCCTGCAGCGCGCACACGGCGCCCACGTCCTCACAGGCCCAGGGGTTGCCGTGCAAGACCAGCCATCGCAGCCGCACGAGCCCCAGCGCAGGCTCCGGACTAGGTCTCGGTTCCACGGTGGTACTCGTGAGAAGCTCCAAATGTTTCGGGTTGGGCAGGGGGCCCACAGAGGGCTGGGTGTCGCGGGGCAGCAGGTTGAGCGCTGGCGGCGAGCGCAGGCGGTTGTTGGACAGGTCGAGGAGCTGCAGCCGCGACAGCTCGAAGAGCAGAGCGACGTCCAGGACTCGCAGCTGATTCCCGTGCA
>JAZEWT010000025.1:7692453-7710091 GCA_036362905.1 Mordacia mordax
GGGGGGGAGGGGGGGGGGCTTCTTCCAGCTCCTCACACTGCCCAGAGTAGCCCCCCCTCCCTCCCCACTGGGCAGCGGTTAAAAAGAGTTACATGGCTCAATGTTTCCTTCCAGCTTAAACTTAAAAGTGAAGAGTTCAGAAAAATATAAATTCTTTATTGCATCTCTATATCCCACTGCTGCTGAGAATGGACACTGGCACATCGCCAGCTATATACGGTGCTTTGTTTTCTCGAGGGTAGTATCACCGACAGAAGTGTTAGTTTTTGATGGTGGAGGTGACCCTCCTCCTATGGATGACTCAAGATGCGGCAATGCGCTAACGCGTCCACGTCACTCCTGCGTCACCGCGCAGAGTAACGCGCAAGCAGCCTCAATCAACACGCGTTTGACGCAGCGGCACAAATACACCTGCGTTCAACTTTCGCGGCTCTGCCGGCGTCTAAACTCGGAACCGAGTACGGTTGTTCGACGGACAACCGATTTCCCGACTCGATGAACAGCTCGAGTCAAACATTAACAACCGCTCCAGCGGCACCGATTATTGTTAATATCGATTACGAGATTTAAATGTTTCACGCGCATTCGATTTCTGAACCGATATTCTGGTGTGACGTCTGCCTCTGTTCGTTGTTTAAAACGCAACCGAAACGTGTTCCATTGTTCAACCGCTGCCCCGCGCGATTGAAACGAGCCTTTGGGTTGTCCAGTGTCTCTCATTATCTGAAACCGCTTAATCCTATATAGGGTCACGGTGAAGCCGGAGCCTATCCCGGAAACATAGGGCGTAAGGCAGGAATACACCCGACGACGGGACGCCGGTCCATCGCCGGGCATGGCGGGACAATTTTAGTCTGCGAGCCAATCAACCTATCCAGGAGCATGCTTTTGGACTGTGGGAGGAAACCGGAGTACCCGGCGAAAACCCACGCGGACACGGGGAGAGCATGCAAACTCCACACAGAAAGGCACCGGAGCCGAGAGACTCGAACCCGGGACCTTCTTGCTGTGAGGCGTCAGCGCTAACCACTGCGCCACCGCGCCGCCCTAGGGTTGTCCAGTGTGATAACCCTCACTCCATGAACGCTGTGCATCGCGACAATAATAGAGGTGGTGGCTAATATTGTAAAGAGTCGGTGTTTCGAACCAGTTGGTGCGCTTGGTGAGATTAAAATAAACCTGTCAAGTGCTGACAACAGCAGCGGTGGCAGACACCTGGGCATAGCGGTGGCAGACACCTGGGCACAGCGTGCACGGCGCGCAGACGGACACGTGTAAGCGACTCACCTTGGACCGAGAGCTCCACAGGATCCGCACGCTCCTGCTCATTCTGCCTGCCGAGGGAAGCCGTGGTGGCGGGTGGTGCGGGAGAGATGCCGGGTGATGTGAAGACAAGAGGGCGCAGGGGGACCGGTAGAGTGAGGTGGTGACGCAGGAGGTGGCGAGGCACTGTCTGGAATGAGTGCAGAACTTTTAGGTTCTTAACTCAAGACGCCCCTAATCTATCATTGATTGCTATCAGATATAAGTGCATGGTGCAATAAACAGGACAATAAAGAAAGTGCAAAGTTTATACGGGGCAGAGATACCTGGTGACGCTATACTTTTACTCGAGAGCAAAGTCGAGCGTTCCTCCTCTCTCCACGACTCACCCACGTTGGAGGCATCAGATTTATGATGGGTTTAAACTGTTTTGTTCAAAGTTCTACATTTCAAAACGCTGCCGACTCTCGGTTCCTGTTGCAGCTTCGTGATTCTTGCATAAAAGGGGAAACTCTGCGTGGGTTTCCTCTAAAACCCACTGATGTAACAAGCGTACCGCAGCCTCGTACTCTTGTTACGACGACTCTGCCCGTCTGATCTTCGAGCTAGGCGGTCAAACCATGGCAGCGGCGCAATTCATACATTGTACACAAGTATAACAGTAGTACTGTAGGTGGGCACTATTGTAAACAAGGCAAATTATTTTCCAGGTGGATTTTTAAACATTACCACCTCTAAGATTACAATAGGTGTTAAGATCTTAACACCTGCATAATCGCCAGATACGGTAAAACCTATTGTAATCTTATATTTGTATACTGGCAAAAAAGTACCCATAGCATTACCACCTATTTTCATATCGTGGTATTTGAAGCGGTTCTCAGCCGCATCTGAAAGGCCCGAATTAAAGTGACGTGACGTCTTCACAATGTCTTTGATGAGCGATGCCTCTGCCAACACCGCGAGCGGAGCCAACATTCGTGTTGTAATGCGCAATCGTCGTTTTTACCACCTTGCTTGCCCATGAATAAATAAAAATGAGCTCACACTTCCTACTTTTACACCTAATATTGAAAACAGATAGATATTTGAATTGTGGCAATGATGGGGGGGGGCGGGCGGGGGGTATTTCTGACCCCACCATCAAACCTGATGGGAGAGATGCTGATCAGCGTGCATTACGGTGAGCACATATGCAGTTAGATGGGACGGATACTGATGACTAAGCACCACTGCAAGCGAATATACAGTCAGAACTCTAGATCACTTCCACCACAGCATCAAGCAAAACAAAACAATTAGTGAGGATCGCTTCCTCTCTCCACCTCGCGACGTTTCGCCTCACACGTTGAGGCATCCTCACCCTCCGTGAGTCGAAACGTCGCGAGGTGGAGAGAGAAAGCGATCGACACGGTTGTCTTGGGAGCAGCTTTTCGAAGCAATCATCATGCATCGAACCGTGAAAACCCATTAAACGTTTGGATCTGTAATTAATTTTGCAAAATCCCATCCGAGGATTCAAAATCATTGGTTCGTCACGAGCATTGTTCTCAGTGGGAGAGCAGCTGGAGATACACTGCCCCCTTCCACGCGGAAATACATCTGCAATGTCTGTGCGCTTCACGTGAAGGGCTGCTAGGCTCTTCTCCGAGAGATCCGAACGAATCGTCTGATGAAATGACGCCGAGCTTGATTTGGAGGAGAAAATCGCGTGGAAACGAACCTTTTTGTTAGGCGCTTGATAAATTATTATTTAAAGTAATTAATACTCACCTGCTGATGCATCTCAAATAGCAGTGATATGAAAGTTCATACCTGTTATTTTATGTAATGCGAGTGAAGTTATCAGCCAGTCGTTTGTAAAGGTTTGTGTCTGGTATTATATACCTATTGCACGATTGGAACATCATTTGGAGATACAGTTTTGGAACACCATGAACGTGTTCAAAATCAGTCATTCAGTATCAAGTACCCGCTTAATCCTGTACAAGGTGGCGGGGGGGGGACGGGGACGAGCATATACTGGCAGAGGGCACGAGGTGGGGCTATACCCAGAATGTGATCCCAGGACATCGCAGGGTACTCTTTTGGGGCAATCTGGCAGACTAATTAACATAGGCAGCATATATTTGGGCGGTGGGATGAAACCGGAGTACCCAGCAAAAACCCAAGTGGATACGTGGAGAGAAAACGCACACTCCACAGAGAAAGGCACCCGAGCCGCGAACCGAACCCGGGTCCTTCTTGCTACGAGGCTAACCGCGCCATCGTGATTTTAACCAATATTTGTGAGCCGTGCTCCACAATCACACGCACGCCTCGAGTACGACAAAAGCGACACAAGCCCGGCCGAGTAATCGGTGAGTCATCATTGTTAACACAGCCATTACACACAACACAACTCCAACGGAAAACAACGGAAATATATATATATTAATAATCTTCCGCACGCAACCAGGGCGGGCATGTGAAGAATTTAAATACATCACAGGGCGAGGCAGCCAGGTGGCTGAGAGGACAATGCTGAGCAAGCACCGCTCAGCTCCTGGGTTCAAACACTGGCGGCCGTCAGCAGTGCAGCTGGGTACACAAACATTGCACGTTGATGGTTTCAGCAGAGGCATCTGTGACTGCGCAAACAAAAAATGCCCATAACGTTAAAGTTGGTTCTGCATCGAATTTCACTTAATTCCATTTACGAGAAATAAAAAACCCATCGGTATCACTGTCATTGGGAGACTTGCCTCAAAATGTGGACCGGAGGTCACGGTGTAAGGGATCTCAGAATAAGGTTGCCAGGTCCATTTCTAACGACCGTTTTCAAACGCAATGGATTGCACTGCTCTGCAAAGTCCAAAAGCACGATTCATCCCATGGTGGGACACTGAAATCACAATCGGAATAAAATTGCTGAAATAACAAAAAAAAGGCCTTTTAAAAAAATACATCTTAGCCCCAGTGCCCAGCAAAAATCAGACTCCATGGAAACCAGGCCCCTTGTGGCGACTCTCCCCGCATGCATGACTGCGAGAGGAACGATGTCTCGCACACGACACTCCGGCTGGGATATTTCCGTGCGGAGCCTCACACCAACCCACCGGACAGACCCGCGTGGTTCACCACCAGCTTTCCAGGAAATTTACACCGTGGCTGATAAAACGTTGAACATCACACACAGGTCAACGGCTCAGGGCTCACCCAGCCGAGAGCAGGGACTCGTGAGCCTGGAATGTTATTTTAAAAGCCCTGAAGCAACTCTCGCCACATGGGACGTTTTGCAGGGGGCAGCGAGGCGGGATGGGGGGGCGCGCCGCTGGTAACGGCCAGCGCCGGCCGAGTAACGTCGCTGCGCTCTCGCTCGCCGCCGCGTAACAAAACGTCAGCAACAACAAAAGATTCAGAAGCATCTCGGTTTC
The DNA here is from genome assembly GCA_036362905.1 of Mordacia mordax. Lineage (NCBI taxonomy): Eukaryota > Metazoa > Chordata > Hyperoartia > Petromyzontiformes > Petromyzontidae > Mordacia > Mordacia mordax. Next base: position 7,697,133 of record JAZEWT010000025.1, read on the forward strand.
TCCGTTTCTCAATCTCTCTTGATTCCAAAGCAATGGACAGAACGCTGTGAAATTTTCGGGACGGCTTTCGTGGTTTCTGCACCAATCAGGCCGTGAATCAGAACGGCAGAGTGGGCAGAGCTGGGTAGGAGGTTTACAATGGGCGTGCGCTAATCATATATCATATCTAACCCACCAACACGGACGACAAGCACGACACAAGGCTGCTGCACACTGTTATCAGGGCTCAGGGGCTATGTCCTTGTCTGTCGGCATAAACACCAAGCGCCGTGCAAACTTGTACGCGCACCGTGCCAACGACCCAGGGACAGCAGCAAGGGGTGTGGGCGAGGGTCGGGGAGGGCAGGCGGGAGGGCGTCGGAGTGTGGGAAGGAAAATGGAGGGTGGCAGACGACGATGGCGCGAGGGAAAAGCGACGGGATGGCGAGGATGGCGCTGGCCGCTCAGAAGATGGCGATGTAGTTGTCGATCTTGGCGCGGTGGCGCTGGGCGATGCACTCGGAGATCCACACCACGTTTCGGCACTCCTGCTCCTTCAGCTTCACGTAGGCGTAGAAGACGCCGAAGTGGAACTGGTTGATGAACGCCAGAGAGTTGAGCTTCACCTGCAGGGTAGGGGGGCGGAGACGGCGCCGGCACGCGAACCCGCGTCACACCACCGCAGGCACCACGCAGACCACCGCTCTGTCCTTAAGTTAAGTGCCGTTAACAAGCGCCTGTGTACAAGACAAACGTCCCCCACGCAGCCTTGAACAGAATGATGAGTACTGTTAGCCAGGGAGTACACAGACTAGCACAAAGCACTATGGGGTGGTGTGGCCAGCACCACAGTCAGCTGCCTTTGTCTCCCAACTGCTGGTGTTTACACACCGCAGCAGGTGAGACGTCAACCTCGTGCCAGCCCAGGCACAGTTCTTTCATTGTCTCTACCTTTCCTTCCCATCCATTGCCCCCAATCCGTCATGAATGTTGCCATTTGCCATCTGAAGTCCGAAGACAATTCATCGGACCAACTCGTGGCTTTGGAGTTTATATCCGATCTCGTCGTTTACTCCCAGACAATTTTTAAAAGAACCCATTTTACTGATGTCACGTGGCTCTATGAGGCTGCGAGCGAGCGGCTACGAAACTCTTCGGAACCAGGGAGCAGGGACACCGGCACTGACCTCGTGCTCGAAGAAGCGGTCCTCCAGCGTCTTGTCCCCTGGGCCACTCCCCGCGCCCTCAAACAGCTGCTTGTACTCCTGCCGGGGTGGCAGCGCACAGACGCCAACAGTGGGTTAACCCTTGCTCCGTGTCCATCCGCTGGGGCCGTGGAACGCCTCGCATCGGTCCCAGGATTCAAGGCCGGGAACCACACGTCCTTGGCGAAGCTTGAAGCTGCGAGCCTTTTAGGTAACGGCCAGCGTCATGGACAGCCCTCTAGGGTGACCGCTTCACTACGCTGCACAGCTCACGCTGTAGCACACGTCACAGTCAGAGTGGGTTGCGTCGGTCACTCGCATGCATCGAGGTTCACACCGAGGATAGGTTTTAGCAGTCGGAGCTACACTCACGACCGGTCTCACCAGGTAGTAGTCGGCTACGGCCTTGACCTGCTCCAGGTCCTCAGCGCGGGACAGCAGGGTGAGGCCCTCTGGAAAGAGGCGGCCACAGCGAGGGAACAGCCGAGCCCGGTCCTCCTTGGAGAGCTCGGTGCCGAACGAGTTGATGGTGATGACAAAGGCACGGCGGTCGGCCTCAAACTGACGCAAACCATCAAGAGATCATGACTTTACTTCCATCATCATCACTCATCAGCCCATACCTCCCAGCAAAGTGCAGCCACCCTTGTACAATGGTGTACACATGACCTGTTTCAGGTGTTATCCATTACCACTGGTTTTATCAAGCGGTGGTGAAAGGTATTCTTGAGAACTGCTCTTAAGAAATGCACTTTTCAAATATAAATATATATATATATAGCGTTCAACTTCTCTCTTTTACATTTTGAAGGCGCCATCAGGTGTCTGATGCTTCAGGCTTCCGACGGAAGCTTGATGTAGACATTACAGGTTTCTTTAGCGTCGTCTACATTACTCACACCTCCCAGCAAAGCACAGTCACCCCTTGCCCCATCGTGTATGAATTACGTGTTCCAGATGTGTTACGGGTATAGTACTCTAGTCGCCAGTTGGGCGACCACCCACCTCCAGGATGGGGCACATGACATCCTCTGTGGTGCCTCCGAGCTTCTTGCAGAACTTGTAAAAGGACTCCAGGTAGGCCTGGGGGAGATCAGCACGCACTGGGTCATTGTGAGCCATTCATATAAACATCATGTTCGTAGGTGTGCACCCCTTTTGTAAGATCATGATATACAACATACGCACCAGTGTATACATGAGCCATACAGAGAACACACAGCTCACACACACAGTGCATACACATATACACAGAATGGACACCATGTTTTCATGGTCGGATGCATGGGATGTTGGGCATTGCTCTTGAGAGCTTCTATTTTGGGTTAGCCATGTCAAGTGCTACGCCTCTCTTTCAAGTTGGCAATATCATTATAAGTCTGACGATACTTCCAACGTGGGAGATGACGTCACAAAGGTGAGAGAAGACAAAGCGGCTCTTGAGAGCAATTCCCAGCGATTTAAGAATCGTCGCCTTTCCACAAAACACCACAGCGGTGGCAGCAGCAGCAGCAGCTTGGGCAGAGCGAAACAAGCAGTTCCGCAGAGTGCAGAGTCTCCCCGTTCAAGAGTCGCCCCTACCTTGTACAGTGTGTTCCGGATGATCTCAATGTTCATCTCATCCAGGTCCTGCTCAGAGATGCAGTCCTGGAAGAAGGGGGCTGTGGAAGAGCAAGGAGAGGGCACACAGGGTGACTACACGAGGGGGGACAAGGGCAGTGGCGTTTTGAAAAAGGACCACCTACCTCGTCTTGTTTAAATGAGTTATTTTAAATCTCTGTGGAAATACCAGTTGACTACTACTGGTTTTATTTAGCGGTGGTGCAACTAACACTTGAGAAATGCTTTGAAGAGTTACAGTTTTGGAATAGCCATGTCGAGCATCCCTCCTCTCTCCTACGCAATGTCACACCTACACTGAAGATAATACTAGGCTTCCGACTGAAGCCTGATGGCAGCATCATCAGGCGTCTGAAAACGAGCCGTGAAACCTAAAGCAATAGAATCTCTTATCTTAATTTATTGGGTATAGGGGACTCTAAAAATGCGGTGGTTGGTACCGCTGGTGTGCGGCGGCCAGCATGGGTCCACGGTGCAATGATTTAAATGAGCGGGGCCCAATCCAATATCGCCCATAGCCTGGCACTCAACCACCGCTAGCCAGTTGGCAACATTGCAGTTACCGCTGGTTTTGAGTTTAATTACACCGATGATCCCGTTTACCCAGTTTCCCATGGATCTACCGTGCAACAATAAAAACCCAAAGAACATAAACATCCATATCACAGTTAATGAGTCCAAGGGACCATATGCAATACTTAGACAAGGAGTTACACAACGGTCATAAATTAAACCGTGCAAATATATAGAGAACAAGGGCGCAAGAAATAAAAGTCGGGTGGAGCTTGGCGCCAAAGTCATCTTTGGGCTGGGCTGCGAGTTTATGAGCCGCTGTCTGCACACCCCACGAACCCCTTGAACCCAAAGCACACCATGCTTATTCCCCTTTAAAATGGTGCTTAAACCAGATCCATATTTTTAAAATCCACACGTATCGGCCGTGCATATTAACGATATAAAGCAACAGTGCACCTCAAGTGTACATCTATCTGGTGTCTCAGCTCAGTGCACTTTGGTCGTTCATCTGGTCTGGTGTTAAGCGCCTGCCAAGAATAATATCAAAGTGGCAGCGTTTAAAACACTTGCTCTACAACAAAAGCTATCGTTACAAATCCGACTTGGTGTGGGAAAGCTCAAGGGAGTTGAGACATGGGTTTGCTCGAGGGCGTGGCACAGTTGTGATGGCACACAAATGGATGGGTAGAGGGGTCGCTGTTAGCAATAGGAGCATTGCTATTGATTGGACAGAGCACTTCATTGCAGTTTGTGTTTTTCCCAATGCCAATCCGATTGTGTTTTGTGCCTCTTGAGATGCAGCGTCCACTTGAAACTCGCGCACAGCATCGCCCGGTGATAGCGAGCAGCCCGTAGAATCGGAGCTCACAGAACTTCCATAGGACTACAAATTATATTTTTAGGAGGCATATTTTCTCACGTATCTAACACAAAGACTTTCGTGACCAATGTTACCCATAATCAAGCCCTTTTGTGTTAGGTCACGAACACGTTGTGAGCCAACCTCCATCTAACACAGCCAATCGGTAAGATTTGTCACATGAACAGAAGGTGCCAGTTCCGTACACCCTTTATATTGGTAACTTTATATTCTAGAAGTGTCTATTGCATGGCAGTCGAGTTGATAAATTTTAATCTCGGAGCTAGATATTAGCCAAATCATGTGATAAACGAAATCCAATGTACTGGTATGTTGTGCAATTGTTGATGACGTTGAGACGATCAACTTTCTACCCTGTAGAAGCTGGTTTAATCACAAGCAAATAATACTCGAATTTAAACCCGGGATCGCAGGGGTGCCAGCTCTGTTCTGTCCGTACCATCACAACACTCTCTCCCGTACGATCAGAGGGCTTGTCCACATAACCCCCCCCCCCACCCAGGCAAAAGACAGCAGTAGAAAACGATGGCTCTACAAAGACGACTTCTAACAAAGCCGAAACCGGTATGCATTAATTAGTCTGCTGCTCTCTGGAATAATGTGGCCAGAATTTACTCTTTTCGACTCGCTGGTCAAAAGCAGGCTGTGCGCATATTTATACCGGTAGTGTGGCAGCGCGCATGTGACACTGAGCACATGACGGAGGATAGATTGTACTGTCACAATCGTACATTTTGCCAGGGGTTCAGATCAGCTGGGGGCTATCCGGGTCAACAACCAAGAAAACATGACCAACACCAACCCCCCCCCCCTCCCCACTCATCCAGTATTTCTCTCACCATGGTGGCACGACTGATCAAGCGCCAATTCGCATTCCTCCAGCAACCCCGAAAATATTTATTTTCCCTTCATCATTACATCTTTATCTATTCAGTTTGATATTAAGCCTGGCATTTTGGGCACAGTCGAGTTACAGCAAAACCTCCAATGAACGAACCTCTGTTCAGCGGACTTCAGACGCAATCATCACTGTTCACTACGTCCAAGACTGCAGAATGCATTGGAAATAATATATTTTGTAATGATGTAGGTTTTCACGGCTCGATGCACGATGATATATTTTATTCCAGTATTTTTCCTGCTGCTATTCGATACACGTTTTGCTCGGTTTAATTGTGCTCATACTATTAAGGTTGTTTGAACATGTGGTTATTACTCCGTATACTCAAGGCCGAGTCGACTGCTCCTTGCCCAGGCTTGGCACGGTACCTGATGATGCTGACTGTAACTATCAGCGAAACGTCGTACATCTCATAATAAAACGCTGTGGGTTCGCTCTCCCACACACCGCTGCGCTGAGAGAGTGACGGACTTGGCACGTTCTGTTCACGTGACAAACCTGAGTAATTGGCCCTGTCGGGTGGTGGAGGGTTAAACGACACGATTTTTTACGTGACCTGACCCAGAGAAACGGATTTCACTCCGTACACAAGATCGTCACAGACATGCGTAATGTAACGGGCTCCAGACACTCTTTCTCCCTTATGACTCCGTTACATCGAGATTCGATGGTACTCTCGACGCTTTACACCGTGGTGCCGGCCGGCGATGGGGTGTCGTCGCTCGCCGGCCTCTCACCGAGCGGCGTGTCCACCAGGATGGCGTTGTAGAGCTCGGCGGGTGTCTGAGCGATGTTCACCGCCTCCATCTGCTCGAAGCGGCCCAGCGGGTGGCACTTGGAGACGAGCTCGGCGATGGGACGCTGGTGGAGCGTGCCGGTGATTAGCAGGATCACGTTGTCGATCATGTAGCTGTACCTGTCCGCACGCACAGCGGCACAAAGATCCCCTTAACGGTAGGGGTCAAGTGCAAGCCCCTATGAAGGCCGACCTGCACCACACCTCACCTCCTCTCTCTCCCCAGACGCAATGTTTACACACCGCATCAGGTACTCATTTGAGGCTGAGTGGACCTACAAGAGGCTCAGCAGCGGTTCAGAAAATCATCACCCAGTGTTAGCCGCGGGTGGAAACCAACATCAGGTTGCCGCGTTCATAGCACAGTGTGACAACCGCTCCACTATTCGCTTGGCCACCTGGTCTCACTCGCACAGGGGACTTGTAAGCAGAAGGCTTCATGGCATTATGTATGTGCACCGAATACAGTATTAAGAGACTTATTCTTTAATCGTATTGGAGGGGAAGCAGTGGTGAATTTATAATGGTGAATACATTTTCCCCAGTCGCTGCAGAGGTTAAATTAAACCAATTAAATACAGCCAACTTGGAAATTAATTTTCCATCATAGCTGCTCAAATCAATTTCACCAATAAGATGACATATTTAAATACCTATCTATAAAAAACAAGACTTTTGTTTTTTGGGCTGTGTGTGTGCCTCTGATTAGCATCCTTCATATGGGCTGAAGGGCTCTGAAGAGCTTAAAAAAAAACACACAATGCAATGTGGATTCATAGAGCGGTGTTTGAACGAGGCCACATCTTAAAATTGCTGTACAGACGCAGTGGGCGTATGCATGTTGTAGAGCAAGGCAAGTGAGCCGTAGACAGTGGAAACAAGCCCGAACTTACACAGAGGGAGAAGGTAATTCTAGATCATAAGCGCAGTAGCGATGACTGACTGTAAATCACCAAGAAGAAACGCTGCGGCAAAAGCTGTCAAGGGTACGGTGACGGCATTGGGCGAATTCAAATCGTAAACGGAACTTTAGAGAGACGGCGACAACAAGAGCAAGGGAGGAGCGGTGGTTGTGCCGGATGGGGCCACACACGTGATGTAGTCCAGAAAGGTGGCGAGCGGCTCGAAGGCGTGGTTGCGCATGTGGCGGAACTCGATGACCATCTTCTCCTTGAGCTTGTCATCGATGACGGAGACCGCCAGCGGCGATGCCTCGTTCGCCAGGAAGTGACCGTAGTCCGTGCTCTGCAGGTGCAGCTTTAGATCTGCGGCCACACGCACAGGACGGGTGTTGATGAACACGAGCAGATGCCACGTGCGCTCGGCGCTGCTCGCTCCTCACTGCCAGCAATGGTTTGAGCGGTTGGCAAAGTGGTCACATGGTCTGTAGGTCCCTCGACTCGTTTTCAAATGGGAATCATGAAAGCGCGGTTAGTTGAAATCACAATGTGATTGCAATGAAGCGTGAGAATACAACGATTTGTAACGCACACATATTGCACGCCTGGTCACAAAGGAGAGACAGATACAGAGGCGCGAGGAAACCAAAGAGAGGTGGGGCGGGGGGGAAGGGAGCCATAAAGTTACCCGGAACCATAATTTGCATCCTATATATTATGTTATCGGCCCATTGTTAATAAGCGTTTTTTCAGTTATGGGAGGAAACCAAAGAGCCCAGAGGAAACCCACAGAACAGGGAGAGAACAAATCTCATCTCATCTCATTATCTGAAACCGCTTAATCCTATATAGGGTCACGGTGAAGCCGGAGCCTATCCCGGAAACACAGGGCGTAAGGCAGGAATACACCCGACGACGGGACGCCGGTCCATCGCCGGGCAATTGCGGGGCAATTTTAGTCTGGGAGCCAATCAACCCATCCAGGAGCATGCTTTTGGACTGTGGGAGGAAACCGGAGTACCCGGCTAAAACCCACGCGGACACGGGGAGAGCATGCAAACTCCACACAGAAAGGCACCGGAGCCGAGAGACTCGAACCCGGGACCTTCTTGCTGTGAGGCGTCAGCGCTAACCACTGCGCCACCGCGCCGCCCGGAGAGAACACACAAAATCCACAAAGAAAGGCTCCTGAGGCAGGAATTGAACTGTCTTGGATGGGACTTAATTTACATGAGGTGCAGATGCTACTACCACAGTGCCAGCCTGATGATTCACATGATGACAAAACAGCCCAGGTCTGTCACATGCCAGTCTAACATTGCATAGCATCCAAAAGCATTGCAAGGGCAGTTCTGCACATAATAAAAATATATTTATAAAACATAACCACTGATCCCTTCATCAGAAGAGTTTACAAAGCAATGTGAAAAGATGTTATTGTATAATTTCCCCACATTTGATGATGAAATGAAGTTCATATTGTCACCACCTTAATATGGCTACTCTCTAACAGCTGTCCACTTTCTGGACAATTCGATTCCTATGAGTTATGAATCGTTCAATTCATGTACCGTGCACGTATGGCTCGGTATTAACCCATGAAATGACGCATGGCTCGGTATTAACCCATGAAATGACGCATCATTACAATGCCGAGACAGCGCGCGGAGAGAAAACACTGCAGTCACGCAGCCAGCCTGCGCCCCCTGCCCGCATACAAGCTCAGTGTACACCTGTCAGGCGCGCGGTATAAACAAACCATCCGCCCTGCACTCAGGGGTGAGCTGGCTGGCTCACAACAATGAGAATGAATGGCTATAGTTAAGCCTCCAGATCAGAACACGAGGGCTGGCCTCAGCTCTAGTTAGGATTCGACAAAGCCGGCTTCAGCCGACAAGTTTGGCTTCGCATGGACAAAATTGACAATAAAACTCAAATAAAGGGCTGACTTTCAATCTAACCGAGGGATGTACTCGAATCCCCAAAATAACATTTTCTCCACAGAGAGGTATTTTATCAGGAAATGTTTTCACTTCAATTGTTTGGGAATCATCTCGGCCGCACTCTATATCCAAGACAAAATCCTTAGTGATGGTGTTTTTATGGAACCCATTCCGTTTCACTAAAAACAAAATCAATTTGTCGAGAAACTGAGCCCTCACTGCAGGAGGGCGGCAATGAAGGGCAATAGTGCGGCAATTTTAATTTTGCCCTACAAGTGTAAATGTTTCTTGGGCCGCAATGTTCTAGGTCACGTGAATTACAGGCACAACACCGATAATCGTCAACATAAATCTTCCCTGCAAATAAATCTGTTCCGAGGGCAACACGGGACAGTGCCGGTAACAAGACCTGCCACCTGATTGATAAACTGGTGGCCCTGATTAATGATTTAATTGGACGAGGGCTCACAATTAACCTGGCGACATTCCCCACACAAGGGCACAAGGTGATGCGGCTTCACCGCCACCGTCACGCGATGAGGCTCAAACCATCAGAAAGCGGCTAGCCCCAGCTTCATCCGAGGCCAGGCTAAACAGTAAACACTGCAATACTCACCCTCCTGCCCTTGAGGCTCGCGCTAGAACCAACCTGAGTGAGCTGGCCTTAGCGAGACTGAGCCCCAAGGGCAGCAAGATGAACGAGAGGCCAGGAATGTTTGGCGCTGTGAGATGAGATTTGGCCTATTACGAAGGCAAGAATTGGCTAAGGTGGCTGCATGTACCATCATATTCCTGCCATATGCGAATTCAATAAAACCACCCCCCGGAATGCACCTCATGACAATCTCACCGGCTTAATATAATTTTACATGTATCGAGTCAAAATAAAAAAGTACTATTACACGCCAGAGTTCTGCTCGCCATCTTAACCAAGCAGTACCGACAAGTGCGATCAGTACTGCACACGCATACAAAACAAAGATCCCCCATATAGCCTTAACAGACTGTAGGGTCAAGTATCGTTAGCGAGCACCTATGAAGGTCGACACGGCACACGAAGGGTTGGGAGACAAACACCACGCCCGGCCGCCTTTGTCTCACTCGTGGCAATATTTTCACGTAGCACTAGGTACTCATTTGAGGCTGAGTCGCCATAGAGGAGGCCCAGGACCGGTTCAGAAAATCGTCACCGGTGTTTGCCGTGAGCGGGATTCGAACTCGGGTCGCCGGTTTTGCAGCCCAGCGCGCTAACCGCCGGGCCACCGCTCCCTCCTGTGTGTCGGAGTGCCAATTGGTTTACATGCATAAGCCAGTAAGCGACTCCAGCTACTACTGACGCGACAATGACCCCATCTACTACTCACTGCAGCTCCTGGTCAACTACAGACCCACAAGTGGACTCCATTTTTCTACCAACTTCAATAACGAAGGAATTCTACCAACAAAGAGACGTCACGTGTTAGTGACCTTAGCGACTTCGACTGTGCATCCCCAACGAGGATTGTAGAGAGCTGCTCGCAGCACTTGTTCATGCTAATGAGTTTCCAGTACAGCTCTTGTACGGAAGCACTGGCCACATTTTGAAGGCACATTGAAGCTTCTGTTTGTTGTAAGCCATGTTGTGTCTTAGCTGATGTAGATAAGTTAATAATTGTTTTGCTTCAACCTATTCAACGGCTTCAGACAGGGCTTTTTTTACCGCACACAAAGTTTTTTTGCCAATGTCTCCCACGCGTCCACATCAGTCTCCAGCGCGACTGTCCTCGTTACTCGGGTCACAATCGGCTAATTGTGGTTACGGACCCACGTCCTCCAGCGGTGGGCACTTAATGACGACTCCAGTTGCTCTCAGTGGCACAAGCGCCTACTGACTACAGGTGACAACAACGTTATTTATAAGATGTACCGTGTACCACGCAAAATGTCTGTTATTATACGCCTATTATTAGCCTCACAAGCCAAGACATTTGTCCATCTAACCGTGGGCTCTGTGCTCGCCTCTTCGGTAGATGCTTCGGGGTATATTTTAGGCTGAGCAGTGACGTCCCGCGCTATCGTGAATCGGCTCTAATATTGCCAATGTATAATATGCTGAAAGCATTGTACCACGATGAGCATGTCTTGCTCGCAGGGGAAGGTCAGGCAAGCAGTTTTTAACCCGGTGAATCCATACATTCTGCCATAGTTAATTGTCCTGACTAAATTACCTCCGGTGCACTGATATCTTGTTACTTGCTTACCATCCCCCGCTGGACAACTGTTAAAAAAAGATCTACACAGCTCAAGGGTTCCTTCCAGCTTAAACGCTAAGTGGTGTAATGGTAACAAAGAGGAAGAACTGTACAAACAAGCCTATGGTACAGTCCATCCTCTCCATCTGACAAGTGGATACATTAGCTTTGGAAACATTTATTCTCAAATCAGGGGATCTCGACGTTATGCACATCAAGGCCGCTTTGGGTCCGTTCTGTCCGTACCACTAGGTGGCTCTCGCTGAACAATGATGGTTCACTGCCCACCAGCTGAGAATGGGCAAATCTAGACATGGAAAAAGCTGAAAAGCCACAATCCAAAAAATACAGCTCTCATAAAAGTGCAATCCTTTGTCAACAAACTGTTAAAGGTCTCCCCACGCTCTTAAGATCATGGAGGTTCTTGGACCATACTTCACCATGCTCGTCAGTGCCCATTAGTGAAGAGTCAGTAGCGGTTTAGAATCTACTTGCCACCGACAGCCTTTCGTACAGTACCTAACTCTAGTTCCTAGAGGGGTTGTTAATTAACTGATAAACTGGTAACCGTTTTCAAAAGCGACTGCCGATTTCGAAAATCTATTAAGTTTCGTCTTTCCAATGGAATTTAACTAATGCATGTGAAGCGGCGAATGCTAATGTAGAAACCGCACGGCGAGCCATTTGCCTTCGTTCATCAGCTACAACAATAGGGACTTCCGAAGGGTATTTCATCAACTCTCTCATGTTGACCCCACTCTGCCTACGAGTCCTGGTTGTTCCAGGATTGTACCAATTGAGGCATCTGTCATTCAAAGTACGGGTTTTAGATACACGTAGTCCCTCTTAATGTTTACCTCGCGATATGTTCGGGTCCACTGTGCCTTCGAGGTGGCACAACCCCTTTTCACCGACCTGTCCTGAGCAGCCTGGTGAAGTATGGTCAAAAAAAACCCGGGACAGTGTGGCTTTACGAAAGGGTGCCTCTTGCTATTTGCTCAGGAACGCCTCAACGAATATTATCACTCTTTATGAGGATGTTCGTGCATCGGGATGTCTGGTTTATTCCACTAGTAGGACGAAAAATTAACTGCCGGAAAAGGTTACATATATGAGCGTGTGGATGGAACAAATATCGCCACACAAATGGATTCCGTAATCCGTTGACCTACTCCCAACGTCTCTCAGCGTCCATCTCTCAACCACCATGATGAAGTGGTTAACTCGGCAAGACCTCTCCTCGTTCTCTTCGACGAGCCACAGCTGCGATTACAATTGTACATTTTACAACCCCTTCTGCGAATCACTGATCGACGCGAGCTTCCGCATGCAGTTATTTGACCATGCATCACTGGTTATCTCGGAATGATGAAGGCAGAAGATCATAGTATAAGATACAAGCTAACGGTAGAGACGAAAATACACGCAAATAACTACACAAACCATTCCGCAAGACATCATCCGTCCCACGGTATATAAACTGTGCTCCATACCAGTACCACTGCTGGGAGAAATCCGGCCATAGAAAGGTGGAATCTCCACCACTCGCTGTGAGCTGTAACCATGAGGTGAGCGCCTCGTCAGGGGGGAGTCAATCCCAGACAGACAGGAGGAGGCGGAAAATGAAGGTGCGAACAAGGCCGCTCTCGGGCCGTCCGGGCTCGCCTAGCCGCCCTACCGACCCCCTCGCCTCCTTTCCCGCAGCCGCGCACCGAGCCGCCGCGCTTACCCTCTAGGGTCTCGCACTGAATGAGGTTCAGGTAGTCGGCCTGGCGAAGGATGCCCGACTTGAATCCACGCACGAGGCCCTCCAGGTACCCGTGGTCCACGTTGAAGGAGAACTCGGAGAAGCGCGACATGGCGACAATGCCCGACCGCTCCGCACCGCTCACTCAGCGAGCAAGACGAAGGGCCCCGGGTCACGTGAGGGGCGGCTGATCGCGACTCACGTGACTCGTGGTGGTGGAGGGGGCGGGGGTGGAGGGGGGG
>JAZEWT010000025.1:7713579-7723847 GCA_036362905.1 Mordacia mordax
GGGATGGGGGGGGCAGCAGCGCTTCTCTTATCCACGCACACAGGTTGCACGATTTACAAAAAGCCGAGCTTTACAAATTGGACGAGACGCACGGGGCCAAGGGGAGGCCGCGGAGGTAGGGGCACGCACGCTCGTACAACAGCAGCATCCTTATCCTTAAAGCATGCGCGTCACACTGGGGGCCCGCGACCCCGAGACCGGTGATCCCTCCCGTCACCGACCCAGTGATATCAACAATGGAGAGAAAGTCGAGGGAGGAGGCATTGCGCTGCGAAAGCTTCTGTCGAGGGCGCGAGCAACGGGGTCACTCATCCTCAGCTAGCGGGGAGAGGGGACGGAGAGAGAGAAAGATACTTGCTCCGAAGCTTGAGCAGTTGAACACTCGAGCAGATCTTTGCACGTGGCATTGCTTGGCATGAGAGGACCCCCACCCACAAGTATCCCATTGTGGCGTGGTGGTCAAGGGCATCTCCGCCCTGACCAGGGTCCGTCTGTCCCCACGTGTATAAACACCTTGCGGAAAATCCCCCCTAATGGACACGGATTTAATAGGCGACTTGGGGAATGTTATAGTTAAGTGGTTTTACACAACTGATCCCTGAACCTCTATCCTTCATTCAGCGCGCTGTGCTGGCTCACGGTCAAGCGGTTTCAATGCATCTAATTTGCTTAATTGGCTGCAAATCTCAGCAACGGTTCTAAGGTCACAGGTTTATTGAACACAGTTTACTGGAAGGTGCACCCTCCAAGCTGTTGTTGAATCTATAATAAACACGCCAAGTCCCGTCGCATCTCAGACGCTAAGCAGGACTGGGGCAACTTATTATTTAAACGTGTGACCGCCAGGGCTTGCCAGGCCACGCAGTTGCGGGACTGCGTGGTTTCACCAGAACATGGCACTGGCGAGTGTTACTCCATCGTATGGGAGGTGAGATTTTTTTTTAGGTTCCTCCGGCTATCACCGAGACGATGTCAAAGTAAACAATGAGTAATGGATTTGGCCAAACATCCAAATTCTACTGGACCCTGCTGACAAAACAGTGTTGAGACTCAGCAAGTCTTTCTCAGATCAATAAAGGGTGTTTGCAGCCACTGGCAGTGGTAAGGGTTGCTACACCCCTGCGGTGTTGGAGCGGGTGTACGGGACACAGGCTTTGTTGTCTTGTACTTGGGCGGTTTGCAAAGTTCAGAGTCACGGTCGGGAAGAGGGGGGGATCGCGCCTGCTTTTCGCTGTTGTGCCGCTGAACTGCTGTTCGCCGCGTTTCCGGATCGCAACGTCCAATGCGTCGCTTTAACGCCGACAGTTCCTGACGAAGCTCCCAGAAACGTGGAGCAAAACGTCGGACATCGCGCCGGCCGAGTTAACGCGCGCTACGACGAGAACAGCACGTGGGAGGAGCTACTGGAGGGGATGGGGAGCGCGGCCCCCCCGGAAGCCGTACAGTCAACATGTGGAGCCCTTCTGCCAAGCCACTGCTGGGTCCAGGGCTCCAGCTACGCATTGCGGCTGCTCAGGCTCCTAGATCACATTTGACGCTGAACGGTCGATGAAAGGAGGATGCATAGACGCAAGATAGTAGAGTACAACAAATACGTTTTTTGCTCTGCACTGCCCTCTGTTAACAAAGCCCCTTTTCCCTTTTAATGGGGCTTCAAACGGCAAAGGGGGATCTCAGTGAAGGTGTGCGATCGTTCGATTTTTTTTGGTGAAATCGCGCCGACTTCTCCTCTGTCGCCGACGGGGCAGAAGCCGGGGCGTTTTGACGTTGAAATGCAAGCACGTTTAAAAATGTACGCTATGTACAGCATGAACAATGCAGAGTTGGTCAAAGCGACAATCGTGTTACAATATTTCATCATATATCGCGATCGTTTCAACAAGTACAGCAACGCCGCCACTTACAGAGATAAATGACATGAAAACAAAGATGAGGATTTTAAAATCACATTGGCATCATCATCATCATCAAACTTGATACAAATACCACATTGTCCAGATTATATGAGAGTCTGGAAATTGAGACGCACCCCGAATTTGTGCACGGTGTCAATCAACGTATGCAAATCTGGTCGCAGATACACAACCAATAGACTTAGAAGACCCGCCAATCACCGACTGTGTTAGAATTAGGCGGGGATCGAGTGCATCTTGTAATCGGGAGAATACGGTAATGTATGCATAACACTGTCGTCAACACTGTCATGAACACGTCAACCTGGTATTTTGTGCAGCCAGCACCTCGCGCAAACACGTGGGAGGTGACATCTCACAACAATCACCTTCGCCGATAAGTGGCGGTGGCGTCACCACGGCGCGTGTGCCAGGCCAGGCGACATCCCACCGCATCACCCGCGTTACAAACACCCACGACCGCCACCAGTCAGTCATGGGTTAGAAGTAAGAGCCCCCGTGCAGAGGCTCTGCGTGGGCCGCGGTGTGCAGGGCTACGATGATCAAGGACCTCGATCTCCACGCGGCAGCTCCATCGTCACGTGTCCAGCACAACGCGGCCCAGCCTCACGGCTCGTGGGGTCGTCCACGGGACCCCCACCGGTACGGGGGCCACGCACGACAGCGCTTCCCCTCGCGGGCGGCCGCCCGATGCTACTCGGTGGATCTTCCGCGGTTGTGAGCATCTCCCCACGGCGCCGGAGACCCTGGCATCTTCTTCACAAGGTCCTGCCGACACCTGCAGCCCAGGCAGAGCCTCACTGTGGGGCCTTGCGTTCTCACGGCAGAGGATTCTTGCCGCTTCTTCCCGAGAGCGCGGCAGGGACTGGTAGAGCCGTGACCTCTCCTGCCCCACCTCACCCCGGTGGGGCACTCTGGTGGTGCAGCCCCCAGGACTTAAATGCTTCCACGAACGGCACACCACGTCGAGAGCACCTTCCCTCGCTAGTGGCCGGGACTTGAACTAATCACGCGCCACCTCTTCCAGTCCAGCCGAAAAACAACGGTGAGAAATGTAGCCCTGATGGTCGCCCCCCTCCCCCACCCCCTTGTTGCAGACACCACACCCAGGAGGAGGGTCGAGCAGGTCGGCATGGGGAGGAGGAGGTGGACGAGGAGCAGGTTGTGGAGGAGGTGAGGCGAACACGACCGGGACGGAGACTTGGCACTGGGAGTCTTGGCACAGGATGAGCGAGCGCCCGCCGCCTACTCGTGGGAGCCGTACATGTCGGCGAGCCGGCGGAACCGGGGCCCCCACTCACGCAGGTAGGCGTAGTCGTGGTCGGGGTCCCCTCCGAGGGGGCCGTCGGCGCCCCCGCAGCAGCACGAGGACTCGAGAGAGCTGAGGGACCCGGCCGTCGAGCCGCTGCCCTCGTAGTCAAACATGAGCAGCGAGTCGTACGGAGGCGCCGTGGGGTCCTGGTCGGCAGCGCGCAGGCTCTGCGCGGGACACGCACGCGCGCCAACGCGCACACAAACATCCCCCGTGTAGCCTTGGCGCTGTCGAGTCAAGTGCTGTTAGCGGGTAGCGCCTATGAAGGCCGGCACGGCACACGAGGGGGTGGTTGGCCGGCACCATGGCTGGCCTCCCTTGTCTCCCTAGTGGCGATGTTTACACACAGTGTCAGGTACTCGTTTGCACCTCGCGTCCCACGCCCTCCCCCTGGCCCCTGGCTCCCCTCTCCCCTCCTCCCTAGTCCCAGATCTCCCGTTCACCCTCCTCACCTCCCCGATGAAGTCCATCATGTCGGACGGGTGCTGCGGGGGCCCCGCGGCCCGGCTCGGGTAGCGAGGGCCCGGGCTGCCCGAGGGCCTCTCGTCCAGGCGCCGGAGACCGGCGCCGGCGTCAGCGCGCCCGGCGCAGTCGGGGCGGCGCAGCGGAGACTCCCCGGGGCGCTGCAGCTGACTCAGGTCGTAGTCCTGGTCCTCCTCGCCGCCGCCCTCCTCGTCGTAGCGCAGGATGTTGTCACGCACGTCCTCCTCCGACTCGAAGAGCAGCTCCTTGGCCGCGTGGTCCTTGTCACGGCGGCGCGAATACGCCGCGAGCAGGAGGACCAGCACTGCAGGGGCACGGGGGACGCACCGGGGACGCACCGGGGACGCACCGGGGACGCACCGGGGTCGCACCGGGGACGCACCGGGGACGCACCGGGGACGCACCGGGGACGCACCGGGGACGCACCGGGGACGCACCGGGACATGAGGACACAGAATATAGATACACGGGGGACACAAAGAAACGGGGGGGCATGGAGACACGGGGCAGATGGGAACACAAGGGACAGATGGGGACATGGGGACACTCGGACGCAGATGATGGGAACCTAGAGGACACGGCCACACTGGTACACATAGGGACACATGTCCAGTAGATGTGAGTACGGTGACATGAGGACCAGGGAACAGGTGGATCTGACGCAGGGACAGAAGATATCGAGGCGCGTGGAGATAGAGACGCAGAGCGTAGAGACACCTGCACATACGGACACGGGGAGTCACAGCACAGAGATTTGGAAGCAGAGACATGGAGATGCAAGATAGCGACATCGGCACAGAGACACGGGGAGAAAGACGAGAGAGAGAGAGACGTGGGGAGACGAGGGCACGGAGATGCAAGAGTGTAGGGGGGGGGGGGGGGTTAGACCCGGGTCTGGAGTCTCACCCAGCAGCAGCAGCACGCAGGAGAGGATGGCGATGATGGCGCCAGTACCGAGAGCGGCCACTAGTGGCTGCACGAGCGCGCACTCCCCGTCGTCGGTGCACACGCAGACGTTGACGAGCAGCACGGAGACGTTGCTCAAGGCCGGGTTCCCCGAGTCGGTGACGCGCACGGGCACCGCGTAGCGCCCGGCGGGCAGCTGCGGCACACGCAGCAGCAGCTCCACGCTGCGGCCTGCGCGGGGATGCGCGCACAGAGGTCACGCACAGGGACCACGCACGCACAGAGGTCACGCACAGAGGTCACGTACAGAGGTCACGCACAGGGGTCATGTACAGAGGTCACGCACAGAGGCCACGCACGCGCAGAGGTCACGTACAGAGGTCACGCACAGGGGCCACGCACGCACAGAGGTCACGCACAGAGGTCACGTACAGAGGCCACGCACGCGCAGAGGTCACACACAGAGGTCACGCGCACACACAACTGACGCATGAAGAGGTCATGCGTGTGCAGAGGTGACACACGTAGAGAGATCGTGACTTTACTCACTCGGTAACCGAGGTCCCCTTTACCCCCTTAACCGGGCCACTCGCGTGACCTTGTTTTCAAGGGAGGGCGGCATCAATGCAGAACAGGGCTGTCGTGAACCCCTCTCAATCGCAGGCGTTCCTATTCGAACCCCGCACCCCAGGGTTCCCTTCGACCCCCGAACCCCTTCGCGTCCCCGTTCGTCCCGCGAGTCGCGCGGCCGCACCATCGATGCGCCGGATGGTCCAGTTGCGGCGCACGTCGGGTGGCGTGGGCGCCAGCTCGTAGGAGAAGGGCGGCCCGTTGGGGTCGCCATCCGCGTCCGTCGCCGTCAGGTTGAGGGAGCGGCGGGCGTGCGGGCGCAGGCAGAGCTCGGCCTCGCGCGACACCAGCGCCGGCGCGTTGTCGTTCACGTCCACGAGCTCGAGCACCAGCGAGCCAGTGCCCGTCCCGCCGGCTGCGCGCGCAGACGAACATCGCCCTGTGTCGGCTCGGGCACCGCGTAGGCTCTGGCACGCGGTGTTGGCCAGCGGCGCCCGCGAAGGTCGGCACGGCGCACGGAGAAGGCCCGCGGTGTCGCACCGCGACCGGCGCTTTTGTCTCCCTGGTGACGATGTCTACGCACCGCACCGCTTTCTTGTTTGAGGCTGAGTCGACCTAGCGGAGGCTCAGGCCCGGTTTTGAAAATCCCGACTGGTATTGGGTGGCCAGGAACTGGACTCAGACTGTGGTTGGCGCCGGGTTTCGTAGCTCAGCGTGCGAACCACGGCGCCACCGCTCCCTGCACGGTGACAAACAGGAGGTGCCCTCGCGAATGCACGCGACAGCGTGTTGGGCACGTGGAGGGGCAGCGCGCACGGGCCGGGGGGCCTCACCGCCATCCGTGGCGACGAAGGAGGCCACGTAGGAGCCGGAGGTGACGAAGGGAGACTCGCGATCCAGTGGGGCCGTGGTGACCACACGGCCTCCCAGCGCGTCCACCGACAGCCAGCCCGCAGGGTCGCTAAGCTTCGAGAACCTGGCGCATCATCATCGTCAGCATCGTCAGCATCGTCAGCATCATCATCGTCAGCATCGTCATCGTCAGCATCGTCAGCATCGTCATCGTCAGCATCATCATCGTCAGCATCATCATCGTCAGCATCGTCGTCAGCATCGTCGTCAGCATCGTCAGCATCATCATCGTTAGCATCGTCGTCAGCATCATCACCGTTGGGGTTATCATCAGTACACCTGTGACGATTTTCTGAAAGTTTCCTGAGCTTCCCCGAGGTCGACTCAGCCAACAGGGAGACGAAGGCGGCTGTTGGCCAATCACTTGCTCGTGTACTGTGCTGGCCTTCATCGGTGCCCGCTCACAGCACTTGACCCTACAGTCTGATAATCCCATGGGGAGATCTTTCTGTGTGTGTACGTGCATGCGTGTGTGAGTACAAGTGCGTGCGCATGTGTGTATATCCGTCTGTGTGTGTACTGCCACGTGTGTGCATCTACGTGCGTCCGCGTGTGCCATGTGCGCGCGGGTCCCTCGTGCGTGCGCGTGCGCGCGTGCGTGCGTGCGCGCGTGCGTGCGTGCGCGTGCGTGCGTGCGCCGCGCCGCGCCGCACCGCACGGTCTGCCGCATGTCGGAGTCCGGGTCGCGGGCCGACAGGTTCCCGATGGCCGTGCCGGGCGTCGCGTTCTCGGCCACGCGCACCGTGCGCCGCTCGGGCCAGAAGCGCGGCGCCTCGTTCTCGTCGCTCACTGCCACCGAGACGGTGGCCGTGGAGAAGGGCGCATACGGAGAGCCCTGCAGCTCCTCCTCGTTCTTGGCTTCCACCAGCAGCACGAAGCGTCGGTCCACCTCGTAATCCACCGGCTGGGCGGCGAGGAGGGCGAGCAACGTGCGGGTGAGAGGGTGAGGAGAGCGGGGTGAGCGAGGTGAGGTTGGTGAGCTTGGGAGAGGTTTATGAGAGGGGCGGGGCAAGGAGCGTGGGCTGGAACCCGAGGTCTGCGCGGCACGCAAGGAAAACCAGATCTCGCCACCCGTCCCTCCACTCGCCCCACCGCTCTGACTGCGCGTGTCCGCCGCTCACCTTGACCACGGTGAGGATGGCGTTGTTGGTGAGCGGGTCGGTGTGCACGGCGAAGTGCCCGCCAGGGTCGCCGCGCAGCACGGCGTAGCGGGCGCGCCACGCGGGCGTGCCGGGCCCGTCCAGGTCCAGCACGCTCATGTTGGCCACCGTTACGTCGCGCATGTTCTCCCGCACGTAGCCGTAGAACTGCGCACGGGGAGCAGAGCCGCGCGGCGGGGATCAGTCTGGTCCGTCGGTCCATCATCGCTCTAGCGGTCGGTCCATCACTGGTCAATCTCTCGGTCCATCATCGGTCTATCTCTCGCTCCATCACTGGTCTATCTCGGTCCATCGTCAGTCTATCTCTCGGTCCATCATCGGTCCGACTGATCGACCGATGATGGACCGACCGCTTGAGCGATGATGGACCGAGTCGGTCCGTTGTCTGTGCATTGGTCGCTCCTTCGAAGAGCGGCCCTACCGTGGAGCGGCCCTACCGTGGAGCGGCCCTACCGTGGAGGTGCGGAACTCAGGTGGATTGTCGTTGACGTCCATCACGTGGATGACGGCCAGCGCCGTACTTGTGAGGCCGAACCAGGCGCCCTCCATGTCCGTGGCCTGGATGCGCAGCCTGTACACCGGCTCCTTCTGTCATGGCAGTCAGTGAGCGCCTATTAACGTTAACGGGCACCCGTCACCGCGACACAAGCCCCGTTTAGAGAGGCCTCGATGCTCGCCGATCAAGATTGACTGTTGGTCGCTGTATTGAAGTTGTTGGCGTCGTGTAACCGTGAGCCACGTGAAATGAGGTCGTGAGCCAGATACTGCCCACGCACCGTGGCTCCCCACGTCTCGTGTGACACCGTGAATGTGACAAATCCGAGATGCATTCCCACACGATTTCACTCGTGTGTCACCAGCGTGACGATAGTCGATGATGAACCGACACGTCTTTGACACGCCGAGTAAAGCTTTGATAATATCAATTTCAAGGATAATGCATATATTATCAAAGTTTCTGCGTGCATAATTTGCCACACTTATGTGTGATTTTTTGCAAACTGGACACTTTGTAAAAGTCTCTATTTGGTGTTTTAAGATCTTATCACCGGTATAATTGCCAAAAATGGTAAAAGCCTTTCCTCTTTTTTAACATGTGTATACTGGCAATGGTACCTATGGCTTAAATTTCTCCATCTCCTCAATTAACTGGTGCCTGAATGCGTAGCTGCATCGTCATTGTCACAAACATATTGATTATCATCATAATCCCTTAAGTTCCCACAACAATCATGAGAATTGATCTCAAGATCTACGATTTTGGGCGGCACGGTGGTCCAATGGGTAGCGCTGTCGCCTCACAGCAGGAAGTCCCGGGTTCGAATCTCGGCTCGGGTGCCTTTCTGTGTGGAGTTTGTATGTTCTCCCCGTGTCCACGTGGGTTTTCGCCGGGCATTCCGGTTTCCTCCCACAGTCCAAAAAACATGCTGCTGTATTGATTAATTGGCTTGCAGACTAAATTGCCCCGCAATGCCCGGCGATGGACTGGCGTCCCGTCGTCGGGTGTATTCCTGCCTTACGCCCTGTGTTTCCGGGATAGACTCCGGCTCACCGTGACCCTATATAGGATTACGCGACTTCAGATAATGAGACTAAATTGCCCACAGTGCCCGGTGATGGACTGGCGTCCTATCGTGGGTATATCCCTGCCTTGCGTCCTGTGTTTGCCGGGATAGGCTCCGGCTCACGGCGACCCTGTAGAAGACTCAGCGGTTTCTGACAATGAGATCAGATGAGAACTACGATTTTGGAATATCCATAAATCTCCTCTCTCTCAACACGGCAATCTTGAAAAGGCAGCTCTTGAGAGTAATTCTAATGCTCGAACCGTGAAAACCTACATGAGCACAGACACAATCACATCAACAAGTAACTGGCTAAGCATCCCAATGATTTCGGGCCCTCTTACAGACACTTGTGTGCAGACTTCACAGAACCAAATAAGCACACGTTACATGTTATTACTCTGACCAGGCTTAACTGCACACAGGAAAAATGGGTTCCGTAATTATATATTCCTGGGTTCTCATTTTCGGCTAAGTGAGCTGCAGGGAATCCCACTGATGGTGCGAGCTTCATTTAAATGTCATTAAAAGCGCCCCTCTTTAAACTCCATCAGTGCGTGAGGTTCCCTACGTCTGCAGTCGGGGCCAACTACTGCCAGGGGCTTCAGATCACGGGTCTCGAGTGCGGAGGTCACAGGATCGGGAATCTGGAGACCAGGGCCCCATGATTGCACGGCCCAGACGACCCCACTGGGGCCCCAGCTCATTACCGGCGTTTAGGAGGCGGCGTCAGGGGGGAATGGAACCAGGCGGCGGCGCCTCGCTCGCGCGCACGGCGCTACGTCTCGAGGCTCGCGCAAGCGCGTGTACGCCCGACGGACGCCGGCACACGTACACGTGCGTCGGACCACGTGTACCGCAGCACGCAGATGCACACAGACACGTACAAGCGCACGCGCGCAGAGGCGTGCATGCGGGCGCTGACGCACGCTAAAGCGCGGCTTCAAGCGCAGACGCAAACGAAAGCGCACGCGCGAACACATGGAAACGCATGCGCGCACATACAAAAGCAAGTCCGCACATTACAGAGATGCACACACGTGCATAATACACACACAGGGTGGCGCAGCGGTTACATCCGCGCCTCCCGAGGCGGTTCGATTCCTGCCTCGGGCGCCTCTCTGTGTGCAGTTTGCGTGTTCTCTCCCCCTGTTCTACTTTTGTTCTCCCCCAGTTTCTCCAGTTTCCTCCCACGTCTAAAAAAAGCTCATTAGTTAATTGGCCGATAACATCATAATATAACGCAGTCTCTGGCGAATATTGGTTCCAGATGAATGCATGACTGCCTTCCCCTCGCCTCTCTGTGGTTTCCTCACTACAGCTCTGTAATGATGTGAGTCGCCCTGGGTAAGGGCGTCAGATAAATAATATTAATTAATAATAATAATACAGAGATTAAGATGCGATGCTATTGCTTTGATGCTGCAGGTGCGATGGTGCAGATAGC
>JAZEWT010000025.1:7744728-7762676 GCA_036362905.1 Mordacia mordax
CGCGTGCGTGTGTGTGTTGCGTGTGTGCGCGCGTGCGACTCTAGCCTAGGCCCCAACCGCTTTACGTTCATGTGCCCGTACTGCGGCACCCGCAACCTGGACCAGGACGACCTCCTGCGGCACTGCATGGAGCGGCACCACTCAGACCGCACGCGCGTGGTTCGAGTCTCAGCGCACCACCACGCAGCACACGCCCAGCCTCACCACCACGCAGCACACGCCCAGCCTCACCAACACACGCCCAAGCCTCACCAACACATAAAATACACACCCAGCCTCACCAACACACGCCCAAGCCTCACCAACACAGCAAACACACGCGCAGCCTCACTCTACCATTACACAGCTCGGTCCCCGTGTCCATCCCTCCCGCACCAATATAGCTCGTGCCGATGCGGCACACGGCCGAGCGTAACGCTGTCCCAGGCTGACGCGGTGTGCGTGCCGTGCGTGCCTTAGGTGTGTCCAGTTTGTGCGTCGATGCCATGGGGCGACCCCAACTATTGCAGCTCAAACTTCATCCAGCATCTCACACACCGGCACCGCTTCTCCTACGACACCTACGTGGTGAGTCGCACTCGTCGTAGCCCCGTAGCATCTCCGCGGCGAGCTCACGGCTGCGCTTCCCCAGGCCCGCAGTCCAGATCAATGCTGAACCAAGGTTCGAGCTCTCACGGTCAGAGCGCACAAGCCAGGACCGCTGAAGTCCTGGCTTTGGATTCAAGTTTTACTACCTGTCATAAGACAAGGTCCCCAAGTGCAGTGAGTTAATTGGCTCAGCCCAGGCATCAGTGACTGATGCATACCTGTATTCTCATAAATCGTGTCATTAGAGGAGGCTGTCGAGCAGGAGGTGTTGATGTCGCAGCCCAATCGCCAACAACTACCCAAAAATTAAATAAAGTCACAAGATGTGGTCCTGCATGTAACTGGGATAAATTCAAGCTCGGAGTTCAAACTGCGTTTTGAGTGGCGGGGTCGGTAGGAACGTGCTGCCCTCTACTGTGTCGACGCGAGAAGACCCAGAGGAGAGGTCGCTCTGGCATCCGTGATCGTGGGCTGTTATCGAACACAACACAGCAGTTACACTGTCCTGTGAAGATCTCATTTCTTAGCTCGTAATGGCACGATAAACTCGATTGGGATAAGATGGGAATAAAAAAGATAAAACGTGAGACTAATGTTTCACCGAGCCATCATGGGAAGTGGTTAGAGGTGGTGCACCTTGGGTAACCAGGGAAGGCTCACCAGGCCTTAAGGCCATCTCCAAACACGAGGTCAACTTGTGCAACTTCTTGGTTTGTTGGAGTCAACATTTTAGTTTCATTAAACTTGTTTGAGAGCCACAATTCTAGCTGGCCAACTCTTATTTTAAGTACCGTACTCTTGAATCTTAAAACTTTGTTTTCCATTTGCTGGGAGACTTAAGATGAATAATAATCCAAATTAATAGGGTAGAAATCAAACACGGCGGGATATTTGATGGTTGTGTTTGCGCCCCCTGTGCAGGATTACCAGGCGGATGACGATTCCACTCTACAGGAAGTGCTGCAGCGCTCCCTCCAGGAAAAGTAGTCCCCCACTCCAGGGGAACCTGTTCACACATTCGTGTCACAGGGCAAGGCGACCCGTGCTCACCACTGTGTAAAACCGTGATCTGCAATGAGGAGGCAGTGCTCTCTCTCTCTCTACCAGATCGTTCTGATGAAGCAAACTATAGCAACGACCGATCAATATATACCTTGAAAGTACGCTTTATTTACAAACGCAGGCGCCGTTCGGCACTTTACACGGGTGGTGGTATTCTACACTAATGATTTCGGGACTGGGTTCTGGGAAGTCTGCAGTAAAAACGCTGGCGCCAGCACGGCCTTTGCAGGTGCAGCTGCTTGTCGAGTTCCGTGGGGAGGTTTGAACGCGTGGCTCTCCGGAGGGCCGTGCTCCATTTTTTTTTCTGCGGTTCGTCGTGGAGGCTGCTGTCGTTTCGTTATTGTTTTCTTAAATATTTATTTTTAATGGAATGACGAGTCTGCTATGTCGCGCCCGCTGCGATCCTGCTGCAGGGAAGAGGAGCTGCAGTTGCACGGTGTCCACGGGTGCAGTCAGCAGGGGTGGGAAATGCGGAGTGGTGGGGGGGGAGGATTGGCGGGGGAGTCGGGGTACTGTGACTACCACAGACCGCTACTCAGCTGCCCCCACCGGACCCACTCCCTCCATCGGGGCTGTCTGTTCGTCCAATCAGTTGCCCATGAAGTTTGCTTTGCAGTGAGCTGGAGTCAAAAAAAGACAGCAGAAATCATGAACATGAATGCAATGGAATTCAATGCAGCAAAAAAGTTGCTATGTTGGAATCCAAATATAAATATATTTTTTCTGTTTTGAACAAAATAATTGGCAGTTCTTGTTGGAAAGGTAGAATGTATGCCAGGTGGCAACCACTTTCCCCCTCCCATCATCCTCTAATTACGGCCGTCAATCTCGTGAATCGTTTAAAGTTTGGCTGTTAAACGCGAGACTGCGCTCGCAGCGTAACAGTTTGTCGCGTCTCAGAATGGCCGCGGACGGGTGTTTTTTGTGAACTCGCTCAGCAATAATTAAAAGGCTGTAACCGAAGGCTTCCACGCGACGCGGTGGTGTCCGCTGACCTATGAACTCTGCGACGGCGTCACTCTCGCCCTCGGGTTTGATGGTTCCCGCGATGCTGTCGCTCTCCAGGATGGGTAGGAAGAGCTGCACAAAGTCCGCCGTGTACGGGGGAGCGATCATGTCCAGCACCTGGACGCGTCAACATGGCCAGTGCTTTAGCGCAAGCGACTACGTGCACGACACATTAACACAAAGCATGCGGGCAGCGTAGGGATCGCAAGGAGCGACCATTCAGCAAACAAGCAAGCGTGACGCATTACAAACACGTGCAAACACAGGATGTCCTCACAAAGCAATCGACTGCGCGAGCGGCAGCGGTGGACCGCCACCACCGCCTACCCGCTCACACCAGCACAGCGACAATAGTTATCAGTGCAAGTATGTCGACTACCCTAATCGGGTACTCGAAGGGAATATTTTCAGCTTGGTAACACTTTTCAATGTTAGCCACAGAGGCTCTCAAAGTCACTGTGAGCGCCGCTGTGGCCACCGCATGTGTTGTGTGGCCCACCAAAAGGGGTTTACAAATCCACTCCAGCCTGCATTAAGGGGAAAGTCCCTCCCCGTGGTCTATAGATTTGGCCACGTCTTTCAATCGCGCGGCGAGGCAACTGTGCCAAACCGGAGGCCGGTGGCACGAGACCCAGTCGGGCCTGACCCCTCTTGCGAGCGTTACGCGTGTCAAGTCTCGGCTACTATTATGGATACTGGCACCTCGGTGACAAAGTGCCGTATGAGGGAGATGTCGGTGTCCTGCCGCTCGAGGCACTTGCGCATGTAGGCCACGACGGGCAGCACGTATCCACGGCTCAGCAGGTGAACCATACGGTCCAGCAACGTCTTCTTCAGCTCCAGCTGCACGCGCACACAGCCGGCACACACACGCGCAGTTCTTCAACGTAATCTCTGCGGCACCACAATAGATTAGTCTTTTTTTACTCAAGCCAAGCAGGCACCGGTCCTCATCGAGATCCCGTTGGGCTCTCAGGGCCTGGCTGTCGAGGTGAGACGGGAGCCTGGCAGTCGAGCTAACCGGCCCTATCATTAAGGACGTAAGCATGGGCCATGATTAAGTCCACAGCCCATATCTGCCTCTGACCAGCAACGTGTCTAATTGTCAGACGTTCGAAGCAAAATAGGGTTCAAGTTGGAGAATGCTTGTTTGGGGTCACAATCATGCATGACAGGTGTTACAGGCTAAGGGGATTAATGTAGCAGAAAAGCATTAATGCAAAATCTACTGTTGCAGTGTACCTCTGTGCTTTCATCTATGTTCTGAGCTGAGACCAAGCCACACGCATCAGCATAGCAAAGTATAATAAAGTAATATCCACGTGGCACAGGACCTTCGCTAGACAGTAGCTTAACATTAGGGCTCAGACGACACCAAAGTTGCCCTCGGTAAATTGGAAAACACCAAGGTGGCTCACAGTTGTGAGCCAGGCTATGAAGGATTGTGGAGTGGATATGGACACGATGGCCCACGACATGGACTTGATGAGAGTGCAGAAAGGGGATCAGGACACATTCTGCAAGAGTTAGAACCAAGCCGGGAAGGAGGAGAACAAACGTGCAGCAGGAGAGAGTGGCTTTGTTTAGCGTCAGCTTGCGAAGTGTGGTGCGAGCCCAGCGGTGAGCTCGGAGGCGCAGGGTCTGCTGCGTTCACCTGCTCCATGACATCAAGCTGCGAGTGCTCTGTCTCGAACAGCTTTACAAGCAGCAGCAGCACCAGCGGGTGCATCAGCTGGTGGCACGTACTGATCTGCAGGTGCACGCGGATAGAACGTGAGGTTCACGCACAAGGCATTGGGGAGATGAAGCTACCAAACTTCACGGTGCTTTGGAGCAGGGCCACCCCATTGGTTTCAAAAAAGTCCATCCCCCGTGTCTCGTTGAAAGCAGCTGTAAATGTCGGGACCGCGTCCCAGTGCAAGGAGGCCGACCTCATCTAACAGCGCCAGGTGTAGAGGCGTGTGGTCGGTCTGCAGCTTGAAGTAGCTGGCCTCGCTCACTGTCCAGTCCACCCAGTGCAGCACGCCCATAGCCACCACGGGGAACCTGGGGCCGCGCCGCACGCGGGGCCGTGAGCCGACCGTGCCGATGAAGCAACGTGCTCGACGGTTAACCAATCCTAACAATGGTCATAACCGCGACAGTTTCACCCCAACCCTTTGGCGGTCACACGTTGGCACACGTCCACGTGACGAGCTATTGTCAATGACAAAGTGTGCCGGCTATAAATAGATAACTACGAATAATAATATTAATGCGCAAGAGGTGACTTCTACGCTTGAGCATACTGCGTCTAACATACACCAGGCCTTGTAGATCACGAACGAAGCAGCCCAATATGTTTCCGTGTTGTCATTCGGTGATAAACATGCAAGGTATGATGGGAGAACCGAACCAACGATGACTTGTGTTTTGCGCTATCAATCCCTGTTGATTTAGTAAATTACAACCGCCTTCGCCGCACCCTGCCCCCACCAAGCCCAACGAGGCTCTCGCACAGTGTCTCACCGTATGCACTGGTACAGGGTGGCCAACTCGGCCACCAGCTCCGAGGCACCCTTGTTCTCGTTGCAGCAGAGCGTGTGCATCGTCTCGATCGCCTTGGAAGTCGACTTCAGCTCGTCCTTGTTGATGTTCACGCGCTTGTTCTGCGGCGGAATAAAGCATCGTCGGCAACGCCGCACCCGCCAGTATTTGCAGGACCAGCAGCGGCAACCGTCGTTCGTCACTAAGTGGTGGTGACATCGCGACAGCGCTTGTGCCAGGCTCTGTGCACACGGAGGCCACGTGAAGTTTTGAAAGCTCGCCGACAGGTCGTGGAACAAACGCAAGTGCCATGGGCTGACTGAGATTACTCGCAAATGCACCTCTATGCCTGTGTGTGCCAACTTCCTGCACTTCAGCCACCGGCACTCCGTTAGTTTTATTTATCGCTCCTCCACTGTATATGGAGGGAGACTGCCTCCCACAGCCCACTGGGCGTCCTTTATGAATCTCCTTGACACTATCAGCAGCAGCAACAACTCACTGCACTATCAGTAGACACCGCTCTACCACCATTAGCACAACCACTCTCCAATACCAGCACAGTTATTGCAGTTCTTCACCACATAAGAATTACACCACTTACACCAACACAAGTGACACACACACACCACCATCATTAAGCATGAACAGAATCACGGTATTTGTAAGCGGTTACCGCTACAAAGCGGTATCGTGCTGTATCGCATCATGAAACATGTAACGAGCAATCCTGTCACCCATGACTAGCCAGCGACATGCGCATGCGTGTGGCGCTAGCAGTGACGATTCTCTTAATTCATCCTGGGCCTCCCATAGGTCGAGTCCGCTTCAATTGAGTAGTTTGCGTGGTGTTGAAACATCACCACTCGGGATACAAAGGCAGCCACGCATGTGGTAGCCACCCACCCTCCATGTGCTGTACCAGCCTTCAGAAGTTCCCATCAGCAGCACTTTATACAAGAGTATGTTGAGGCTACACGGGGGGGATCTTTGTCTTTATGTTGCGCGCTGACCTTTTTCCAGCTCTCGATGACACTGGCGGCGTAGGCGAGGATGTAGATGTACTTGTGCTTATGGTCAGGGTTCACCTTGGCGCCTGGCTTGAAGAGGGCCTGCATGAAGAGGTCCATGAAGGCTGGCACGCGCACCTGCACACCCACGGGCGACGTCACGCTCGGTGACAACGCGTTGGGCACCGGCCTTGACCACAATCGCTCGGCGCACGGTCGCTGGAGGGCCCCAGAGGGGTCGCGGACGTTGACAGCCTCAGTTCCAGTCCGGGTTTTAGCTGCCCAACTGTCATTCAACTGCATTCTCGAGTGTGTTAACGACATTAATCACAATCATCTCACAAAGACTAACCAGGCTGCACCCCCAGTGGTTTCTAATATCTGGAAAGAGGATGCTTTTAAGGGTTATTTCAGTGGCTAGCTAAGAGGTCAGAGAACTCAGCCGGACCCAATGAAGTCCTGGGTTTCAATGCGGGTTTCAGCTGCCAAACCATGATTCAGTCATCGGGCTCTCAAGTGCATTGAGTTGTTGGTCTCTGCTCGGTCACTAATAACCGAATTAAAAATCCCTGACCACATAAAACTGGGGCTTTTTTCTTAAATTTATAAAATTCCTTCTCCAAGTAAAACATATAACCGGTGTGACCATCGTGCAGAATGTGGGACTGTGCTGACCCCTCGCACATAGATCGAGAAGGTCACAGGAAAGGGAGCAGCTGTGATTGCTCCTCCCAAGGACTATTCTTTAACGCGCGGTGTGGTGTTCTGTCTCTCACTGCGAGATGCTGATGAGAATGAAATGAAAATAAAATTGGGGAAAAATAATAAATTCTGTATAACAGACGGCCTGCCCAGCTCACCCCCACCAATATCTAAAGACAGTCCACCCAGATCCTTTATTAAAAACGTGGGTTCTGAGAACGGTATACAATTACATACGCCTGAGAAGAACATTATAGATCGCCTAATGTCCATATTATTAAGCTGCCTCTCAGCTTTCTGAAGTCAACGGAAATTACTGGGTGGTGGCAAAACCTACGTAGGACATGTGCTGGTGTGTGAGTGTGCGTAGTCTGACCGTGAGCACGCTTCACTATGAACTCGGCAACACGAGGTTCATTCCCCCAGTAATGGTCAACACAAGTGACGCTTAAACGAACCAGTCCCGGGCCTCGCCTAGGACGACTCAGCCTCAAATGCGTACGTGGTGCAGTGCACACGGGAGAAAAAGGCAGCCGCGCGTGGCACTGGCCTCCAACTCTTTCACGTGCCGTGCACTTGCCCCAAACGTCTGATAAAGGCTATATGGGGGACCTTTGTGTAAGTGGTACCAGCTCGACGGGAGGCGGGTCCAGGCTGGTGAACATCTTGTAGAGGACGGTGATGTCGGCCGGGTTGAGGGCACCCTTGGAGAGCATGGCTCCCAGCGCCTGGCAAGCGCGCGGGTACGAGGCGGCACTGCCCAGCGCCAGCGTGATCTGGCTCACGTCGTGGCCCCTGGCGAGCACACACCGCGGCGCCATGAATCGTTTTGTAGGATTGTGGCTCTGCATCACGCGGTCGCGGCACAAACTCTGTAGGCCAGAACGTCCATCCGATTTGTGATGCTGATTCCCCGACAC
The DNA here is from genome assembly GCA_036362905.1 of Mordacia mordax. Taxonomy (NCBI): domain Eukaryota; kingdom Metazoa; phylum Chordata; class Hyperoartia; order Petromyzontiformes; family Petromyzontidae; genus Mordacia; species Mordacia mordax. The sequence continues at coordinate 7,752,545 of JAZEWT010000025.1, forward strand.
GTTATTCGCTTGTACCGAGTGATTTTTTTTCCAACTTTACTGACATGATGTGTTAGAATTTCTATTATAAAGCTGCTGTGATAATGTTATTCTACATGAGGCATTTTCTATTGTGTGACTATTTTACGCATTAGTTCTAGCTGTGTAATTTGTAATGAATTACAATGTAACTGTGAAGCCAGTTTAATCACGGGCGGTTTAAACTTCGATTCAAACCTCAGAGCTCAGCCGCGCCATCTCAGTGCCCTGAATTCTGAGCCACTCGGCAACTTCGAGCATTGGCAGCGTTTATCGATCCGGATCGCTAACCCCAGCCAAGCGTGAGCGAACGAGCGAACGAGCGAACGAGCGAATGAACGAGCAAACCAACGAGCGAACGGGCGAACGGTCCCTCTGGAGCCGTGCGGCTCACGTAGGCGCCAGTACCGCGCAGCTCGTGCTCACCGGTCCTGCGCGTACTTCTGCACCTCCTGCGCGATCCTGCGCACGGCGGAGCCGCCCTGCTCCTCGCGCGACAGCACGCTCATGATGCACTGCGCGTACAGGTACGTGTGCTCCCCGTGGCACACCATTTTCTGTGGGTACACGCACACACACGTGTACGTGGGAGGGAGCAATGCCACACTTGGTGCGCATACAGAGTGGGAACCGTATTCCCTTGATGTTTATAAAACCCATTGATTTCTTTAGGTTTTAAAACGATGATTAAAATGAAAACGCTCGACTGACATTTTACTGATGTTATTATGTAGGTTTTCACGGCTCGATGCATGATAAATGCTTCCAAAAGCTGCTCTCTCGGGACAGCCGCGTCGGACGCTCTCTCCCCCTCGGGGCACAAAGGCGAGAGGCATCCTCAGGTGCTTGAGGATACCTCTAACACGCGGGGCGAAACGTCGCGATGGAGGAAGAGAGGGAGCGATCGACGCAGCTGTCCCGAGAGAGCGGCTTTCCGAAGCAATCATCATTTTACTGATGGACTACATAATAAAGGAGATGACTTTACAGCGAACTCGGGCAGGTGTTTGTCCAAGCTGTCCTCTCCACCGTCCAGCAGCGTGGCCAAGGACGTGCGCAGGACACGGGAGAACACCTCGAGTTGCTGGCAAGCTGTCGACACACTTGTGATCTCGCCTTGGTGCCCCGCGTCCGATATCAGCTGCTCTCACACCACACACATCAGCTGTATTGCACTGCCGTACGTGTTAATGAACCGACAAAACACCGTAGCTACAAACACCAGTGCTCCAAACAAGCCCTTCTCTCTTCTGGGGAAACCCGGTGTGAAGTAGCTGAGTATGGCTGGAAGTGCGCATGTGGAAGTGTATGAGTGTGGCTGGGCATTGTGCTTAGAGCCTTCTGCACTACGAACCCGGCAAGGAGAGTTCGATTCACACAGCTAACACCAGTGACAATTACCTGAACTGATCCTGGGGCTCCCCTAGGTTGACTAAGCCTCAAATGAATACCTCGTATGATGTCTGAACATCACCACGCGGGAGACAGATGACTAGCTGTAGTGCTGGACACCCACCTCTCGTGTGCCGTGCTGACCTTCATTAGGTGCTTGCTAACAGCACTTGCTCAAAGAGTCCACTAAAAGCTACAAGGGGGATCTTTGTATGTTGCGTGGCTGTGGCTGAACAGCCCGGCCAGCACCTTGACAGTGAAGTTGAGCATGAGGCAGTCGGGGTGGCTCTCGGCGAGCTTGTAGAAGAGGTCTCTCCACGTGGCGTGAGCGATCATCTGTTCCAGCCAGGCCGGCGTCTGAAAACAAACAACACCAACAGCCACACTGAACGTAGAGCCAGAGTAACGTCTACAAAAACGAGTGATTGAGGCAGCAGTCACTTGGGTATAAGTCCCGTGCTGAATTAAAAAAAAAACTATTTGATACACGCCTAACATTTAATACGCTGAACCAAACGCAGCATGAATATCACACCCAGAGGTCCATTAAGTTTTCCAGCAATAAAATCAGGAATTATCTTGAACCCACCTCTCCCTCCTCAGTGAAGATCGAGTCGGCCTTCCGTGGGTCAAAGTGCTTGATGAGGATTGTCTTCAAGTGGTTCTCCACCATCTCCTGCACCTGACCAGGTTCCACTCCTGCAGGGTTTTTTCACAAAGGTCACGCATCAAACAAACATCCAGCACGTCTTCTCCAATTTCATTTCTTTGTTGGTACCAGAGAGAGGATGCGACTGGGTAGTGGTGGTAGCGTCACTGAGTCTGGGTGGTGTGGCGGTAGGGCATGGTGGTAGTGAAGGGTGCTCTGTGAGAGGATGCGACTGGGTAGCGGTGGTAGCGTCACTGAGTCTGGGTGGTGTGGCGGTAGGGCATGGTGGTAGTGAAGGGTCCCCCGTAGAGTCGATGACCCGACGGTGGTTACCGGTTTGCATGAGCCACTCCGCCAGGAGGTTCACAGTCTGTGCCACCGCCGTGTAGTTCTCGGAGAGGAGCTGGATGACGTTCTCTGGGGAGCCGCCTGCTTGGAAATACCTGCCGCCAACAAGGACACGTACCCATGGTGTCTCCGCGTACCATAGCTATGTTGCATTGTGTGCATGCTCAGCCCATTTGTCAATCCACATCACGCAGCCAGAGGATTATTTGACCATACTTCACCATGCTGTCCCAAGCAGATTGGGGAAGTGAGGATGTGTACAAAATGTCAAAGGGCTTTGCTGCAATACCCACAATGCCTATGACCGCTGATCGTGTGCTTGGTGGTCTCCCGTAGAATACTCTATGCAGCCTCAACTCAACTTAGACAGGTGGGTGGGTTCAGGAACATTTTCTAAAAATAATACAGTGTGAACATGAGAAGATAGATTGCAATGCTCAAAAGCACAAAACGTTATCTGGAAGACTGGTGGTGAGGGAAACTGCTTCAGCCATGGGCACCCCTTCCATTTTCTTACACTGACCAGTATGGTGAAGTATGTTCACTGAACCTTCACGACTGACTCGTCGTGGGGTGGCCTTCACCGTGCGGTGAATCGACTTTGTAATTCTGCGATTCTTTAACTGCCTTTCAGACCTACGTTATTAACAAGACTAAACAGACTGTACACAATATGCAAGACGGACATTACATTTGTGACATAAAATACTTTGTTCTTGAATCACGGTCACGTATCGTGACAGCTCGTGGAATCGCGGTGCTGGCGGTGATGGCGGTGGCGGCGGTGTACACCGTGACGAGGCCCCACCGTTTGAGTGTGGTGAAGATGATGGGCTCCATGATGAAGTCACGACTCGCAAACCGCATCAGACACTCCCTCTGCGTCTCCTCATCGTCCTCGGCGTACTCCTCCTGTTGCTAGACACACGCCACAGGCGACAAACCCGAGCTTTAATCCCTTACATTATAACAACCATTTCGGTTAGTCGAGTGGCCGTATACACTCAAAGTGACTGGTGACGTACGGCGAGTTTCACTGCACGGGGTATTCGCCGGGCACTCCGGCCCCATCGTGGGTATATTCCTGCCTTGCGCCCTGTGTCTGCCGGGATAGGCTCCGGCTCACCGCGACCCTGTGCAGGACTAAGCGGTTTCTTGCAATGAGATGAGGACTCAATCAGATTGAGGAGTGGTTCCAAGTTTGCATCAAGCATCCGTTTCGGCATGCGAAGCTGCTGTGCTTGGTAACGTGTCCATGGACATGAGTCCAGTTCCAGGTATGAACAGCATTAAGGATCCCAGCTTGTTTGCAGAGGTTTGTGGTTAAGAATCCTGTGGCCGCTCAGATCAATGCTGCGGGTGTAATACCCCAAAAAAGCACACACCGTGTGCTACAGAGTATAACTTTAAATAATATCCCCTGTGCCATGAATCAAAAGTACAAATTTACCAACTCGGGACCTGATCTGCTAATGACTCAATTGGGATTCCGCACAGCAGTAATCGACCCCTGCTTGAGCCTGAGCACCCGCAGACAATGGTCGGAGAGGTTTTAAGCCTGATCCCAACACTGGCCTGGATGTCTCAGCTCTGAAGCTGCGGGACGAGGTATATCCAACTGGAGGCCAATTCTACTAACTTTTACAGCCCTTTGTAAATCCACCGCTGGATGGAGGCGACAGCGCGTCCGTGTCACACGAGTCAAGGGTTGTTTAGCCATACTTCATCAAGCTGCGTTGGAGAAGATTCGTAAAACAAAATATGGAGAACATCGACCGCTTCTCACGGAATTGAAACTCATCTCATTGTCAGAAACCGCTTAGTTCTGTACAGGGTCGCGGTGAGCTGGAGCCTATCCCGGCAGACACCGGGCGCAAGGCAGGGATATACCCACGATGGGACGCCAGTCCATCACCGGGCACTGCGGGCAATTTAGTCTGCCAGCCAACGAACCTATGAAACTCGCCAATGATATTAGCCGTGTCCGGGTATCGAACTTTGGTGTCGCTCTGTTCAGAGAGGGCAGCGCATTCCCACCACCGAGTGGCAACACAAGCACTGCAGCTGCGTTATCGTCTTGTGAGCGAGACGCCAGCGAGACCTCGTCCCTGCTTGCAACCTGAGTGTGCAGCCTCGCGTGCAGCTGCTGCTGCTGCCAGTGCAGCGCACTTGTTTAGGCCGAGTGGACCTAGTGCGAGGGAGCGAATAAGACGTCTTTGCTTTCGAGAGTGCACAGGAGGGGAACTCTGGCGCAGACGCGAGTGGGAAAACGGGGACAACGCAGACGCCACAGGGCAACAACGTGCGTGCAGAGCGGAGCGGCGAGCGGCGGAGAAGTTAAACGCGATCGTGGATACTTGCGTAAGAAGAGAGAGACAAAGATGATGGAGAGATAGACGGAGAGATGGATGGAGCGGTAACGATGGGGCGCAGTAACACGATATAACGGCAACACAGCACAGCAGCAAGGACGAGGCGCTTCTCGATATGGCGAACATGTTACAATTCACAAACGCCACAGAGCTAAACCGTCGCAGACAAAACACAATAGGCAATCGCCAATGAAACGCGAAACTAATAAATAACTGAAACAATCCGCTAGAGTCTAGTCGAGCCGAGGCTTCACTAGGCCCAACGCCTCGCTACCATCTCATCTTGGTCCTCCCAGTTGGCGCTGCCGCTGCTGCTGCTCGCGCCCCCGAAGTACCCCTCGTCCATGCCGGGGCCGTACGCGAGCTCTGTGCAATGGAGCCGCGTTTCTTCCCTCTCTCCTCGCGACTTTATTCCAAGTTTTAGGCGCCGATTCCGCGAACGTCTCCCGCTCCAGGCTACGCGCCCGTCTCATAGGCCGCGGCGCCGCGAGGCGCCATCTTGGCCAGGGAGCACGTGGCCATCTTTGATCCCGAAGCGCGCAGCCATCTTGATCAGGGAACGCGCATCCATCTTGGTCAGGGAGGGTATTCAGATTGCGCGATCACCGGTGGCGGACAAGCGTCCCCCGGGGGCCTCTTGGATCCCGTGGCCAATAATACAAAGAGAGAGGTTTTTTTGTTTCTCATTAAGAGAGCGCGCGAGCCGTTGCAAATTCGAGTTGGAGAGCGATCTCACCCCGTTCGCCAACATCGCTCTCCCTACCCAACATGGCCGCCCAGCCAGCGTGACCCCATGACGTGCGACAGAGGCCGATGGCCGCGCCGGGTCTGCGCTCGTTCTCGGTGCTGCCCGTGTGGGTGGTGGAGGAGCACAACGATGTGAGCGGGAGGAGGATGGGGATGATGGAGCGTGAGGATTCCTCGCGGTGATGGTCAGGTGGCTGCTGGTGTCCAGCAGCGGGTTCACACGGGCCCGTGTTGGCACTGATGGTTGATGCCGGCGTGGGGAGCGGTGGCGCAGCGGTTAGCGCGCCGAGCTGCCCGAGTTCGAATCTCGCACACGGTCACCGACATCAGCGACGGAGTTTATGAAAGGGTCCTGCGTCTCCCCTAGGTCGACTCAGCCTCAAATGAGTACCTAGCGCCGTGTGTAAAGCTGCTCTTTCGGGATAGCCGCGTCGGACGCTGTCTCGACGTTCCATCTCCCACGTTGGAGGCGTCCTCAGGCACTGCGTGTCCCGCGTATTGACTCTGATTTATATGTCGGTACTGTGTATATGTTAAGTCCCTTCTCCAGCGTTGCTTTTCCAGGAGGAAGGGCGAGGGTCCATTAGAAAGGGCTCCATTGTCATGCTCGCATATTATAATCACATGAACTCAATCCGTCGCGAGGGAGAGAGGAGGAACGATCGTTGCGGCTATCCCGAAAGAGCAGCTTTTGGAAGCAGTCATCAAGGATGATTATTCTTTGCAAGAGGAACCTGGGGCACTACTCCAGCTGATTGGAGCTTGAACGCTGTTGTGCGTCGAATCCCAATTGCTTGATTTCCGCTGTAATGTTATAATTTGGCCCCTGATGTATATTCATGTTTATTATTACACTCGTAGTGGTGACATCTTTGAGAGAAAGAATGTCCTTCCAGATGCAGTTTGATCCCGCCTAGAACGCCTTTCTGTGTGAAGGTTGTGTGTTCTCCCCCTCTTCTGCGTGGGTTTCCTCCGGGTTCTCAGATTTCCTCCCACAACAACAAGAAAATACTCATTTATTAATTGGCCAAAAACATATAATATGGAGCAGTGTCTGGCAGGTGTTGGCACCGGCTGACTGCATGGCTGCCTTCTCCCCACCTCTGGTTTCATCGTGGCTCTAAAACGATGTAAGTCCCCCTGGATAAGGGCGTCTGCTAAATAATTATTAATAATAACAATCCTAATCCCAGCAGCTCATGTGCTTCTCAACCCGTGTCTCGCGACCGATCAGTGGGCCACGAGCGCCACCTAGTGGCCCAGACCCACGTGGGCCTTCAGGTGCACAAGGTTCAGCCCTGTGCCCAGGCCCCATCAGTGCCCAACGTGATCGTTCGTCGACAGTTTGATGACGGGCGCGCGCGCTCTCGCTCATGTCCCTCTGCGCTAATGCTGAGCGCTCGTGTTCGTCCGTGTCCCATCCGCCCGTGTCTCTCCCCGTGCTCGCTCAGGTGCTGCCCCACATATACCGGGCCATGGGCTCGCGACACCTGCCCATGGAGGGCCTCACCCTGCTGCACGTGGACGCACACCCTGACTTGCTGCTGCCGGTGTCGCTGCCCGCCAGCACCGTCGGTGACCCCCGCGCGCTCTTCAGGTACGGCCGCACGTCGAGCGCCGCCGCTAAGCGTTGCCGCTTTCAGCAGCCGCTACCCGGTGCCGTCTTAACGCACGGACACGCTCGGCAGTTGCCCGGGGGCCCCACGAGCATAGGGGGCTCCATGCTAATCTATGTATGTTGTACTTTGCTGTCAATAAGTAAATAAACACTGTGGGTAGGAGCCCCAGTGCACTGCTTTGCCTGGGGGTCTATAACGCTGTTAATACGGCCCTTCCGCTGCCCAGATTGAATCTAGTTGGCCGGTTATACCCCCACTGGTGGGGGTATTGGAGTAGAATGTTATGACCGGTTACCCTTCCTGAAGCTATCGTCTTTAGTCAGAGGGACTTTAGAGCACTGTTTAACGTTTAATATTTTTCATTTCTAAAGCGTTTTTCACCCGAGGGTCACAAAGCGCTGCACAGAGCTGTGGAGAGAACGGCATGTCAACAGCAATAAGAGAGCAGTTCATTTACCGTAAGGCTATAAATCGATGAACGATGTATACCAACTGTCTGGAATCTCTTCCCAGACCTGTTCACCAGGAGAGACCTTAGCAGGAGCGCTCGACTCCAGACCTGTTTTACCAAGGGAGACCCTAGCAAGAGTGTTATACCTGAGCCCTGTTCACCAAGGAACGGCAGGTTACATAGTTCTGAGGTTCACTGAATCACATAAAGCACGATGCGGTTACTATTCATGGGGGAGGAGGTACCACTACTGACGAAAACGCACTGAGTGCCTGGCAGTGTTGGATTTTGGGCCACGAGCAGAGCACAGGTCAGTGGAAATAATAATGTATTTGAATGTATTTTATTTGTCGAAGCCCTTGAGATAGAAAATTGTTTGCAAGGATGTCCTGGTTGTTAAGTGACACATAGTAAAGGGCTGCTGCAGATTATTCAGAGTCTGTGGCAGTATGAGGGCTTGTCATCTTTGTTTGTAAACGTACTGTATAGAAACATGATTGTGTGTAGCCTTGCTCAGTGCACTGCTGCCTGGTGACTTCATTTAGATTTGCAATCCCCATCCCGTCAGACTCACACAGGTCTTTGGTGGGAATACCCACAGTCATGATTTGATAATCGTTATCCACTCACAGGTCAGTGTTCTCTAAAATACAACAAAACTTAAGTTCATGTTTCGCTGCTAATTTGAATTGGTGTAAGCGTCGACGGCTCGATGTTCGAGAATTGCTCTTTCGGGCTAGGCGCGTCATTTTAATGTTCAATGTTGACGTAATCGCCGCACAGCGAGCTGAGCATCGAGAACTGGGTGCTGCCGGCGGTGTTTGCGGGCCACGTGGCTCGCGTCGCGTGGGTGAGGCCGCCCTGGGCTCACACGATGCGTGAAGGCCGACACGACTTCTGCGTTGGCAGGGACCCGGACAGCGGAACCATCAGGCAAGGCCTCTCAAACTCATGCCCCATCTCTATACTCATCGGCATGTGGATGATGAAGTTCAAGATCTTTAATTCGAACACTTTCGTGACCAATGTTATGGATGGAATTCCATTTTTTTCGGTTAGGTCACGTGAAAAATACATTAGGTCACGTAAATAATACGTGACCTAATCCCAAAACATGTAATTGATCGAAGTTAAAGACTGTTCGCGATCTCTTTAGAAAATGTATTCCCGTTGTCACGTGCAGGCCTTCTTCCTTCACTGTTTTAAGTTGTTTTATGCCGCCTGTAAGCAGTGCTGTAAAGGTTTAAGGTAAATTCGAACTTATTTCCCTTCAAATGTTATTTTTGTCTTCATTTATCTCCGCCTCTTCTCTAAGCACCTTACAATCTTGGCATTACAACACCCAGATGAATGTTAACAATTATGTACAAAATACTCAACATGTTAATTCACACTGCATCTGAATGCAGCTCTACTGTATATCAAAACGCTTTACATAAAGGGACCGAATTCGGTTTGGTGAACTTCAAAGAGGGAGCAAGTGGGGCAGAGAGCGCAGGACGAGGAGATGTGGAAACTTAGACCCAGTTGGTCCCGTGGTCATCTCAGGGTGGCCAGGGCCCATTACTAACGATTCATGTGTCCCAATTGATGCAGTCAGTTGTCCTCAGGTGATTAAAAAATGGAGCCTTTTTTGTAATTTTTTTACTTAATCTAAGAGCATTGCATTTGTATATGATTTGCACAAATTGTGTTGTGGCAGAGTGAGCAGCACCGAGAGCTATTTCTTGAGTGACGCTCTTTACCTGCCGGAGGGCAAGCTGGAGGACGCCAAGCCGATAGCGCTGGAGGTGGTCACCCTCCCGCCGACCGCCGACGACGCCGGCCCCACCACCGACGTCCCAGCTGGGAGGAAGCGGCGACATCAGCAGGAGGAGGCAGAGCCAGTTGCACCATCCAAAGCGGTGCTCGTGGAGCCCGGGCCAACGCCACGGCAGGCGGAAGCGTCTGTCGGCAGCTATTTACAGCCTGGCTCACTGCTCGGGGAGGCGAGCCCGGCACACGTGGATGCAGGACCGTCAGCTGACAGAACACCGTCGGCTCATCAGCGGACATCAACCGACAAAACTTCGCACAGACAGCAATTGCAACCCGGGCAACCATCGTCACCTGAACAGGCAACATCACCCGGGCAGCAAATATATCGTGACAGAACATCACAGAGACAGCAAGCAACACCTTGTCCACTAACAGAGCCCGGCCAGAGAACATCGCCCAGGCAGGAAACATCACCTGGTCAGCGAACATCACTTGAACCTCCGACATCACCGGCACAAGACACATCTCCAGTTGTGCCGAGGAGATCAGCCGGCCCGAAAACATCGACTGAAGTGAACGACACATCGCCCGATGAAGAGACAATGTCACCCGCAGATCGACACGTGTTGCCCGAGGGTGGCCCAGCCCGGCCGACGGCACGGCCCGTCCCGCCGGGAGCGACCGCCGCGGGCCGCGGCCCCCGCGGCCGGGAGCCGCGCGACGCGGACGGCGCGGGGCGGCGGTGGCACGGCGCCTTGCGGGCGGCGGCCGTGAGGCT
>JAZEWT010000025.1:7762684-7776483 GCA_036362905.1 Mordacia mordax
CCCGCCACCGCTGCTGCTGCACCCCGCCACTGCTGCTGCTGTACCCCGCCACCGCTGCTGCACCCCGCCACCGCTGCTGCACCCCGCCACCGCTGCTGCACCCCGCCCCGTTTGCTAAGCGCCATGCAGCAGTTGCCACAGCTGCTGTGTCAAAATAACAAATTCACATTTTATACAGTTCCACGCACCATGGTACTGTACTTAACTACTCTGGCAGTGGATTGCGAGTTCCAGGGTTGGGTTCTGATTTTCGATTGTTGCGTATTTTTATTAACCCATTCGTGTTGTACTGTAATATTTGTGTAATGTAAAAAAGCATGCTAAATTGATATTTGTGATAATAATGGGATTTTGTTCATAGGAATGGGGCATGCCGCCCCCTACGTTAATGCGCTGATTGTAGGCAAGTCATTGCGAGCACTGGGTTTACCGTGAACAAGTGTGGCATCTAGTTCTGCTCGTGGCGCAACGATAATAATAAATTAACTTTTAAAAACAACAGCAGGGTTACGTGAAAACGGATTTTGTTGCCAATCGAGCACAGGTGGCCGCGTCAGCCGCGTCAGCTGTGCTCTTGAGTGCAAGCTACTGTCACAGTAGCAGAACGTGCAATTAGAATTCAGCAGATTCGAGTGCATTGTGACCTACGTGGATGTACTTTTGGGACGTTCATGTGCCGCTGCAACGAGATGAGCAGTCCGTGCGTTTCTTAAATGCGGCGCTGGTTTTTCGTCACTTATCCACTCGCATCTTACGGCCCAGCACATTCCATCTTATTCCCGATTCATTGTTGTTTTCACCTGCAGTGTTTTGTCGGTTTCCGCCCGCGTCGTGCCTCGAGACGGGGCGTTCTCCCGAAACTCTGCGCAGAGCGGGCGCGTCGCCCCGTGCGAGACGGCAGCTCGCGGGACGAGAGATCAGTCCTTCGATTGACATTTTCATCCCTGACAGGGCTGCTGCGCTTTCCCACGCGTCCAGCTCTCGAGACGCCCGCTGCACGGCGATCGAACCAACGCATATACCCTGCTAAATCTCAAAACTTTATAAGATTGAGAATTTCTCTCAGGAGCTGCTCTTTCGGAATAGTCGTGTCGAGCGTTCCTCCTCTCTCACCACGTTTTGTCTCTGCGAGAGCGGTTCTCATACATTGACACAGGTTACACTTCACGAAGGAGGAGGAATGCTCAATGCAGCTCTTGAGAGCAATTCTCTCAATATAGAGCTAAGAATGTTACCAGATTAAGTGAATCTTGAATTTGACCTCAGTGGTGGCCGTTGTCCCTCTGGATGTGAGATCCCGGTTCCATCGCAGGTGGCTGAAGGCCGACCTTTAACTCACAGTCGCAGCGGTGCCCGCTCAGTGCCTCTTCCATCAGTGAATTGGATGACGCCTCGTTAATCCGGCCACAGCAAAGGCAGCAAAGGCCACGCCGCACTCGGCAGCGGCCAACAGGTGGCGCCGCGTCATCGCCCGCAGAGCGACTTTAATCCCGTGTGTTCATCCATAACTCCTCGTGCTGGGGGCGTTTGCGAGTTCCATTGAACCTCAGAGCCGCGTTACGTGTAGTCCCGCACTCCTGCTAGAGTTTCCCTTGGTGAACAGGTCTGGAGACCCGCACTCCTGCTAGGGTCTTGCTTGGTGAACCGGGGTTCCAGAAATGTAACCATCTAAGGACATTTTGTGACCAAGCGAGGTTAGCATTAGGATACTGACCGTTTGCAATGGGAACAACAATGTATCCATCCACTTAGAAAAACATCTTGAAGCCAACAAAATTATTTGAGATGAATCCTACGTCGGGACGATAGTGGGCCAACTCGTAAATGAACGATTCGCTTCTCCGTGCGAAGACATTCCCGTCACCCATCCAGAGCAATGCCACCGCGCCTTCAGAGCGGAACATCGCTCAACGCTCCGCAGGAATGGATGCAGGAATCCCACGGTCGCACTGCCGTTGCCTGGCAACCTCCGCACATCGCTCCTCCTCCTCCTCCTCGTCTGCTCGTTGCACCTGCACAGCAACACTGGCACAGCAAGAGATGCACTGCACGCACCTGGACAGTGCAACGAGCAGAGCTCTGCAACCCGCAGCCGAAAGACACGAAATGGCATTTGAAAGCCCCTGTATTATATACATGTTTAACCTATTGCCACTCCACTGCTGGATGAGGGCTTCCCCGCATAGCTGCAAGCCTGTGCAGGTGGCTCTATGACCATTACTTCACCACACTGGTCAGTGCGAGTTGGTGAAAGGCTGTGAGCAGAGACTTCGGACCGCAGAAGTACGGCACAACGATGTACATTTCACCCGGCTCATTGCCGCCGTGCGTTTGCCCCACAACTCACGGCCGCATGTGTCGACAGGCGGAGCTGGCGCTGCTGCACGACCTCTACGCGTTCTCGCGGCCGGCCGAGACCACCGAGCAGGTGACGGCACCGCGTGCGTCTCCGTGCGTCGCGGCGCGGGCGTTTCGTTGGGGCTGGATGCCAACGCTCCGAGAGGCTGCGCGGTCACCCTCTGTGCGGGGGCTGCCTCGGCTCAACGCCGAGATGAGAGGAACACGGCCAGACGCGGCGCAGCGCGCTGCCCTCTCAGCGCGCTGCCCTCTCAGCGCGCTGCCCTCTCAGCGCGCTGCCCTCTCAGCGCGCTGCCCTCTCGCACGTACCGCTCGGACTACATCGAGCCATTTAGGATGAAACGTTTTAAATCACGCATCCAGCCGTGAAAACCGACTCCAGTATTTAAACGCAACAATTGTAGACGATGTTTATATCGAGAAACAACAGATTTTGAACAAGTCTTAAGAATGTCGACTGTGCCTTAACGCTTTAATTGTACAAGGAATATAAAGTAACCTCTGGACGGGACAGTGACCGAACTAGGCAGGTGGAGGCAAGCAGAGTTGCCTCTGCGTGATGTTTCAGGAGAGCCATGGTGAGTGTTTCCCTGTCTTCACGACATTTCGCCTCGTATGTTCGAGGTATCTTCAGACCGCATGTAGCCCTGATGAAGTTTTTTAATCCGGGTATAAAGAGTAGCACTTCCTCCTTAAAGCAAGATTAAATTCCTAGCTTGGGTGCCTTTCTGCATGGGCTTTCACAGGGTATTCCGGTTTCTTCCCACATGCCAGTGTCATTCTGCCCAGATTAAGTGGCCTGATTGAATCGCTCCCTGTGCCCTGTGATGGACTGACTTCCTGTCCAGGGTATAGGCTACCTTGTGCACCTTGTCTGCCAGCATTGCTGCTGTCTTCCTGCAATGCTGTACTGGAGTAAAGCGGGTCCTGATCATGAATTCAGAACTGTCGAGGTGTTGCCCTTGGTGGTGAGCTGCGTGCTCCGTTGTACTCCGTTGTGCTCCGTTGTGCTCCGTTGTACCGCTGTGATCGGCGGTGGCGGTGGCGGTGGCGGTGGCGGTGGCGGTGGCGGTGTGTGCGTGATTATGATGGTGAGTGCAGTAGCGCCAGTTCGTCTCAGTCAGTCCGTGGCCGCTGAGTCTGTCCCGTGACCTGCCGGCGAACATCCAAGCCTTCACCTGACGGCCTCTAAGTGCACTTGGCCTGGCACAAGGGCTTTGGTGACGTCACCGCCACATATTGGCAAAAGGCGGTTGTTGGTTACGATGATTGTGTGGATGATTGTAGAGTGAGATGGTTGCCATGGGTTGGGTGGTGGTGGTCGTCATTGGTTGTAGCGTGTGTGTGGTCGTTGAGATGGCGGTGGTTGTCGTTAACGCGCAGGCCCTGGTGAATGCCGTGAAACGGCGCCAGCGGCACCTGGAGGAGCTGGAGCTGGCGTTCGTGGAGCTGAGCCGTGACGATGGCCCTGAGAGCCTGGAGGCACTCGGCAGCGATCCGCGGTGACGCCGCACGTTCCCGCTCGCCGCTCGCACCGCGCACCCGGCGACCACACCGTGCACCGAGACGTAACAACCAAACCACACGGGCACGTCAGTCGACACCGACCCGTCACCGCATGTCACAGCACCCGTCGACGATACCGTGCCACACACGCATGCACCACCGCGTCCGTCAAGATTAAACTATTATTTTGGTTGCACCACACCATCGCAGCCTTCAAGACCATTCTGCTCGACTGCCACTCACCGCCACAGTCCTCACAATCACACCGCGTGCATGCTGCCAACCGCTGCCCACGAAGCCAATCGCACAACACGCATTTACACGGCGCCGCGCACCTCAAAATAGAGAGGACACTGTCGCGTGACCTTGGAACTGGCGCTGTGACGTCACCCTTGTGCGGGATGTCACTGTGGCGGCTCTCAAGAGTCAGAGATTTGATTGTGTCGTGATGACGTGTGCACTGTAATGCAATTTGTGCAAAGAGAGGAAGCGGCGATGGACTGATGTGGCGGTACCGTGCGGTCACGCGAGGTGCCCTCTGTGTAGGCAGCTCGGGCCTCCACGCTCCCCTGTCTTCCGCCGCTGTCTCCCCTCCGTCCACACGTCCTTCCTCGTTAATCAGCATCGCCGTTCTTTGTCTGCCTCTGAGTCCCAAGAATCTGCCCTCGATCACATCCATCAGCTCATCGCCGTAACTTGCTTATCCCTTCCCGGTGGACAACTGTTGAAAAATTCTACATAGCTCAAAGGTTCCTTCCAGATTGAATAAAAACTGACCGACTGACTGACCCTGCCCAATCTACTCCGTCAGTGTTGGTCCGTCGGCATTGTAAGTCTATGGGGCAATGTTAGTCTGTGAGCACTCTAAGTATATGGGCAATGTTAATCTATAGGGAATGATTGTCTAAGAGCAATGTTAGCGTATGGGTGATTATTGAGCTATGTTCTCGTCTAGTTCTGGCTAGCTGGCTCAGAACCTCAACAAACACCGTGCAACGTGTGACCTCAGATGGCTGTCGCTGGTCAAGCTGGTGAGGAGCCTGCAGAGCAGATTGCAAGAGCGGCCCGACTACGAGATGGTAACGACCCCGCCGTTGTAACTCCACGCAGAAACACGATTACCTCTGCGGGTGGTGCCGCCGCCTCAGGGCAGAGACGGTCTGTGATGAAGCCTCACTGCCAGGGCCAGATTCCGGTCTTTTTAAAAATTCTCGTCTCGGCAGCGGACTCAGGCGGTAGATTTTCAAGTGACTGTTGCTCAGAATTGCTCTCGAGCTGCTGTTTGAGGATCGTCATGTTAAACGTTGTTCCTCTGTCCTTCACAGTGTAATGCCACCCACATTGGAGGCATTATCAGGCATCCAAAATATAACAAAAACGAGAGGAATACTTGACATGGCTATCCCAGACAAATCAGCTCTTGACAACAAATGTTGTACATCGAGCCGTGAAAACCTTCATCAACACAGAATTTTACTTGCATCTTTCCACAAAAAATTTTCACTATTTCTGTCGCCAGCGGCGCAGCCATCGGACTAATCGATGCGCTTTGACTCGTTGATAGACGGGATGATCTTGAACCATGTCTCGTGACGCACAAGGATTTTTCTTGGCACCAAAACACAAACGTGCTCATGGCCAAATCCCCCCAACGTGTGGCTGTTTTTAGCAAGCTAAGCAGACGCTCAGCCTGGTTATGGCATTGATGAGTGCCAAACAAAAACGTGGGAGATCCTATCAGGAGTGCTGGACTGCAGACGACAGCTCTGAAATTCATTCGAATGCTAGCCCCTTTCACCGCGATAAGATCATATCCACGGGGATAAATGCACACACACAAGAAGCAATAAATTATGTTGCAATCCTAGGGAGAATTGGAAAACAACGCAAACATAAATATCTAACCGAGCAGGAAGACGCAGGAACCCAATCACTTCGCCCACGGCTTTCAGGAGCCACAGGGCCACCACGGCCAAACCCAACATTTTCCAGGAAATGTGCAGTGTGCAGTTCGTATATGGACACACCTTCCCATTCTTATTCCACACAATACATTGTGCAACTGCACTGGCTACGCGTGTGTAAACAATGGCTCTCTCCCTCGAGGAGACCCAGAGTTAAGATAGGTGATGGCAGGGGAATTCTGTGGAGTATAGTGCAAGGTTTCTAAAAACTTTTGCACTTCAAGACCTACTCGGCCCACTTAGGTCTGGTCTCCACAGAGGGCTAAGCGGCGCGCGTCACCGGTGGAGAATGGCGGGTAAAGTTGTGCACGCGTATCGTGCAGTGTGTGGTGTCGTGCAGCGATTGGTGTAGGAAGGCGATATGGAGGGCAGCCGCTCAGCACAGGTAAACCTGGATAATGGCTGTTAAACCGTCTGTTGCTGCTCTTATAAAGTTCCTTGTGCGTGCATCGTGTGTGCATCGTGTGTGCATGGCGCGTGCTGCGCGCGTGCTGCGCGCGTGCTGCGCGCGTGCTGCGCGCGTGCTGCGCGCGTGTTGCGCTCGTGCTGCGCTCGTGCTGCGCGCGTGCTGCGCGCGTGCATGGTGCGTGCAGGTGCACCAGGCTGGGCTGACGTGCGACGACCAGGAGCTGCCGCACCACGTTAGCTCGCAGGCCGAGCTCGCCGGCCTGCTGCGCAGCCTGCGGGACACGCTCTGCGTGCTGCCCCCCCCCACCATCGTCACCATGGCACGGTCCGCTCGCCCGGCTGCACACCCCCGCCCCCACCGTGTGCGTGTGCTCTTGGTATGGTCCGCACGCACGCTGACCTCTGTGTGTGGTGCTGCTGGTTCGGTGGTGAGGAGTGGCGGTGTCGTGGTGAGGAGTGGCGGTGCCGTGGTGAGGAGTGGCGGTGCCGTGGTGAAGAGTAGCGGTGCCGTGGTGAAGAGTAGCGGTGTCGTGGTGAGGAGTGGCGGTGCCGTGGTGAGGAGTGGCGGTGCCGTGGTGAGGAGTGGCGGTGTCGTGGTTGCACTCGGAACCGGTTGACAAGAGTTTGATTCGTGGTCGATATCGTTGATGTTTATCCAAATAAGTCCTGTGCCTCCCCTGAGTAGACTCAACCTGAAGTGAAAATCTAGTTTAGTGTGCAAACTCAACCAGATATTCACTACCGGCCAGGCACAGCGCTGGCCGCCCACCCCCTCATGTGCCGTGTCCGGTAAGTGCTAAAGCAATGCCCTCTCAGAGTCGCGTAACAACGAGGCAGGCTCCTCAGTTTAATGGCGAGTTTGCGGTTTAAAACCGAGTTCATCTGCCGATGATTGCTATGCAAAGCGGTTGATTTGGGATTGCCCTGTTGAGCAAGGCCCATCTCTCCTATGACGTTTCGCCTCCCATGCTGGAGACATCCTTGGGCGTACTGAGTGCGCTATGCCATTTGCTGTTCTTGTGTCTTTGTTGTTGCTGACACGCCGTTCTCTCCGCGGCTCTGTGCGGTGCGCTATATAGAAGTGGAGTTATCTCGTTGTCAGAAACTGCTTAGTCCTGTACAGGGTCGCGGTGAGCCGAAGCCTGTCCCGGCAGACACAGGGCGCAAGACAGGGATATACCCATGATGGGACGCCAGTCCATCACCGGGCACTGCGGGCAAGTTAGTCTGCGAGCTAATTAACCTATGCAGCGGCATGTTTTTTGGACTGTGGGAGGAAACCGGAGCGCCCGGCGAAAACTCACGCGGACACGGGGAGAGAACTCGCAAACTCCACACAGAAAGGCACCCGAGCCGAGATTCGAACCCGGGACCTTCTTGCTGTGAGGCGACAGCGCTACCCACTGGGCCACCGTGCCGCCCAAGAAGTGTATTTTTATTATTATTATTGGCACTTTCCCCATCAGTCTGTTGAAGGCTTCACGGGGGATCTTTATCTCGTAGTTGAGGGTGGATGAGCACGGACCCATTGGTGTGTGTGTGTGTGGTGTTGGTGTGTGTGTGTGTGGTGTTGGTGCAAACCGCATCAATCTTGTCCCCACGTGTGCGGTGACAGTACGGCCTGCGTACGGACGAATCCCCGTGTGTGTATCCTCGCGCGTGCGCCGCAGTTGTAAATCTGTGCTGAAAGCCCGGTGGACCTGACGTTGGCAGGGAATGTCTGGACCGGTGCTGATCCTCTTTACACATTTGGTTCATAAACAATAATTTACCATTGACAACAAGCGCAATGTTTGTTTTCGCTCAAAGGGAGGCGAGAACGACTTAACAAAAGGAAAAAACCCAAGAAAAAATGTTGCCGAGTCTCCGTTCTCTGTCATTGTTGGTGCGCCGTTCTCTCCGCAGCCCTGTGCAGCGCTTTGTGACCCTCGGGTGAAAAGCGCTCTATAAATGGAGTTATTATTAACAGTGGAGCGGGAAGGCAACCACACGGTAAACCGGCACCAACATTTGTCAGGCATTGTGTCCTCGATACACCAAGGTGTTATCGGCCAAATAGTGTTTAATAGCTATGGGAGGAAACTGGAGTATCTGGCGAAAACTCACACAGGTACGGAGCTGGCACCCAGTCTCCTGAAGCAGCAATCGAACCCAGCTCTGCTTACTGTGAGGCGCGAGTGATAACCTCTGTGCCACCGGAGAAGGCAAGCGGCTGGGTGTGGGGATGGCCACGTCATCGCATCATGCGCCCTGCTGTCTCTAAGAAATGCTTCTCAACCACGCTTGCTCATCAGTTTGTTAAAAAGATACTTGAACGATCTTTATATTTTATGGGTCTGTGTGTGTGTGGGGAGCGGTGGCGCAGCGGTTGGCGCGCTGGGCTACAAACTCGGCGACACGAGTTGGAATTCCGCTCACGGCCAACACCAGTGACGATTTTATGGACCAGTCCTGGGCCTCCCCTAAGTCGACTCAGCCTCACGAGCACCTGGTGCAATGTGAAAATATTGCCACTAGGGAGACAAAGGCGGCCGGGCGTGGTGTTGGTCTCCCACCCCCTCGTGTGCCGTGTAGATCTTCATAGGTGCTCCGCTAACAGCACTTGACCGTATAGTCTGTTAAGGCTATACGGGGAACCTTTGTATTTTTGACCCTGTGTGTGCAACAGGTCCAGCCTGGATGACTACTGTCCCGCAGAGCAGGTCGAAGAGATACAGGAGCGGGTGCTGGAGATGCTGGAGGATCTCTATGGCGATCTGGAGGTGCACATGGAGTATTAGGGCACGCGATGCACGGAGACTTGTGCAGACATGTGGAGGAGACTTGCAAACTCCTAGACACGGATACTGATGTCGGTTTTCAAGGCTCATTTTTAAAGAATTGCTCTTAAAATATCTCTCTAGGATAGCCGTGCTGAGCGTTTCTCATCGTGCTTCTGAATTAGAAGCCAAACGATGCCTCTAACGTGGGAGGAGCTGAAATGTCGCAGAGAAGAGGAGCCCTCGACACGGCTATCCTGAAATAGTAACACTTGTGAGTAATTCTCACACATGGAATGTCTGCGGAGAACTGTCCTCCATGCCTGGTTTTGTTTGTTTACAAATAAAGAACTCATTTTGAGCAGATGTAAAGTTCACATTTTGTCTTACAACCGTTTATTTGGTCTGCTTTGGTATTCAGCATGATTCCCAAATTCCAAGGGACTTGGTAAGCTGCTGCCAACTTTACCCGCACCCTCGCCACGCACTCATCTCTCCTGCCTCTCCCATCCACGCGCTGCCCTGCCTCTCCCCTCTCACTCTGCTCACGTATGCGCTCACAACCTCGGGAGTCGTGCTCCACTGCAAATTCCGCTCGCGTTGTTTATTTCTGTAGCGTATGCGAATTTTGCGCGTAGATTCATCGCTCATGAGGCGTTGTCATCACCAGTAGTTCGAGCTGGAAGGCCACAAGAGAGTTAATGGGTACAAGACACCAACACGGGACAGCGTTTGTTGACCTAACAGAAGCTCTCGCCACCGGCGCGACAGAAACTAACAGGCGTCAGCGAGCGACCCCGTGCTGCGTGAGATGACGCGTCACCTCATCTCATCCTGACACCGCACGCGGCTCCAAATCACTCCGCTGCGTGGCGGCGCAAGCGCTGAGGACGAGAGATGGGGGGTGGGGGTGAAGCGAGACAGTGACCTCGGGATAGAGTGAAGGATGGAATGAGGCACGAGTGATTGAGTGAGTGCAAGGTAATACGAGGGATGTACGACCCACATGCGGAGCGGTGATGCAGCGCTTAGCGCGCTGTCTACTCGATGAACCCAGCGACTTGCTCTCATCCAACCTACGTGACGATTCTCTGAACCGGTACTGGGCTTCCACTAAGTCGACCTAGCCTTAAATGAATGTACATTATCACGTGTATACATCGCTACTTGCGAGACAAAGGTGGCCGAGCAGTGTGCTGACCACCCACCCCCTTGCATGCCATGCCGCCTTTCACAGATGCTGGCTGACAGCACTTGCTCCAACAATCCTTGTAAGGCTACATGGGGATATTTGCTATTGTATTGGCAGCCTCTTTGTGTATGCATGTCTCTCTGCGTTTATATCACATCAATCCCTGGGTGTGTATTGTACATGTGCATGGGCGAATGATGGCTCTGGTTAGCGCGCTGGGCTACAAATCCGGCGATCGGAGTTCGAATCCCGCTCACGGCCGACACCAGTGACGACTCAGCCTCAAGTGAGTTCCGCGTGCAATATGTAAACGTTGCCACTGAGGCGCTAAAGATGGACGGGCGTGGTGCTGGCCACCCACCCCCTGGGCCGTGTCGACTTTCATAGGTGCTCGCTAACGACACTTGACCTTACAGTCTGTTCAGACTATATGGGGAATCTTTGCCTTTGAATGTGTGTCTATCTGGCTGCTACAGCAGGGGTGTAAGGAATTCCAGCAGGATGTAAATCTCTGCTTTATTGACCTGGTCAAGGCCAACGATACCATCAGTAGGCCAGGGCTATGGGCTGTTCTTTATGCCTTCAGGGTCACCGACTCTGCTCACAATAACTGTGGAACGGTGTGATCCTGGATAGAGCTACGTGGCCGGGAATCAACCATTTCCTCTTCACCTTGGGATGCGACAGAGATTTCCTCTGGCTCCTACATTCACATCGTTTTTGGCCACGTAGTCTCAAGAAGCTTTCCAACCATGTGCCGGTGGAATCTCCAGCTCATACGGATACCATGGGAAGTCGATCCGTGCCCGGATATTGTCACGAGATGACCGCCGATTTGCCAGCCATCTTGTGTATGCCAATGACCTGGTAACTGCTGCTCACTGAGGAGAAGTTGGGGGCTCTGTTGCTGAACTTGAAGCATACTACAAAGAAGTGGGGTCTTGTCATCAGGCCCAACCAAAACCAAGCATCTGCCTTGGTATTTTGTGCCACCGACCCCCTCAAGTCCTCATGAGTAATGGGGCAGTTGTGCAGACGTTTCAGTGTCTATGCAACATGCTTAAGGCCAGTTCCAGTCGAGCAGTGGAGGTCTCGCTTTAGATCAGTCGGGCAGCGTTATCTTTTCATCGGCTGCATAACATTCTGTGGAAGCTGTCTGACCTGTCGTTCCATACGAAACTTCGGGTGGTCTTAGCCACAACCATTCCCTCTCAAATGCTTGTGAAATGTAGACCCACTCCCCTGTTGGAACATGCGCAGATTTGAAACTTTCCGGATGTCTGCCTACGATCCATCCTGGGTTTAACTGGAGTGGATTGTGTGAAGAGCTCAACAACAATTTTAAAGATCTGTGCAAAGTCCCATTGGCGAGCTCCTGTGGCAGGCGAGGCTACAGTGGCTGTGTCATTGTTGTTCGCATGCCCAGCCACCACATTCCCGAGCAACTTCTGTTTAGCCGCATAAAGGTGGCTAAACTGGTGTGGCACGGCTTAGACTGAGAAGATGGACTGTTGTGGCATCGGAAGACATAGAAATAAGTGGACTTGCTGAAGACTGCTTCCAGCGGTTTAAAAAGCGACCTCTATGGAGGAGTCTCGTGAAGAGGATGCTACTGGACAATTGGGAGGAGCGATGGTCACCACAATGGAGTACCGAGCGGCTAATACACAGAACCTACATCATTAATACACAGCAGTATAGCAGAGTAAGCAGCACATGTGGTGAATTTTCCAGATATCCCGGACAACCCATAACACCTGGGTCTGTCCCGTGACCTGCTGCGAACCTTTGACACTTCACGTGGCCTCAAAGTGCATATGGCCTGGCACTGGTGACATCACCGCGACTTGGTGGTGAATGGCGCTTGTTATTACGTGGGGGACGCTTACCGCGCTGCGCTGTAAATCCGGCGACCTTAGATCGATTCCCGTTCACAGATTTTCTGAACTGATCGTGGCCCTCCCCTAGGTCGACTCAGCCTCAATTGAGAACCTGGTACAGTGTTTAAACACCATCAATAGGGAGGCAAAGGCGACCAGGCGTGGTGCTAGCCATCCATCCCCCCGTGTGCCGTGCTGGCCTTACAAGCGGTACTCGCTAATAGCGCTTAACCGTACAGTCTGTCAAAGCCATGCATGGGGTCTTGGTATATTGGGTTACCTGGCCAGTCGGGATAACGGCGGCTTAGTGGCGAGTGAGGCTGCGATACAAACCTGGCGACCTACGCTTGATCTCCGCTGACGGTGAACACCAGCGATGATTTTCTGACCACCCCTGGGTCCACTCATCCCCAAATTAATACCGTGGTCTCGTCTGTAACACTACCGGTAGGGTGACGCAGGCGGACGGGCGCGGTGGCGGCCACCCCCACCTGTGTGCTGTCAGTCTTCATAGGTGCTCGCTAACAGCAACTGATCCTTACAGTCTGTTAATGCTGCACAGGGGGGTTGTGTCTATTGTCCAAGTGACCTGTCTGCATGCCTGTGCGTGTTTCACAGTTAACCCAGTAACGCGCGCCCTCTTCCACGATTCCGGTACTGCTGATGAGGACTGCGGGAGGGGGGGGAGGAGCCCCGTATGCAAATCAGGGTCCCGTGCATCGTGCCATGAATGTTGAAGAAGCTCAGACTGTGCACGGTCACAGCCAATGAATAAACACAGCACTGAGATTTGCTCTCAAGAGCTGCTGTTTAGGGACAGCTGTGTCCAGCGTGCCTGCTGTCTGCTATGCGACGATTCCGCCTCCCGTAACGCTCGACACGACCACCCTGCAGTAGCCGTTCTTTAGATGCGGAGTTTCCCGCACGCCCACTGCTAAGGCCACGCGGCGCGTTGGCAAGGTGTGTGTGTGTGCGTTGTGTCTCCGCCACACAAAGAGGAACACAATTATTGCGAATCGGAGAGGCGTGGGCTCACAAGAGATGCGCTGTGGGGACGTACACGGTACACGCAATGGTGTGGGAGATCATCCAGCAGTGAAGTGACATGGCCGTGAGTACAACAGTGAGAAGCTCAACAGCTATCGATGCTGCAAGGAACCGTCGAGCTATGAACTGTTTTAACAGTTGTCCAGCGGGGAGGGGTAAGCAAGGTACAACAGCGTAGCGTGGCCAATTCATTCATCAATACCCGCTTAATCTTGTACAGGGTCGCAGGGTAGCTGCAGCCCATCTCGGCCGACAGAGGGAGCACGGCGAGGGAATACCCAGGATAATAATTGCATTTCCAGACCGCTTTTCACCCGAGGGTCCCAAAGCGCTGCAGAAAGAGCGGCACATCAACAACGGCATACGAACCGATGTGACGCCAGTACATTGCAGGGCACACTTTTTGGGGGTCATTTACTCAGGAGGCCAATTAACCTCGGCAGTACTGAGGCCGATTAACCTCGGCAGCAGCATGTATTTTGACTGTGGGAGGAAAACGGAGTACCCAGAGAAAACCCTACTCGGACAACGGGGAGAACACACACTCTCCACGCACAAAGGCACCCGCGAGCCGGGATTCGAACTGAGGTCCTTTTAGTAAGAGGAGGAGGACGAGGAGAGGCGAAGCGGACACACAACACGTTCCAGACAGCCGCCCGTCGTCGTGGGTCAGCGCCGGGGGGGG
>JAZEWT010000025.1:7817791-7839987 GCA_036362905.1 Mordacia mordax
GCGCGCACACGCCGCGTGCGTTAAACACACGTACGGGGTGTTGAGGCCCGGTGTAAACACTGGCGCGCACTGTATCGAGTTGCTCTGTGTGTGGACATTGTGCGGCGATCCCAAAAATACTCTCCGGAGAGAGCGCTGGGGGAGTACTAGGGGAGCGCTGGAGAAGCGCGAGGGGAGCGCTGTAATAAATATAAAAGATCTCAGTTCTTTGTGATCTGGTTTTGTTTGTTATTAGAGTCATTAATTTAGCTTTTGACACTTTGTTGAGGGCTCACGTTCCTCACTCACTCAATCAACTACCATCTACATGGCTATCCCGAAAGAGCAGCTCTTGCAAGCTCTTCTCGCCCAAAAGTTCATGAGACGGGCGGGAGGTGGGTTCCGTCTATAGAAATGCACGGAGGTTTGGAGTGCGGGGTTCATCCCTGTGTCTCTCTCCTCTCCGCGGCACGTGGAGCGGGGGCACACACAAGATAAAGATCCCCCGTGCAGCCGTCACAGACTGCAGGGTCAAGTGTCGTTAGCGAGGTGGTGGAGATGATGTTTACACACCGCAGTGACTGAATCCAGCGGTAACATCCGCGCCTCACAGAAAGAAACTCCTAACGCCCCATCTCAAATCTACCATTCCTCTCGAAGGTCCTTGAACGTGCAGTATCCGTGCAACTCCAGAAACAAGTTCTCAACAATGACCTCCTCGACCCCTTCCAATCTGGGTTCATATTCGGCCATAGTACTGAAACTGCTCTGGTCAAAGACGTTAATGACCTACTTGTCGCTGCTGATGAAGGCTTGCCGAGCAGTCTTGTCCTCCTGGACCCAAGCGCTACCTTTGATTCCGTTGACCATCCGATCTTACTTGAGTGACTGGAGGGTATAGAGGTCTCTGGCCGTGCCCTGCACTGGCTGAGCTCCTACCTCTCTCCGACCGGAAGCAGTTCGTCAGCCTCAGAGGACGAAACTCAAAGATCCATCCTGTTTTGTCTGGAGCTCCTCAGGGTTCAGCCCTCAGCTCACTCCTCTCCAGCATCGACATACAACCACTTGGCTGTATCCTACGCAGCCTCAATCTCAGCTACCATTGCTATGACGATGACATCCAAATCTATATCCACGCAAAGTCATCCATCAATATGTCTGGTCTTTGCATGTCATCCTCACTGTCAACAGTGAAGGCCTGGCTCAACTCAAATTTCGTAAAAACTAAATGGTGACAAAACAGAAGTTTTGTCTGTCGGAATCCCGCACCAATTGTCCAAGGCTGAACCCATCCAATGTATGCTTGACGACCAGACCATTGAAGTTGCTAAGGCAGTCCTGAGTCGAGGTGTGACTCTTGATTCCTCACTCACCTTTGAGATACACATTAACAAGGTGATCATTTAACGTCGAAAGCACCTTTCACCCGAGCATCGCAAAGCGCTGCAAATATAATACACAGGGACGCAGTGTCAGGTGGGTTGGCGCCGGCTGTCAGCGTGGCTGCCTCCTCCCAACCTCTCTTCCCTGCAGCGCGTTGGGGCGTCTGGGCGAAAGGCGTTGCTCTTTGAATGCAATCGGCCCGCGTTGAGATGCTGGGGGGACAGGGGATTCTCTCCTCGCAGAGGCGTGAGTGGTTGGATTGGGGCTCGCGTTAGCATGGGTTTTGTATCCAAGCGCGTCGCGACACCGCCACATTAGAGATAAAGGTCCCACTCTTCCCCTGACTGAACGACTCTCTTCGCCGTTCCTTTGCATTACACGACCACAACTTTCAGATTGTGACCATATTGTATGTCATGATGTATTCAAATATGTTTTCATGCCTCGATGAGAATTGCTCCCAAGATCCTCTCTGTCGAGATAGCCGTGTGGAGCGTTCCTCGTCTCTCCTTATGGGTGGCAGGGTAGCGCAGTGGTAACATTTGCATCTCGCAGAGAGAAGGTCCTGCCTGAGGCAGTTCGATGCCAACATCGGGGCGCTATTCTGTGTGAATTTTGAGTGCTCTCGCCCTATTCTGGGTGGGTGTCCTCTG
The DNA here is from genome assembly GCA_036362905.1 of Mordacia mordax. Lineage (NCBI taxonomy): Eukaryota > Metazoa > Chordata > Hyperoartia > Petromyzontiformes > Petromyzontidae > Mordacia > Mordacia mordax. The sequence goes on from JAZEWT010000025.1 coordinate 7,819,807, forward strand.
GGTACTCCGGTTTCCTCTCACAACCTTAGAACAAACAAAAACTCATTATTGATTGGCCAATGGAAGGTGTTGGCGCCGGCTGGCTGCGTGGCAGCGTGGCTGCCTCCCCCCCCCCCGCCTCTCTGCGGTTTATTCGTGCCTCCTCATCTATCGTACAAGACGAGGCATTATTATTCCTTTGTGTCCTCTGGAAGTGTACAGAGGGCCCCATTACATTCCTTACAACAACAGCCCATGCCAACCACGCAACGCCAATGTTTCAAGTCGGTGGGCTCTCCAGGGTTGGATAAAGACACATGTTGGCAACGGACCCACAGATTGCCGCCAGTTGCATAAATTTGACTTTTAAAAAAATGATGATTGCTTTCCAAAGCTGTTCTTTCAGGAGAGCCGTGTCAAGCACGCCCCCTCTCTCCTTCGCGACATTTCACCTCCCACGTTGGAGGAATCCTCAGGCGTACCGAGACTGGCGGCACTGACATCATATTTTACCCAACCGCAGAGAGGCGCACAACAACAATACTCTTGTCTATTCCATAAGCTGTACCGGACAGGCCGGGGCGCTCCGGTCCTGGCGACGCGGTGCCGCCGGAAGAGGCCTCTGATTGAAGGCGCGCTGCCCTCTCCGACCCGCTTGGCCCCCTGGGTCTCGTCCGAGCGGCCCACCGCGGGGGCCTCATCAGTGTTATTTAGAGGTCGGCTCAACGACCGGGCGCCGCACGCGGCCGCAACGTTCTCTCGGCTCACATGGGGACCCCACGTCGTTAACAACTCCCCTCACGTCACGGAATTCCTCCCCGTACCCAGGCACTCCCTGCTACGGTTGGGAGCAGCGATAGAGACTAACAATAATCGTTACAATGTACAACGCTCCGCCGCGCCTACTCGCTCACTGTCGAGGAGGTCGACCCAGAACGGACCCAGGAAACGGCAGAGGCGGCCGGCAGCCACGCGATGAGACGGCGCCATCTGCCAGACACCGCTTGCGATCTGTTGTGATGATATCTGCGGGGTTGCGCTGGTTGCTGCTGTGTGGTCGGTAAGCGCCCCCCCCCACTCCAGCGCCGTGACTATACAGCATAGCGGACCGTCCGGGATGACTTTCACCTCTGTGCAATCCCTCCGCCCCCCACTCAGGACCCCGTGCACGGGGTGCCGGAGGCCGACGCGCGGCGCGCACGCACTCGTGTAGACGTACAACTCCACTGCTGGATGAGGGCCTTCTCACGCCGTGAGCGGTCGGCGGGGCTTGTTTTAACCCGTAATTCACCACGCTGGTTAATGCGGGTTGGGGAAGGCATGGGGGGTTGCCAACCGTCCCGGATTGGTCGGAATTGATCTCTCCTCGATGACTGAACGTTGACGCCTTCAAAAGCCAGATGATGCCTCCAACATGGGAATGGAAACGGCGTTCGACACGGCTATCCCGAAACGAGCAGCACTCGAGAGCAATTCTCATCACACATGGAGCCGTGAACTCTTGCCCGTGACTATTGAAGGCAACCCAGGAGACTGGAGACAGCATCGAGGCGGGGATACAGACGTAGACTAGCAGACGGCATGATCTGCTCGTCGCGTAATCTGTCATCAGCGGCAGCAGCATCATCCTGTAACACGTGTTTAATGTCTCCGTGACGAGGAGGGTTGCCACCTGTCCCGGTTTTCTCCGGACCGTCCTCCTGGCTGAGGAGGCGACAAATGTTATTCTGCTGCAGAGAAAACTAAGTTTTTCTGGAACAAGTCACTCAAAGTCCCGGTTTTGGCACTCGCACAGGGAACGAGATGTAGGCGATCCTGAAATCACGGTTCTAGAGCGCAACACTGAGTTACACATGGCACAGTCGCCTCTCTCCAGCTCATGCGTGATATGTCCCGGCTTTTGGTGCCTCCGAGGTGGCAACCCGAGTGAAGAGGCGCGACACTCACCAACACCCCCCACAAACACACCAAACAAACATACTCCACACCAACACACTCGGAAACACACCCGCACCCAGCTGCTGGGCACCGCAGTGGAAACCGTGTCACATTGACACAGCAAAGTGCGCCACTGTGTTTGAGGAACGGCGCTCAGCGCGGCGGGCGCTGACCCAGAGCTCGGAGTTCGTGTCACAGTTCCCCCGGTGCCCGTGTGCGCGGCCCCCTGACCCGAGACTAATGCGTTCAGTACACACTCGTGATGCGCACGCAGGGCGCAGGAGGGGGCCGATCTCGCTGCCCATGCGTGACGCTCCCACGCATTTACGAGTAAATCATCATCAATCCCCGCTTAAACCTGTGCGGGGTTGTGGTGAGCCAGAGCCTGTCCCCGCGGACACAGGGCCCGAGGCAGGGCTCGCTTACGTCAGCAGAATAATTAATTTAGACAGCGCGTGTTTGGACTGTGGGGAGAAACTGGAATACCCTGCGGAACACCACGCGGACGCGGAAAGGACATCCAAACGCCTCCCAGAAAGACATCCGAGCCGAGAATGAAACCCGGCTCGTCTTGCTGTGAGGCTCTCGTGTTACCACCGCGTTACAGAGCAGCGCGGCTTCTCCGATCCAATCCTGAGTGGCGGAAGCACGTGACGGGGTGGGTGGCCAGCATCACGCCCAGCCACCGATGTTTACACACCGCACCAGGTACTCATTTACGGCTGAGTCAACTTAGCGGAGAGCCGGTTCAGAAATCAGACACTGGTGTTGTTGGCTGTGAGCGGTAATCGAACCTGGGCTCCCAGGTTCGTGCAACAGCACGCCACCCACTGCTCCATCGCTCCCCAGCATAAGCTTACTTTGTCATATAATGTATTGCTGCTGTTTGACTTTCAGCGGAACTGTCCCGATGTTGTTGACATGCCGTTCTCCCCGCTGCTCTGTGCAGCGCTTTGTGACCCTCGAGTGAAAAGCGCTCTATAAATGCTATTATTATTATAAGCACACCCACACACACGCATGACTGACTCAAGTACCTGGGGCGATATTTAAATAATAATAGAATTTAAATGCCACTATAGAGACAAAGGCGGCCGGGCGTCCTGCCAATAATCAGCCTTGCGTGTGGTGCCGGCCTTTATAAGGAGCTCACCAACAGTAATTGACGCTACAGGTTCTTCAGGCTATACGGGTGTTTGTTTACGATGCAGGAAATTACACGTTCGACCTTGATGGCGTGACCTTGATCGAGGTGGCTCACCAGCAAAGCACCTTGAACGTGCCCGACGGTGCCACATCTCGCAAGCCAAGCAGGCGCCCAACCTGGCTCGGAGCCGGATGGGGGCACTGGGGAAGCCAGAGACAGCGGGCATGCGGGCGGCAGTAAGGCGCCCGGTTAGATGGCAGTGCCACCCGCAGGGCAATGGTGGAGGTCTCTCTGTTGTTTCTCATTAGAACTGAATCTACCAAACAGTGCAGCATCCTCCAAAATCAAGGCTTGGGACTCGCTGGTTTTATTGATTCCATCTGTGTGGAGTTCTGAGGATTACCACTGAATATCATCAACGTGAAACTAAAACCCTCATTTACAAAGCGAACCGCGCCGTGTCCCAGCACCGCCCTGTGGCGAATCCGCACCGTGCCCTCAGAGTCACTGCTTAATCCTGGAGAGAGGTGCGCTGAGCCGGAACCTATCTCGGCAGACACAGGGCGCAAGGCAGGCGCACTGAGATGTAGTGAGGATGCCCCAGGTAAGCGAACGCCACGGTATCGGTCCGGCGAACCACGTGGTTGAGAGTATACGCTGCGTATCCCTCCAGATAAGCAGGATCACTCACTGGGCGCTCACCACCGATCACTCACTGCTCGCTCACCGCTCACTCATTGCGTACTTACTGCTCACCACGCACTCACCGCGTAACAACGCGAATCGTTATTCTCTGCTATATCCTCCACAACCCGCCTCCCCTCCAGAGCCTCCACCCAGGGGAATCCATCCATCACCGCAGCGCAGTCATCAGCCACGTGGCGAGTGATGCGGACGCGTCCCCCGTCCACGCTGCGCGGCCCTGTGCTCTCTCGGCCTCTCCTCCGGGTGGCTCGGGCCCCAGCGACTTTGAGTCAACGCGGCCATCGATTGGCAACGACGCGGCGGCGGTGGCACGGTGGCTGTGGCACGGTGGCGGAGGCACGGTGGCGGAGCCAGGTAGCGCCGCTATCTCACAGCAGGAAGGCTCAACACGTTCGATTCCCGGCTGGGGCGCTGCCGCCTCTCTGGAGTTGCATGTCTTACCCATGCCAGCGTGGGTTTTCACCGGGTACTTGGGTTTCCGCTCACAGTTACAAGCAACCCTGCCGTTGTCGAGGTAAGTTGGCCTGCTGACAAAGTGCCTGCGGTGCCTGGCGATGAACTGGCGCAATATCCGCGCGGTGGCGCATGGTGGACGTTCGGCACTAAATTAGGAGCGATGCGAGGAACAGCGGTGGCGATTGAAGACATTTGGCCGGGAGTCGCTTTGCTGTAGCGACCCCCCCCCCCGACCCCGCTCCCCCTCCCCTGACCCCAGGTTGCCACATCACAGCACGTGGCTGGACCGTCGCGTGGCCCATGACCACAAATCTGCCACGTTAATAAAAATAATAAACCCCGATTCAATGACAGAGGTACCCGCGTGACTGGCTGGGGGGTTAAGAGCGCCGAGCGGAAAGCGCTGAGGTCCCGTGATTGGTTTCAGATCTCAACTGCCCGTGAAGAAACCCGGGCTCCCACATGCAGCGAGTTTGTGGCTGAAGCCCGCTCATCGATCACTGGACGCGAACAGGAAATTGATTCGCTTAAATCCCAGCTCTTGAGATGTGATAAATAGCCGTTCGACTTGTGGCCGCGGTGAGCCTCGTTCTCCGTGATAACGCGGGAGAGGAAAGTGCTGCCGACCCACGGGCGTGGAGCGGAGTTCACTCACAGATCTCAGTGGTTACTCTGAAAGATCTTCTTCCACGACGCGCCCGATCTCTAACACGAGGTTTTGGCCGCCGCGTGAGACACACGCACGGATCCCTGACGATGTGGCGAGACGCCAGGCCGCGATCACTCGTTCATTATCGTCGCGAAGGAGTCCGACTGAGAAGATTCCGGCTTTGATCTTCCTCGCGACTCGTGGCAAGGATTTCCATCACCACACGAGTGGCCGCTCTGACCGCATCCGCCACGGAGACCATGGCGGCAGCAGATGCGGCTACAGAGCTCGGGGCTTAAATCGCAAATCACAATCTCTCCTACGGCGGCAGCAGCAGCAGCAGCGTGGAGATCGTGGTCACCCAACACAGATCACGGAGCACACGACAACCAAACGCCTGATTGACAAACACGGAGGAGCAATGGCAGCGATACACGCCGCTATTATTCATGACACCGCCGCCTGATTCGCGTTACCCCAACTAATACGTCGCTGACTGTAGCATCCGTCCTTTCTCCTATCCGTCGCCTCCTTCGCCATCGCTTCCACCCACTCACCACCTCGTCCCCGCGCACCTTAACAACTCGACTAAAAAGCTGGTGGATTTCCTGTTCAAATAAACTTAATATTAGAAGCTGCACCTCACTTTTGAAACATAATTGCCACGAGCTTGAAGCTAGTCACTACCATGATTGAGCTACCATAGGTTCCGAATTAGTATCAACATTTCGACCCAACTGGGTTTGCATGCAGATTGTTTTTTTTTTGCTCTGAAGAGGTAAATTATTCTCATGCTGCTGTTACACTCTGGTTCTTGTCTATTTGTTTCGCTTACTTTGTCTGATCATTTATTGCTACTACTTGACTTCCAGCTGAACTGTCCTGATGTTGTTGTTGACAGGCCGTTCTCTACACAGTTCGAATTTGTAAAAAAAAACTAAAAAAACCCGGTATTGTTGCTGATTTTCCATTGTCGTTATTGATGACATGCCGTGCTCTCCGCAATTCCGTGTAGCGCTTTGTGACCCTCGGGTGAAAAGCGCTCGATAAACGCAATTATTATGATCCAATCATGTCTCCACCCGCGCCAACACGCACTGAGAGCTGTCGCGCAAGCACCTACAGCAGCCAAACTAGACGAGAAGAACCCGCTTAGCCTGCAAGGCGTCGCGGTGACCTGGAGCCTATCCCGGCAAAGGGCGCAAGGCAGGGCTATACTCAAGATAGGACGCACGTCTATCGCAGGGTATCAGATATGATTTAGTCAGTAGGCCAATTATCGTAGACGCAGCAGCGTGTCTACTCACTACTGTGCTGCCCGCAGCAGAATATACCTCTATAGTGGGGCTGTGATCACCTCTATAGTGGGGCTGTGATCTCTATATTGTGGCTGTGATCACTTCTATAGTGGGGCAGTGATCTCCTCATTAGTGGGGCTGTGATTGTCTCTATAGTGGGGCTTTGACCGCCTCTATAGTGGGGCTTTGACCGCCTCTATAGTAGGGCTGATTACCTCTATAGTGGGGCTGTGATCACCTCTATAGTGGGGCTGTGATCACCTCTATAGTGGGGCTGTGATCACCTCTATGGTGGGGCTGTGATCTCTATATTGGGACTGTGATCGCTATATTGGGGCTGTGATCACCTCTATAGTGGGGCTGTGATCTCCTCCATAGTGGGGCTGTGATCTCTATAGTGGGGCTGTGATCTCTTCTATATTGGGGCTGTGATCTCCTCTATATTGGGGCTGTGATCACCTCTATAGTGGGGCTGTGATCACCTCTATAGTGGGGCTGTGATCACCTCTATAGTGACCGTGGAGCAGTGAGGGACCTGGATGGTCCCGAGCTCCCCGGTTCGATTCAATCTCCAGGCGCGGCAGTTGCGTTAACGGGGGCACCTTTATTACATCACTGCACGTGGAGGAACAAGTATACACACAGTTGCTCGGCTGGTCGTGTGCGGTGAAGGGCGCACACTCCTCTGGATTCCAAAACACCTGGTCAGCGTGGAAGAGTAGGCCAAAGACCACTGTGGAGGGGGGGGGTGTCTATTTCAGTTCCTCTTGTGCAGGCCACTCCATCCGCTTGAGTGGCATGGCGGGAGGACACCCACGGGTGAGCGTGAGCGATCATCTTGGCAGCCACCAGGAGCCCCCGAGAAGGTCCCACGGTGACCGCCCTTGGCACCCAGGTCACCGCCCACATCTTCTCGGGGTTGGGCCCCGACACCGGGAGAGAGACCCAGCGTCTCGGAGCATACGCGGGCGGGCGAGGTAGGGGCCGTGTTTACAAGCGGTTCGGAGCCCTCGCACACCCCCAACCCCGTTCACCGTGGGAAAAACATCTCGGAGCGATCACGGGAAGAAGGAGGTCCGAGGATGTCGAGAGAGGAACGTGGTTTCGTCGCTGCGGTCGTAGAACCAACAGATGCGGAGGCTGGTTCGAGACACGCACATACATCCCCGCAGAGCAGCTGGCTCCGCGACGGCAGGGGGGGGGCATCCAGGGAGAACCAGGCAGGTTGGGACACCTGGTCTTGGCGAGTGTGGGTCGGAGTATGTGTCACTGTGACGGGGAGTGTACTGCAGTGTGCGCACGTACGACATTGTCTTGCAGAGCGATTGGTGCAGTGGTTGGAGCAATGTGCTACGAACCAAGTGACCCAACTTTGAGGCACGTTTACATCCACCACCATTGACGATTTTCCGAACCAGTCCTAGGCATTCCTAATAGAGAGACAAAGGCAGCCAGGCGTGCTGTTAACCACCCACTCTCTCGTGTGCCATGCCGGCCTTTATAGGTACTTGCTAACAGTACTTGACTCTTCAGTCTGTTAAGGCTATATGGGGATCTTCGTATTTATGTCATTATCAGTGCGTCTTTGGGAATATCAGCGGTGTATGGGGAGTGGTGGCTCAGTGGTTAATGCGCGGAGAGGCAATCCTGGCGACCCGCATGAGATTTCCGGTCACAGCCAACACCAGTGATGATTTTCTGAAGCAGTCCTGGGCCTCCCCTAGGTTGACTCAGCTCAAATAAGGACCTTATGCGGTGTGTAAACATAACCACTGGGGAAACAAAAGCGTCTGGGTGTGGGTGCTGGCCACTCACCTCCTTGTGTGCTGTGGCTAGTCTTTATGGGTACTGGCTAACAGCACTTGAGCCTACAGTATGATATGGCTACGTGGGGATCTTTGCTTTGAATGTGTGTCTGTGTGTGTGAGTGTGTGTCTGTGTGTGTATGTGGGTGTCTTCTGTGTGTGCATTCTTCTCTGTGTGTATGTCTGTCTCCCATAGGTGAGCCTCTCCAGCTGGCATGGCTGCAGTAGCTGGGTCATGTAGTCGGCATGCTCAGCCACCACATGCCCAAGTAGCTTCCGTTTGGCCGGATAGCGGAGGCTAAACGGGTGCGGCACAGACCGGAAAAGAGATGGATGGATGTGGGACAGAAGGACCTGGAGCAGCGTTGACTTAATGAAGACTGGTACCAGCGGTGTCAAGATAATAATAATTGCATTTATAGAGCGCTTTTCACCCGAGGGCACAAAGATGGGCCTCTGTGGAGGATCGTAAAGGATGCTATGAGGCAGTTGGAGGAAGTTGCCCTCCAACAACAGCGGGTGGAAAAGCATCGCTCACAACAACGAGCAGATCGCTGTGTGGCTAAAACACAGCAAGTTGGAAAAGTAGGGAGCACAGGTGGTGCATCTGCCAGTCATCTGAGTCAGACAATCCATAGCACCTGGCTGTCCCATCACCTGATATCGGTGAGCGATTGACACTTCACGCGGTTTCAAGTTGCATCTGGCCTGTGACAAGCGCCGTGGTGACGTCACTGCCACTCAGTGACAAATGGCAGTTGTTGTGTTGTTGTGTGTGCGCGTGTGCGTGTGCGCGTGTGCGCGCGCTGCTTTGCGAGTCAGGGTGTAGCGGTGGCGCCGTCGCGCTCAGGCTGCCACTGCTCCAGGACGGCCCCGATGGCCTGGGCGATGTTCTTGCTGTTGGCGGCTATGATCCGTCGCGACATCAGGTCGAACGGGCCGCCTGGGTACCAGACGGCGTGTCAGAATGGGCACTTGCGTGGATGGGGCCTGGCTATGTGCAACAATCATTTATAATCAATATCTACCAATAATAACAGTATGTGGTTTCTCTAGAAAAGAGAGAACGGACTTGGAGGAGTTAGAAATCAGAGAAATGCAGGCGAGGAATGCTGAGTCGATGCCAAAATTTCTGACAGTGTCCTTGAAATAACAAGATATTATCAGCCAAATAAGAAGTGGCTTTTCAGCTATGGAGACAAATGCAGTCCCCGGTGAAAAACCACGCTGACACAGGGAGAGAGAACACATAAACACAACAAGCCATAGCACCCGAGCTGAGAATCGAAACGAGGACATTTTTGTGCGAGTGTTATCACTGTGCTAACAGTTCTGGCCATTTTTTTTTAAGGTCAAGACATATATTAACAAGTTAGAACGTGCAGCTGTACAGTATTCGTTCACGGTCGAAGGAATTCGTTTGAAAAGAGGACGACTCGAAGGCACAGCGAGGAAGCCACAGAGAGGCGAGGGGGAGTCATGCGGTCAGCGTGCGTCTACTCGCTAGATGCTGCGCCCGAATTATAAACAACGCTGGTAAGGGAGACGCCGGGGACGTACCCGTGGTGTCGACCAGCACCCCGCCGGCCTCGCGCAGGATCACAGCCGCGGCCGCCATGTCCCAGCAGTGGATGCCGAACTCGTAGTAGGCCTCGGCATAGCCGCTCGCCACCGCACAAATGTTGAGCGCCGCCGAGCCTAGCTGCCGGATCCTGTGACAGACAGAGGTCCGCGTATCTCCACGTGTCCCTCTGTGTCCTCGCGTGGCCACGCGTGTCCGCGCGCGTCTCCGCGTGTCCCCCTCGCTCACACGTCCAGGCATGGTGGTGGCCGTCTTGCTGGCGAGATGGCATCGGACGGTGGGCAAGATATGCTCACAACATCAGAGGGGAATCACCAAGTGTTTGGGAACTTCTTTCATGAGATGCAAACCAGGAGATTAGCCACAGGATGTAATAGGAGGGGGTTCATGTGATTCGGGGGTGTGAGCAGGACAATGGAACCCTTTCAAGTGGACCCCGACAGTCGTCCATTGATCCTGGAATGTAGCAACTCTGTGGAGGTGACTCAACACATACATAGAACCTACATATAAATAGGAGTCACACACACGACACACGCACACTGCCCCTGAGGATGCCTCTAATGTGTGAGGCGAAACTTCGCAAGGTGGAGAGAGAGGAAGCGATCGACGCGGCTGTCCTGAGACAGCAGCCGTGAAAACCTACATCATTACAAAAAAACAAATGTCATTGTTGTTGGATTGTTGTTCTTATATCTGATTTTCCGTTCTAATGATGTTGTTGACGTGCCATTCTCTCCGAAGCTCTGTGCAGCGCTTTGTGACCCTTGGGTGAAAGCGTTCCAGAAGTGCTATTATTATTATTATTATCAACAACGGGTGGAGTGCCGAGCGGATAAACCGTGGCGAGTTGGGACAGGCGGGAGCACGGATCGTGAGTGTGTAATCCACAGTCCCATTAGCGGTGGCAGGACGTACGCTATAATTGTGACGGGAGTAGGACTTATGCTCTAGAACTCATGGTGTTCCACACCATGAAAACAGGAAGCAGATCGATGCTGCATCCTCAAATTGAGGCACGCATCACAAGCACACACACACACACGGAGTTGATTTGTTCGGTTCAGTATCAGTACCCGCTTTGTCCTGTACAGGGCCACGAGGAGCTGGGGCCTATCCCGGCACACACAGGGCGCAAAACCGGGCAATACCCAGGATATGACGCCAGTACATCGCAGGGCACATTTTTGTTTGGGGCAATTTACTCAGCAGGCCAATTAACCTTGGCAGTAGCGTGTCTTTGGACTGTGGGAGGAAACCCGAGTACCCGACGAAAACCCACGCGGACACGGGGAGCGAACACGCAAACGCCACACACAAAGGCACCCGAGCCAGGAACAGAACCCAGGACCTTCTAGCTGTGAGGCAGTAGCGCTACTCGCTGCACCACCAGGCCTCCCCCGAGTTCATTAATCATTTCTATGCACACTGCGCCATGCGATGTTTTACTTTCCCAGTTCTTCCGTTCCCAGAGTTCGTGTGAATTCTGTGCTCGTGGCACTTCTCAGGGGCTCGTACATCTGCTATTCGCATTGGCAGAGGGCAGCAGCTTCATCACTCGTCTCTTGTCTGTCCCCCACCCCCAACCCGCCGAACCTGTGCATTACATAATGGCACCTTCGTTACGTAATCACGGGTAGCGCGGATGGTGTTCAAGCACCGCAGCACATGGGGGGGGCATCGGTACGCATTTGATTCTCCGCACTGAGAGCACCGGGTTCGAATCCCTTAAAGGGGCACAAACTTTGCCAAGGCTTTTATGTCTTTCCTTCTAATTCATTGCTCTACTTAAACTTTAACACGACAGTATTTTATCTTTAAATTCGCACGTTTACACTCGTACCATTAACCCTGGTAAGCATTATTCATTTTTTATTGCGACATTAGAAAATCATGTTACACGCTTCAAACATGATCTCCCATAGGGCGGGTTACTCTGCTAGTCCAAGCAAGGATCTAAATTCGATGTAAAAAATGCCAATCCATCAACCGTGCCGTGGATTCTAACACGCTTCGGTGCATCGCCTGATTGGGCTGCGTTGCACAACGCCCGCCCGCCCGTCATACAGGTTCCCGCAACGGTTAAGCCACGAAGACTTCGTCATGGCGGTGACGTCGGCGCACTGGTTGGGGCCGCCGGGTGGGAAGCGTGGCGGAAGCAACGTGCCGTGCCTACCCGTGCAGCGGGGTCGCCAGCAGCCGCTGCATGTTTCGAAATGTCACCTTCATTTCCTCCGGGTCTCGGCTCGATCCCATCTCAGTCAGCACCAGGGCTTTGGACAAATCTGCAATGTAGGAGAGAACAGCCACCAGTGACTTAAATAACTCTGCAGGCATTCATGAAATACAAATTCAAATTGGTTGGTAAATCACGGGTGGAACCGGATTAAATTAATTTGAATTCTAATATGCGGGCAAGAAAATGGAACCCTTTCATATGGACCGCCCTTTCCATTGTCCCTGGAAAGGAGTGACGTGAATGAGAGGAAGTGATGCGGTGCAAGAGAATGACTTGGCATACAAATATCAGTAACACACATGACTCACCCAGATCACGCCTGCCGATGCCTGCAACGTGGGAGGTGAAACGTCACGAAGGAGAGAGGAGGAGCGATCGACGCGGCTTCGGAAGCAATCGTCATTCACCGAGCGGTTAAAACCCACATCGCTACAATGTAGGTTTCGTCGGCTCGGTTAATTCCACCGCGCCAGAGCAAACGAAGCTGCAGACGCAGGTGCCGTGCGAAGGCTGGGAGGGGGTGCGGTGCTGCTGGAGGACGTGCGGTGGTTCCTCCACGGGGGGCCGCGGGGGCAGACGGCGCACTCGCACGTGCATGCGTGCGCGTTCCGAGTACGCTTGTCCTTGCGTGCGCTTGCACGCAAGGACAAGCGTACGGGACACAGTGCACCAGGCCAATCTACCCGATTCCCAGGAAGGCCGCATCCGCACGAGGCGGTTAGATTCCCACCTAGGGCGCCTTTCTCTGTGGAATTTGTGTGTTCTCTCCCCCTGTTCTGCTTAGGTTTCCTTCAGGTTTTCCGGTGTCTCTCCCATAAATACAAAAGTACTCTATAATGTATTGGCTGATAACATCAGAATCTATAGAAGGCAGTGTGCAGCAGGTGTTGACGCTGGCTGACTGCATGGCTGACTTCCCTCCACCTCTCTGTGGTTTCCTTGAGACGCCTCCATAACGACGTAAGTCGCCCTGCATAAGGGCGTCTGCTAAATAATAATAAAGGATGTTCCTGCTGCACAGACGCCCTGCATGAAATCCCACGTGTGTTTCTGGCTAGCGCTCGCTGGGACCCCCTGCTGAATTGTCATCAACTCAATCAACACGGTTACGGTCAGAGCTGGTGACGATGAGACGAGGCCGCCGGTGGCACCGTCGGGGCCGTGTATGGTGGGGGCCGCGCGGTGGGGGCCGCACCGTGTTTGCCGGAGACGTGCAGCGCCGCCCCGTTGCAGTGTGCTCCCCGCCCGCGCCGCGCCGAGTACATCTTGTCGTCGGCGCAGCTGTACACCACACCGAGCTCCAGCTGTGCTCCGGAGCGGGGCACACGCACACACAAAGATACCCCCCCCCCACACCGGTGTAGCCTTAACAGAATGTAGGGGCAATGCTGTTGGCGAGCCATAATAATTATTTAGAACTGTTAGGGAGTAGCACCTATGAAGGCCGGTACATCATATGTGGGATTGGGCGGCCGGTCCCACGCCCAGCGGCCTTTGTCTCTCTAAAGCGATGTTTACATACCGCACCAGGTACGCATTTGAGGCTGAATGGATCTCGGGCAAACCGAGGACTGTTTACACACGCCACCAGATATTCATGTGAGCCGGAATCAACCTTCGGAGACCTGCTCCGGAGCACTTATTCCGCCCTTCGTTTGTTTAACAACTATTTTTATCGTTTACTTTATTTCCTTCTCTAAATTGGCCATTATTTGACTTTCAATTGAACAGCTCTGATGTTGTTGTTCACATATAATTCTGCCCACAGCTCAGATTTGTCACAAATGTCGATTCGCCGTTCATATGTCGTTGCTGACGACGTTCTCTCCACAGTTCCGCGCAGCGCGTTGTGATCCTCGGGTGAAAAGTGTTCTCGAAGTGCAATTATTATTATGGGACCGGTTTAGAAAATCCTCACTACTGGTGTCGATCGTGAGCGGGATTCAAACTTGGGTCGCCGGGTTCATAGTTTAAAACGCTTACCGCTGCACTACTGCTCCCCACAAACACACATACAGAACGTCCATAGAGCCTTAACAGACGAGGGAACCAAATGCTTTCAACAAGCACCACAAGCAAGCACGTACGCATAATTTGGATAATAGGTCGGAATAATTCGAAGGACTTTCACGCGCCAATTTTCCGGCATCACACACGCGGTGGGCACACAGTGTGCGGTATACGCTGGGCACACGGTGCAAGGCACTTGCGCACCTGCACACCGTAGCGCACCACTTTGTTTGTATGCAGAGAATATTAAGTGAGCCGTAAATCTGCCGGGGAAAAAAATCACCACGGCTCAACTTAGTCACAGGGAGTCCCCACCCCTCATACCCCACATAACCTGAAACCTTTTAGAAAGGAACGTTGGGTTCGAGACAAATACCGATCCGTTGCCATAAATAATAGATAACACACCTCTGTTGAGATGTACTTTAAGCCGAGCCTGCCCAGCCCTGCCTTCCATGTAACCGCACACACGCGCGTGTGACCTACAATGCTTAACAATGCAGAGCGGCACAGCGCTTGAGCTGGCTGTCGCTGAAAGCAATATGAATGCGCAAGGCGCGTTTACGATATTGTGTTAACGACGGCGAGTGAAGTGCGATATGAACCCCCGAGACTCGGCTTTTCACGCCACGGCCAACATCAGCGATGAGCGATACATTAACGGATCCTGGTAACCCTCCTCCACCGACGCACACTGCTGACCAGGATGGCGAAGAATGGCCAAACAACCACCATGACTGATGCAGCTTCGTGAGGCCTTCATCCAGCAGTGGATTCACAAAGGAATGACTAAGAATCATCAATAGTGTCAAGGAAGGGATAGAGATCGGACTCAGAGGCATCTGCGGTTTTCTGTAAGGGGAGGGTCCCATTTGTATGACTAATGGCGGTCAAGGTGAGGCAATCGTTACATTAGATTAAGCGCACTCAGAAATGCCAAGCTTTACAGAGAACTGTGAGGTCACGCCGGTGTTGGTAGTAGAACGGCACTAGCCGGTGGCTGGGGTATGCCAGCTGTAGAGCGGCGACTGACGAAGGCCACAGCCCCCTTGGCACGTTTTTTTTGCAAATCCACGTGAGTTTTCCGCGCCCTCCAACTACAGTTAAAAGTATTTACGTGCTGGCTGCGGCGACTGTCTCACCATCGGTGCGTCGAGCAGCGGTGGCGGCAGCGACACAAAGAAGAACCGGAGTAGAGAGTTATGTTGCTAAAAGGGACCTACCCTCTAGAAACCGAACCAGTTCATCACAGGCATCGCATGCCCAGTCCGTGGCAGAAACGCTAATAAATACTGTTGAGCACTGACGTACGTTGTGAAGCGCTACGGAATCTCAGCCCAATCCTCGTCATGTTAACCGGCCGTGAAATTCCCATGCACCCAGAAAATTGTATTTAAGATTGTTGTTGTTGCAATGAACACGTGTGTCTGCATTTGCTTATTTCGCTGTAAAATCGCGAGGCCACCGTTTCACTCAAAGGGTGGCGAAGAGGCAACCCGAGCGACTTACACCACCCACCTGCTGCTTGACCGCAAACCCGATCGAGACAGCCACGAACGGGAACCTGAAAGAACGCGACGCCAGTGCACACATTAACCAACTCGTGGTGGCATTTCCCAGCCACCGTAATATTTTTTTCTGTCGAAGCCACCGAGTTTGACATCTGAGTGGCATCTTCAGCACTGTGACGGATGAGGTATTTACACTAAAGGTCAGTGGACATAGCCCGCGGGTAAAGCAGTCCACGCTCACTGGCAGCGCTCAACTGCGGAATGTCCCACCCAGCCAGGCAAAAACGACCAATGTTGGAGATGACGAGACCCATAAATTAGCCGGTTGACCCCCACAAAATGCTCTCTGTGGCCCTCACCCCATGTGGGGTCCCCCCGCATCTCCAGACTGACTGACGGATCGGTTTGGGGGGGGAAGGCAGGAGAGGAGACCCACGTGTGCACGAAGTTGGTAGTTCCGTCGACAGGGTCGATGATCCAGGTCGGGGCGTCGTCCAGATGGCAACCCTCGCCCGCCGCCACCGACTCCTCTCCAATGAAGCTGTCGTGGAGGACGCACAGCACACGGGAACGTTGTTCGCAAGCACAGCGGCGCTCAGTGCACAAATAGAAACTCTTTCACCCCAGCTTAATTCACCTGTGCCACCGCCCTGCTGAAGTCTGACCCAGGCAATCCCCAGTAGCAGGTTTCCTTATGTGGCACTAATGCCTACTTGCAGTAATGGCAGCAATGACCTGATATTGTTAATTTGGTTTTCCCAATTAAATAACTTGCAATTCATTTATCAAGCTTTGATCGTGACGGTGGCTGCAACGCATGGCCTATTTCGAATGTCAGGAGATCTTTAGCATCCACTGTAAAGCAAACGGCGCCTGTACAGTTAAAGCACCTGCCGCAGCATTAACCAGGACGGCTGTTGCACTCGAACCGCGAACTTCTGCAACAAGTGGCGAACGTGCTGCCACTGAACCGGCTCACGTGCCGCCACTGAACCGGCTCGTCGCTCCGGTTGGGATGCGCGGCGTGGCTTTTGCAGGACCGGTGGTGCGAGTGCGATCAGTGAGTGCCCATCACGGCCAATGTGGCAAACAAGGGGAAGTCTCTGGCCAGCACCACGCCTTCATATACTGAACTGGTTTTAATAGGTGGTCGCTAACAATTTATTTCTCCGATAGTCTGTTAAATGCATACAGGGACGTTTGTTCGTGACACTAGACACAAACACCGGTATAAATTATATATGTCAGTTTTATGGAGGGCATGTGCCCATGGCAGTGCACGTTTTTATAGGTCCTCACAGTAGGGCCCTGTGTAGAAGACATTCACGGACACCTCAGTGCGTTGAGTAACGTAACTTCTGTTTTGGTACGCACGCAGAACCGTGCATATGCAAAGCAATGACGTGTGATCCACATGTGAACGGGATGATTGACGCGGCACCTTGTCCAACGGTGCGGGCAGCACCGCAGTAACGAGGTGGCAATTCGTTAACGTGCAATCAGAACCGATGACCCAATTGGGTCGCTGTCCACTAATCACAGTCGAAACGCTGGAAGGGGTGACGAAAGTCATCGCGGCCGTAGCACACAGGCTCAAGCGCCCGCTTGCAGCCTGTTTACACACTGCGGAGACACACGTCGTTAGCGAGCACCTGTTAAGGCACCGCGCTCGGCATAGCGCAGGAATCGGGTGTATTTTGGTTGGTGTATTATCTCTGTATGAGGCAGTGTTCAGTTTGCTTCACGATTATGGTTAGAGTTAAATTTTATCAGAGATTGTTGATGTAAGTTTATCTGCCTTCCCATTGTATGCATTGTTACGTTGGCCTGTTTGGACGTTTGCTGGGTCGCAGGAATCCCGCATCGAGAGCTTGCAAGCTCACTGGGTATTTTCTGCTGTAATAATAAACGTAATGATGTAGGTTTTCACGACTCGATGCATGATGATTGCTTCGAAAAGCTGCCCTCTCGGGACAGCCGCGTCGATCGCTTCATCTCTTCAGATCGCAACGTTTCGCTCACACGTTCGAGGCATCCTCCGGCGCAGTGGATGCCTCTAACGTGTGAGGAGGCGAAACGTTGCGAGGTGGAGAGAGGAAGCGAACGACGCGGCTTCCCGAGAGAGCAGCTTTTCAAAGCAATCATCGTGATAATACACATCAAATAAATATATATATTACAATAAATTATCTAATAAACGCTGCAGACCACTCCAATAATTTTCTGGACAATTCAATTCTGGAACGAATTCCATAAACAGACTTCATTTTGCTCAACCCTACCAGACCACATCCTCTATTTTCCCCAAGAGACCAAAGGAGACATCGACTCCAGGGCACTCGGCTAACAATGCAAACATCAAATAAATCAATGTGGCCTAATTTGTTTTCCACATTTACAGTGGCGTGGATATGGTCATTAGATTAAACGATGAGCATGATGGAAACCACTACCTGCAAGTAACCACAACCCACACTGCACTTGCAATTTATAAAACCAGAAGTGGCCTAATGATCGGTCCTCTCAGCCAGAGTAAGGCTGCAGTGCCACCCTCTGTTTGCCCAGTCGCTCAGCAAAACCCTACGCAACGTCTCACGGTCAGTGCGACTGATGGCTTATCAGATGGAAAAATCCACGAAGGCTGGAAGCAATAGCATATGGTAAAGCGGTGATTTTAGATAGGAGGCGACCGTTGTTGGATCAGTCCGTTCGTTGTCTCATTTCATCTCATTGTCAGAAATCACTTAGTCCTGTACAGGGTCGCAGTGAGCCGGAGCCTATCCCGGCAGACACAGGGCGCAAGGCAGGAATATACCCACGATGGGACGCCAGTCCATCACCGGGCACTGTGGGCAATTTAGTCTTCGAGCCAATTAACCTATGCCGCGGCATGTTTTTTGGACTGTGGGAGGAAACCGGAGTGCCCCTCGAAAACCCACGCGGACACGGGGAGAGAACATGCAAACTCCACACAGAAAGGCACCCGAGCCGAGATTCGAACCCGGGACCTTCTTGCTGTGAGGAGGCGACAGCGCTACCCACTGGGCCACTGTGCCGCCCTCCGTTCATTGTATCTCGCATAAAACGTGAAGTCACTGTACTGTTTTATGCACAATTTTGCGTCAGACCACCAACCCAACGTTGTCAATGTTGTGGCCACATCAGTTGTGATCGCGAACGTCTCTGTGGTCTAACACTAGGCAGTGTGCATCACACACAGTGTGATAGGAGTCACACGGCAAGCAAGGCATGATGGCAACCACTGATCTGTGTTGATTTAAGGAGAATGCCTTTATGCCTCCGATATGGAAGGTGAAATGCCGTGAAGGAGAGGAATGTTCGACACGGCTATCCTGAATGAGCAGTTCTTGAGAGCGATTCGCGCCGCAGTGTCGTGAGGGGGCCCTGCGGCACACGCACCGATGGCTGGGGAACTTGTGCTGGAGGAACGATATGATGAGCTTTTCGACTTTCTGATCGGTCTCCGTGACGAGGTCCGCATCAGAGCTCTTTGTCAGCACTTCCTGGTCATTCTGGAATGCGGCACGCACAATCTTGCACACGCACACGCACGCTGGAGTCACTCTCTCACCCATTCACGTGGGTTCTCACTCTCTCACTCTCTCACTCTCTCACGTGGGCTCTCACTCTCTCACCCATTCACGTGGGCTCTCACTCTCTCACCCATTCATTCACGTGGGCTCTCACTCTCTCACTCTCTCACTCTCTCACCCATTCATTCACGTGGGCTCTCACTCTCTCACTCTCTCACTCTCTCACCCATTCACGTGGGGTCTCACTCTCTCACGCATTCACGTGAGGTCTCACTCTCTCACGCATTCACGTGGACTCTCACTCTCTCACTCTCTCACCCATTCACGTGGGCTCTCACTCTCTCACCCATTCACGTGGGTTCTCACTCTCTCACTCTCTCACGCATTCACGTGGGCTCTCACTCTCTCACTCTCTCACTCTCTCACGCATTCACGTGGGGTCCGGCTTCTCGAAGCACTCCTGTCAGCGGCCATCGTCTCCACGTGACCGTGCAACCAAAACTATGAGCCTCTATTAAACCACTGTAATCTGGACTTCTTAAATGAAAAAGGTGCAAAACAGTACAACTACGTGAACTTAATCACCTGAAGACCTCTCGTCCTGGCTAGCAGACCTCAACATTCACATTTAGCTTCTGAACATTTTCTCATCATCATTATCGGTACTTGCTTAACCTTGTATGGTCACGAGCCGGAACCTATCTCGGCACACACACATGTGGTTTTCCTAATTTTCTCCAAAGTGTCCCATCCTATGAATCCGAGTTGGCGTCTCCCAGCTTTTCTGAGATGGACGCCACTCCCCCGTCTCTGCATCACTGATCTACTCGAGTGTCATGATGCCCGAGGTCCATCTCACCACGATCCCGTGGTCCACGCGATTGCTCCTCCGCTGGGTGATTGCGTCCAATATTAAGTCGGAACCGCATGGTTTTAATCCCTGTGCTGCATGCTCTCCCCTTGACGAGTTGGTACCGTGTTTATAGATTCGTATGTTTACGACACGGTTATAACATATAAAGCTTTCTTGCACCTGTACCGAACCGTCTGTCTAGCACACACTGCTCTCACGCACACTGCGAGTCGTGTGCTTGTGAGGCTGTTAAACACTGTGCTTGGTGCTTCTGCTTTATTCCGTCAGGACCCTGCATTCGATCGCTGGAACACCGATGTTTCTGATGACTGCTTCTTAAAGCTGCTCTCTCGGGACGAGCCGCGTCGATTGCTTCCTCTCTCCACCGAGGTGGAGAGCAGCTTTTCGAAGCAATCATCATGCATCGAGCCGTGAAAACCTACATCGTTACGATG
>JAZEWT010000025.1:7862573-7876596 GCA_036362905.1 Mordacia mordax
GGGGTCTCTCTACACGGGGGTCTCTCTACACGGGGGTCTCTCTACACGGGGCTCTCTCTACACGGGGTCTAGAGGAGTATCTCTACACGGGGGTCGAGAGGGGTATCTCTTCATGGGACGTGGGGTCCCTGTCGTGTGTGCTTGCTTAGCGACAGTGATGAAATGACCCCCTCCCTCCACCCCCCAATTGCTCTCAGCACCCGGGCGGGGAGGAGGCTCTGCTGGAGCAGGCGGGAGGAGACGGGACCGAGTCGTTTGAGGACGTGGGCCACTCGCGGGACGCGCGGGACCTCCTGCCGCAGTACCTCATCGGGTACCTCCACCCGGTACGTGAGGCCTGGCGGGCGGAGCGGACGGGCACAGAGATGGCCCGTAGAGGCCAGAGCGGTAGCTCAGTGTGCAGGCGGTGCAAGGGGTTTGTGGCTTATACGGGTGGCACTGGAGAATGAATGGGCGATGCCTGAGATCGAACCGAGGTCAGAGTCGCTGGCTCAGTGCTTTAATAGAAAACGAACCGGCTTGCCGAGTGGTTACAGCCCGCTCTCACTCGCTCATGCCACTACAGGTAGAAGAGCCGTCGCGAGAGCGAACTTTGGAGGCGGTGGGTATAATCTCCTTGAGTGATGAAGTTCAATTGCTTCTTTATGGTGCGGTGTTGGACGTCACAGTCGGTCATCTATCGTTTACGGTTCAAAGTCGCTAATGTAAACGGCATTCCTTTTGCAGGCACAAATCCATCTAACCACTGTTAAATTACCATAAAGTAGGTGTATGTGCACACGGTTAGTTTTACAACGCCAGAGGCATGAAGGACTCAATTCTCAGACCAAGATTCGAGCTCGCAACTGTCCGATTCAAACCCCGGCACTTTATATATGTGTCGCCACTCGCTTGAGTGGTGACGCTGGTAATGATCTACAATGGAAAGCGCCAACTGGCCGCCGCGTACCGCTCAGGAGCTGGCAGTGGTGCAGGGCGGTGATGCCCCCGCCCGTATTGCCGCGTGGGCGGCTCGAGTGGTGGCGGTTGCCACTTGGTGTAAAGTATTTAACGTTGTGGATTTTGAGTTACGCAACTTCAAGTTGTGGGTCTCGCGCGCGCGGCTTCTGACTCACTGAGTAACGTGAGATCCCTTTTTGTGTTAAATGTCTGTTCCCAGTTGATCCCTGTGCCATATGTATCTGGAGCAATACAGCCCTTTGTGTGGGCGAACGGTCTGTGGAAGCAGATATCACACAGCTCTCACTGAGATTCCTTTCAAGTGACGTCTTCTACATGTTTGGGAAAAGAAATGTTGCATGAGCACTGCACGAGAGTCGTGTTTGTTGCTGATCAGCCCGGCTGATATTTTAATCGTTAGAGCTACAATTTAGCTAAATTAAGTGCGTACAAAAGTGTCAGCCTCGTCACTGGTGACTTCACTGAGATGTTCCAAGTCCCTTCACGTGACTGCTGGGCCACATGCTAGGGTTTAGCACTTGCCACAGCAGAGCACATGTAATGCAATTGATTTTGTCTGTGTAGTCATTGGTCACGGTGGAGGCTATCAAGTCCACTCCTGGATAAACTCGGTACTAATAATAATGACACGGCAAAATCTGATTTAATCACATGTGGCTGAAACTCCGTTTCAGACTCGGGCTCCCAATGGTGCCATCACTGCACTCTGACCGGGGTCCCTTGTGAAAGGGTTATTATCGGAGTGCAGAGATGGCACCACTGGTTTATTGCAATATGTCGCAGTATGTTGGCGATGGTTTAAATGGCCGGCGACCCATTTCCAATGTTGAAACCGCACACGCTGACATGAGCTTTGTCTCTTCTAGGACGAGAGGAAAAATTCTGAAACCAAGGTAATGTGAAATGGCACGATTCTGTACCCGCCTCCACATTTCTGAAAACACAATCATGTGCACGAGTAGCTTAGCACTAATCGCGCTGGATCGTGTCAGATCTTGGAAGCTAAGCGGGCTTCAGCCTGGTTGGTACTTTGATGGAAAACTAGCTGGAGATACCGACTGTTGCATTGTATTGGCAGTGATGTGGCCAGCAGCTGGATCTACCAGCAATGGATTCTTTCATCCTAGTCTTGAATGTACTGAGATTTCCCCTGGGAACTCTGGTCTCCTCTTACACAAAGCCAACTGCTCATGAATGGGATTGGCCAAACATCCTGAAGCAGGATGTTTCTGAAAATGTCTTGAGACTCGGTGAGGCTTCCGGGGTAAATGAAGGACATTATGCTGATGTAGGGTTTCACAGCTCGATGTGTGATGATGGATTACCAAAGCTGTTTCTTTGGGATAGTCGTGCATGTCTAGCACTCAACTTTTCACGACTTTTTGCCTCCCACGTTGAAGGCATCTTGAGGCATTCTGTGACTGAGTGAACTGTATGATTGTGCTGTGTGATATGTGTCTTTACATTTAAAATTTAATTTCATTAAGCTCCCGCCTCTCCCAGATCCCTGCCTTCCCCCTTTCATGGGGTCCATTGTCTTTGTTGCATATTTAAATCCAATTTAACTTAATCCGATCCCACCCCTAATTTACCATTACCTTGAAATTGCATTCCTTCATCATGAATGTCTGTAGTGGTGTAACGTGGTCTGATGCAGCCACTGTAATACTCCTCTTGTTAGTCACATGATGTGATGATGATGGCACTCCCCGTCTCTTCTAGGGCGTATTCATCACTACGACAGGAGGGCTGAGAGCAGGGTACGAATACCACACCGCCCCACGTGCCACTCGACACAATATTACCCAACAGCGAGACGTCGCCGTTATGCCATTGAGTTAACCAAGCCATCACTCTTGACCCCTTGTGACCGTGAGCAGGTCGTGGACAAACTGGCTGGTACCAGTGGTGAGCATCATCGTTATTCTCATCATGTACCACTTCTACCTGGCCGACCCTGGCAAGGACCTCTGAAGTGGCCTCTGAAAAACGCGATCGCTTCGCAGGAAATGGCGTTGCGTACATTCATTCCTTCTGCCGACTCGCTGTCTTGTCCTTCGAGTCCGAGGCGGCGCTCATGGTGGTGCGGCTGTGCGAGCTCACAGGTGTCCTCTTGATTGTTTATTTTGTCGTGCGTACGTCAGTCGTTCGGGTGCACGTATCGAGTCCTGCTGAAAGAAATGTCCCAGGATCGTGGCTTTGCAGCACCTGCACATATAAACCCCGACACTCTGTAGCCACGTAAATGCAAACTGGGATCTGTAAACATTTTGCGCTGCCCTCGCAACTCACTCATCACGCTTAGGTTAACAGTAGGTTCTTCTACGGATCGATGTGTGCATTACGAGCAAACCAGTCGTCGACTCTCAAAATTTGCGTCGTTGCATTCCCGAGCCACAGCTACCAACACTGACGTTAGCCGCTGCTCGAGACCCCTGCAGTCGCCGCAAAGCGGAATTGCACCGTTTCCGTCTGGTTCAGGGAGAGGCAACAGATTATAGACTTCATTGAGTGTGGGATAAAAACCCGCTGGATTCCGGGACACGATGATGTGAAATTTCGCAGGTGCTGAGCCGATTGCAGGGTCTGTGCGCCTCCCTCCTGCATGGGCATTTGTGGCACTGCCGCACGCTGTGCTACAGCGGTGTTCCCAACGTCCCGCTCCGCGTACGGGAAGCCGTTACTGCACGGGTGGATATACGTCAGACGTGATGCCAAGCCACGTGCGGTGTGACCACACATTGGAGAGTTTGTGCATCTCCCCGGTTGTGTCTCGCCGTATACGTGGCTGTGTGCTTTCGTTCTGCGTCGCAAATACCCAGCCTTGCCACCTCACACAGACCCTGCTGCTCTCTCCACCTACCATTGGCACATTGTTTTAAATCAATCTGTGTGGATCACTCAAGTGTCATCGAAATACTGTTTGTGCAAGCCGAAGGGATTTGATATTTAAGTAAACAAATAAAATAAACATGTTTGCCTGACACTTGACTCCAAAACATATGCTTCACTTTTCTTGCGGCTCCGTGGAGTTTGTGCAGAAAGATGTTTCCTCTCTTTGGAGAGCAGTCAAAGCATGTCAACAGCATTAGCCTAAAAGGATAACTAGAACCGGGACGTTTCAGGCTAGGGAGTTGTCGGGAATACGAGTTTGAGACTGCCCTGATAAAAATGTACAGGTTCTGAATATTTCTAGATATTGATTAAATTGACATACCTGTGCTAGCAGTCAATACCACCCTTCTCCCCCCCCCCCCGTTGTTTGTCCCACCGTGCACCGGTTAACCTCGATGAGTCACGTCACAAGCAGGACGTGAAGCGCATCCGTGTAATTTATACAAGTGAGATCAATGCAGATGCACTGACCTCGCGGTGACTTGCAAGCAATCGTGGCGAGTTTACTTGGAACAAGTGTTAATGATATTCCGTTGTGTTTGGAACCCCGAGTTATTCAAGGAATCATCTGAATCTTTTGCCAATTAACTGCGTATAAATGAGGGGCGCATTGAGTCGTGCTACCACCTTAGCAATAAGCCTATGGGTTCAATTCCCAACTTTGGTGCCCATTTGTATGGAGTTTGCATCTTCTCCGTGTGGAAATGGGTTTTTACTGGGTACGGTGGTCCTTTAGACACTGCTGCATAGGTTAATTGGCCTGTTGACTAAATTGCTCATGTCCTGCAATTGTTTGGCATCCCTTCATGGGTGGGTGGTATAGCCCTGTCTTACACCATGTGTGCTGGGATAAGCTCTGGCTCACCGTGTCCCTGTACAAGATTATGCAGGTACACAAATGGTGTGTGCAGATCTTTGTCAATACAATGCTGGAAAAGAGGGCTTCCATGTCAAGTGGGTCGTGGAGTATTTTCACAATATATAAGCGAGCTGGCCGGTGTAGGCAACGAACGTGAGCACACACGAGTACAGTACAATAATACATTTGGCCGCACCACCCTCTCCTATCCAATTATCCCCCCTATAGCAGCCATACAACACGTGCAGTAATCAACCCGTAAAAGATCAATTACGCCGAGGAAGATAAATTATTGAATAAGGTTTTGAACTAATTGTAGGAGCCATTGGGCACCAAGTGCTCAAACGGATCAAAGCCCCTCGGATCGGAAACAAGTGTTGTTTTGCCGGTGGATGTGTCCACGAGAGTGCGACTCGGCAAGCCGATCGCAGGTACAAAGGCCCCTTAACACAGAACACTTTGATGTTCCCCACCGCGCTCGGTGAGCCGCGCGAGTGCTTCCCGGGTGGCTGACTCAGTGCAAGAGGAAACCCTGCGTGTTGTGCCAAGAGGCCTCGTCGAGAAGGCAGACGTGTGCTTGAACCTCATTCAATCCAGATGTTCCATTTGCCACCGAGACTCATCCACGTCGTGCCTCCCGCAGCCCTCTTCTCCACTCGGTCTTCTCATCTCACTACGGCTCACAACACAGCCACTCCCCCCTCCTCCACCCATCCACGGACAACACTGCAAATCACAACCCACGTTCTGCGTCTTCCCTCGCATTGCTCGATTCTGGAATTCCCTCCTCCCATCGTCTCTTTTCTCCAAGTTCTTTCAACCTTGTTACACTCACCCAAAATACCTCTGATAGCACTGACAGCTGCTGGTTACCTGACATTATTGGGCCTTGGCTCAGCAACCAGGCATATTAAAGCAATCAAATAAATACTGGCACCATTGCACACCCTGTGAGAGGCCACCAGTGGCGAGACCTAGGCACGGCAGTGAGTGGCGGGGGCTGATGGGCAAAAACGATGCGAAGTCGGCCGTCCTGCAGGGGAATGTTTATTTCACTTCAGCCCGCGCAGAGCTTTTGTGAAAGCGGCCCGTTCCAGAGTCGGACGGAACGTGCAGCAGCCGTCCATTGCTCGTAGTGCAAGAGAGGAGTGACGTGCGCAGGCCGATCAACTTGCAACGTAACTCGGCCGCGGAACATCGTTGAGAGATTCAAATCAAACGGATTTTGCTTGACGGGCGATTCATGCCACCGACCACGATCGCGCCCCACGCGAGGAGACCCCGTCATGGCCAGCCGACGTGACAGCATTTCCGCGCAAGTACAGTGTAAACAGCGGTAAGTCGTTCACAGTTAAGAACACCTCGTTACCACGTCCGTGGCCACCTCTTTACACGTCGCGTAGCCCTGCGAGCCGCAGGGAAGGCCGTGCGTGCGGGTGGGGAGGGATGCACACCGCCTGGCACCCCCCCCCCCGCAAAATAAATACCTGCTGGATGTGCAAAATACATGCCAACGCATTGCTTTGGATGGCACGGTGGCACAGCGGTAACTCGCGTTTTATGGCAAAATAAACGTGCTGGTATCGATTGCCAGCTCGGATGCCTCTGTGTGGAGTTTGAGTGCTCTCCCCGTGTGTATGTGGGTTGTTCGTCACGGACTGTCCACATCGAAGCAACCACGTTATATAGCTTGTATGGCAGCTGGTCGTTCCCGAAGATCAAACCAAAAAATTGGCATCAAATTTAACGATCGAAACAATGGCTGGGTTAAATTTGGATGGCGATTGGCCAAGCCGTTTTTATGTTGGAGCCGTTCAAAGAGCGTTTCACACTCACACACTACTTCTTTTATTTTAAGTGATTGGCACGGAGCTGTGAAGTCTAGAAAACCCTCTTGCGCAGTCTCAATACGATAAAAAAAATTAAAGAGCTTCAACCTTTCTTGCAATAATAGAGGTGTTAAGATGTAAAAAAACCCTTTGGTTTTGATCAATTACGTTTCAAGGACAACACATGCATTTTCCAAAGTACATCTGCTTGCATGTTTCCCCATTAATCTCTGGCCGTTATAATAGGTATCTCCATACACAAAGGTACCCGGAGCCAGGAATCAAACCCAGGGCCTTGTTGCTGTGAGAGGGCTGCGCTACCTTACACCCGACCACAACTCGCCAATCCCAGCCGCATTTCGTTGAGACGCGTGGAAGAAATCATCGCGGTGGCTGCTTCGAAGTAGCAGCAGCGGCCACTGCGCTCGGTTAAAGCAACACCGGCCACCGAGTAATAAACGCATTTAAGAAAACCCCTGTAAGATTGTTTCCCTTGAGCGTAGAACGAGGACCCGTCCACGGTGCCATCGTGATCATGCGGGTCACGACAGAACGCAATCTTGATTACCCTTGTGACTATTACCGACCAGCGTCTCGATTACTCGTCTCGTCGCCGAGTTCGATTTACTCTCAAAGCCTAAACATATCGTTAACAGTCCATTGCATAGTGATTGCACAATTCATAAATAACAGATTCTCACGGCTGCAAGATATTGAGTGTGAATCGTGAGCACGGGAAATGATTTTAGCCAATCACCTACAGAATCGATTACAAATAAAATCGACACCAGACACATAATCCGATTGTCTCTGTTGCTGACCTCCACCTCCCCCCGGCTATCCTGGCCAGATCCCGTGTGCCACGGCCACACAGCCTCAATTTTGCCGAATAACGTCATGGGACGTTTGATGCCTGCCATGAAGCACACCCCGTGTGAGTTTACGTTAATGCACCCGTAGTACAGCCCGATAGACTCACCCTTGCCATTGTAACTTGGACACTACCACTGGATCTGGGTTGTAAACAGGAAATGAGTACTGCCTTAATACTCAATCAAATAGGAAATCATCGACTATTTACCAGGGTGACCACCGGGCTCAAATCATGAACTTGTGCAACGAGCGGCAAATGCGCTACCAACCACAAGGCCGTGTTACCATCCCACTCCCCCACCACACTCAACCACCCACCCACCCGCCTGCTGAACCACTCACCCACTCCAGTCGCCCACTCCACTATCTCCCAATGTAGCCAACCTCTACGTGACCCCTGGTGCCCCGGTGTGCGACACCATAGACGCCTCCACATCATCGTCGTCATCGTCGTCATCGTCGTTGTCGCCGCCACAGCCATCACCGCCCGCGTCCCTGTGCGCCAAGCGGCCGTTGGTGGTCGGAACCAGCGCGTGATACTCATAGCGTCCGGCACTGCGCGGTCCCCAACACCACGCTGGTCGCAACCACTGCAGCACGTTCCCCAGCGCCAGGAGCAGCGCCAGCACGGCGAGCAAGCAGAAGACACGGAACCACAGGCTGGAAGTGGAGATGAAGGCGGCAAATAGCAGGAGTTACACACTAATAATCATCTGCCACGTATAATGTGCCACGTGGTGTGTATTCACTCTCGATCAGACAGAGAAAGGCTTAAGAGGCTTGAGGAACAACAGATAAGTAGGAGGGGGAAGGTAGCCATCTAGTAAGTTCATGCCAACATTTGCAAAACACTGCAGCCTCTAAATATATATATTTTTTAAAAAATTAGATCATCTTGCATTGGGAAGCCAACGCCTCGGTGCAATGGTCAGTGGTTCCATCTTCCGGAACGCAGCTGAAACAATGAAAGATGTTCTAGACTCCACCACCCGTAGGAGGAGGGAGACAAGC
Organism: Mordacia mordax; assembly: GCA_036362905.1. NCBI lineage: Eukaryota > Metazoa > Chordata > Hyperoartia > Petromyzontiformes > Petromyzontidae > Mordacia > Mordacia mordax. The sequence goes on from JAZEWT010000025.1 coordinate 7,871,001, forward strand.
ACCGATGCCTCGGTTCCGGTCGGAGCAAGGAGCCACGGTACGCTGCGGCGCTGAGCGCGGCAGAGGTGACGCGGCGGCACTCACTCGGTGGCGAAGAGGCGGGGGAGGCTGCAGGCCATGGTCTGGTGCTTCTTCGTGCGCTCCCCAAGGCAGGAGCACACTGGGAGCACAGAACGGCCAGACGCCGCGGGTTAATCGTACCGGCTCCAATGATAAACGTTTCAAAACGTCATTCATTGCACAGATGTAAATTTAACACGAAGACTTGCGCGATCAATGTCACACATAATAAAGTACCTTTTGGCTTGGGTCACGAATGCCAATAAGCAGAGATTTTGTAACATGATAACATGACCCCCTCTACCACGAGGGCCCCCCCACACCCCCCTAATCGGGTGCTCGCCAGTGCAGCCACCTTTGCTGATGCTGCTGGGGAGGGCGCCGTCGGAGCAGTTGCCAGTAACAGCGTGGCATGTGCAGCTGTCAGTGCAGTTGCACCCGAGGGTGCAGCCAGCGCCGTGCAGACCCGGGGGGCACTCTGCAAGAGGGGGGGAGGTGGAGTGTGTTACCTCTCCCCTCTCATCTCCCTCCACTCCACACACTCTCCTGCTATATACTCCGCTCTGCACTCTCCCCAGTAAGCTGCTGCTCTATTAGAGGTCACTTATTCTCCTCTGCTGTCCCGATTGTCTGAAACGTCTTTCCTTAACCATGTGTGCTGCTTAACTCCCTGTTCTTGTTCAAGTTCAAAATCAAGCCTCCTTATTTTATTAATCTGTGAATGACAGCATAAACTGTGTTTGTATAAGAGAGGCTGAATGAAGAGAAGGGGTAAACGTGCAGGGCGGTGTTGGGGTGCGTGCGGCGCTACCTGCGTCACAGTGGGCGCCGTAGAACCCGTGAGCACACGCGCAGCGCCCGCTCACAGGGTCACAGGTGGCACCGTGAGCACACGCACACCGCTCGGCACAGCCGCCCCCGAACCATCCCTCGGGGCACCCTGGTGCACAACGGAGACGGCATCACTTATATCACCATCATCACCACTATCATCACCGCCATCGCAATCATCATCAGCATCACCACTCAGCCGTGATCTATCCACTGCTATATGAAGGCTTCTCCAAGTCACTACCACCACCACTTGCAGACCTACGGTTTAACAACCCGACTGCATCGCTTTGCAGTGATTTCTTCACTCCGTGTAAAGAAGAGTGACCGGATTGAGGAGCAATTTCTTCGGTCCAGGTCTCCTCCAGGTGCAACGAAACCGAAGCAAAACCCCTCTCGCATGGCACGAACACGACCATCAGCAATATCAGCGCCAGCAGCAATGCTTACCGGTGGTGCAGCTCTCACCACTCCAGCCGGCATCACAAACACAGCCGTCTGCCGGAACACACGCACACGCGCGAAGTCAACTTGGTCGGCACCCGGCCGGGCCGCGTGTCGTGTACGGTAGGAGCCGACCGCACGTTGGCGCTCGGTCTATTGCCATCCAACCGTGTATGTGGGCAGCTTTTAGTGTCAACCCTCCACTGGGTGAGGGCCGTCGCATGCCACGTGGGTCGCAGCGGTTATTTGACCACACTTCACCACGCTGGTCAGTTCACACCGGCGAAGGAGCTGGAGGACTTATATGTTTGATATGGCTGGGAATCAAACTCCAGATGCTGGACTCAAATCGCAGTGCGTTTAACCAATGCGTTACTGCTCCCATCTCAATTTGGCCACAGGTTTTCGTAAAATCACTGCCGTGAATAGAGACGGACGACCCGGTGGAATCCTGGAGCCTGGGTGAAACCTCATACATCTGTTAAGTTCGCCGCTCCGTTTTAAAACCCCATAAAAACAAACGAGCCTGTGAGTCATCGTATTAAGTGAGGTTCCGGACAGCGCTGCACCGGGCGGTACCTCTCGTGCAGATGCCACGGCCGCTGCAATTCCGGTCCGTGCAGAGCAGCGCATCGCACGCGGCGCCCACCCAACCACGCTGGCACCGGCACTGCCCGGCCACGCACTCGCCGTGCGCGCCGCACCCGGGCGGCGCACACACCGGCTCGTGCACGCACAGCACCGTGGAGACGCGGCGCGCGCACCGCCACATGGGGTCCTCCGCGCTGTGCACACAACAGGCAAATGCTATTAGCAAGCACCGGTCTAGGCTGGCATGGTGCAGCACCATGCCTGGCCGCCTTTGTCTCTCTAGTGGGGTGATGTTTACACATTACATCAGATAGTTATTTGAGATGGAGTCGACCTAGGAGAGACCCAGGACCGGTTCAGATAATGGTTACTGGTATTGGCTGTGAGCAGGAATCGAACTCGGGTTACTGGATTAATAGCGCAGCACGCTAACTACGCCACTCCACGCACACACGCACGCTCCACGCACACACGCCGAACGCACAGGCATGGGCATGCACGCATGGCCGCACACACACAGACGGGCACACGCCTACACACGCAGCACGCCCACACATGCACACCAGTGGTCGGACGGGTAGTTGGCGAGCGAGCCGTTGAGCACCAGCGTTGCCGAGCCGCCGCCGTCCAGGTTCACAGCGTTCACGACGCCGTGCGCCTGCAGGAAGGTGGCGAACTCCCACAGGTTCACCCTGGACGCGGGGACGGGCGCCGCCGCCACCGCCGCCGCGGAGGGGGGGAACCGAGAGGACGACGATAATCAACGGCGGCTCTTTAATCAAGATGCCCCCCATGTAGCCCTGAGACTGCAGGGGTACCGTGCTGTTAGCTCGCACCTACGATGACCGGCATGGTGCACGAGGGGATCAGTGGCCAGAATCACACCCAGCCGTCGTTATCTCCTCGTTGCAATGTCACCACCAAATACTCATTTGAAGCTAGGAAAACCTAGTGCCAATAGCACCGGTAGTGATGGCGGTGGTGGCAGTGGTGGTACCAGTGTCTGTGGCGGAAGTGATGGTGAAGGTGGTGGCGGTGGTGATGGTGAAGGTGGTGACGGTGGTGATGGTGGAGGTGGTGGTGATGGTGGAGGTGGTGGCGGTGGTGGTGATTTTGGAGGTGGTGACGGTGGTTATGGTGGAGGTGGTGGCGACAGTGGAGGTGTTGGCGGCGGTGGTGGTGGTGGTGGTGGCGGTGCAGGTGGTGCAGGTGGTGGCAGTGGTTCCCCGCGTGCGTGCGCCCACGCCCGTACCCACGCGTGTCCGTCTGCCCGTCGATCTGCACGAGGACGACGCGGCCCTCGCGGTCGTGCCCAACGGCCGTGCGTGCCGACACAACGTTGATGAAGCGGTCGAACGTGCCTGCCGGGAGACCCCCCCCGTGTCACTTCAGCAGACGGTTTGGCGCAGCGCTACTCGCGGAGCAGCTGCTTGCGCACAACTGCCATTGGCTACTAAGTGGTGGTGATGTCACCGTGGCATTTATGCACTGCAACGTGTGCTCTGAGGCCTTCACGTGAGGTATCAAAGGCTCACTGGCAGGTCACAGGACAGACGCAGGTGCCATGGGCTGGTATGACTGTGCTTCCTAATACCCCAACTTTGCCATTGTAGGCCCCTGGGTGCTCTGTCCATTACTGTGAGTATCGCTCCTCCTCCCTCCGTTGTCATTAAAGGGCAGCTGCCTCCAACTGCCAGTAGCGACCTGGCCATGCCTCCTCCATACAAGCTGATCTTGACACTTGTTTGCTATGGGTAGTGTCTCTAAGCCTTTTTTAATATGGCTAGTTTTCCATCGGGTAAATCCTTGACAGCAACACTTTATACAAACGTATGGTTCACGGTGATTCACCTTCACGAGCCATAGTGCTGTCTCCCTCCCACCACCCCCTTCATCAGTCCAGAAGACCAGACAGTAAAAAGCCAACACGGACATGGTTACCGCATGACCGACTATAGCTTTGGCTGGCATTGCACGGTGGACACACGCGGGTGAAATCCACGCCAGGTGGAACCCGGCGGGGGTGCGGGGAGCGAGCGAGCGGGGTCGGTACCGCACCGGTTTCCTGGGTGTCACCACACTCGACGGCGCGGCTCTCGTTGATGTAGACGGAGCCATTCCGCAGGAGCCACACGACGCCTGACACCAGCTGCAGCCAGCGGCTCTGCTCTGCACCGCCCTCCTCCGTCTCCCCGTCCTCGTCGTCCGGCAGGTACCTGCGCACCATCAACAAACATGCAGCGGAGTTCAACAGTGGAGTCACGCGGGACTCTCTCAAGCAATCGCGTCCGCTACCATGGGCACCTATAGATGAAGATGTGGGTGGCTGATGTGAATGATAACCCAAGCTTATGGTACAAGGGAATAGACGGACACCACGGTGCTTAGCTCATGGCCAAATCGCCAGGACAGTGGGAATCTGAAGATAAAGATTCCCACGGTGGTGAATCGCCAAAGATGGAGAGACGAATGCTCCACACGAGCCCTAACCTAAAGATCACACTTGGATATCTGCTGCAAAAAAAGTGTGTCAAGTGCTTGAGATACCTAAAGCCAACACTCGCCGAGAATGAAAATGCTTGGGCTAACACCATGACTGTAGAAAGAGCCAAACCGGTTTTCCAAGAAGGTAACCCGCACGGTCTGCAAGGTCCTCCTGTAATCATATTGCAGCTGTGTTCAGTCACAGATCCATGCGCATCGCCACGCCAGAGCAGGTGCACGCTCGGGAGCAGCCAAAGGCACCAACCCTAGCCTCGCCGGCGACGCGCGGCGGCGATGCTCACCCGGTGACTATGCTGCCGTCCTGGCGCACACCAAAATTGGCATTTATGACTCCGCCAGCGCGCAGAACAGTACGCCCATCGCTCACGATGTTCCCCAGACAGCGTCCCATGTACGGGCGGAAGAAGCCGGCGTTGGCGGCGACGAGGCAGCGGCGCGGCGCCGCCGTCTCCGCCACCGTCTTGCGTAAGAAATCCGAGCACCCGCCATCTCCCCCGGGCTCCAGCACCGACAGCGTCCGTGCCGGTTCCTCCACCACCGTCCAGTGGCCGTAGACAAACTGTGCCAGGGGGTGGGAAACCGCGTGAGAGACATGGTGCTCAGCTGTACCGTAACCAAGGGGCATCTCTCACTGAAGGTATTAAAATTGTCGTATCGTTTTTAACACACCACTGCACAGTGTACATTCGCTCTCGACAAGACAATGATTTCGGTGCCAGGAACTTCACAGGTAGGTAAGAGGCAAGGCAGTGAGATTGTGAACCAACACCAACATTGGCCAGACACTGTGTCCTCTATATATCAACCAAACATTGCTGAGCTATGGGAGGAAACAGGAGTACCCACTGAAAACCCGGACACCAGTTGGTTCCAAGGCATTCGGACTGGATTTCTTGCACAGTCCTACCTTGCTGGCGCCGTCACTAGTTTTGATGTCGGAGACGAACTGGTGGGTGATGACGCCATGACCGTGGACAACGCCAGGCGCAGGGCGGTGAGCGGGCCATTCCTCGTGGGTCACGTTGCCGTACGTCTCCCGTTGGCACTGCCGTACCACGCGCAGTGGCAGGCGGGCACCGTGCGGAGAGTCTATCCGGTAGGGCAGCAGCAGGTCGTCATTAAGGGATGGCCTGAGAGAGCACGGGGGAAACCGAGGTCACAATGG
>JAZEWT010000025.1:7970156-7985632 GCA_036362905.1 Mordacia mordax
GTGCGTGCGTGTACACGCAGAGCACGTGTGCGTGCGTGCGTGTACACACACGCATAGCACGTGTGTGTGTGTGCACTGTTTAATACAGTACACGCTTGTGTGTACACGCGTGTACTGTATTCCTACTGGCGCAATTCACTTGTGTACCTATCAGTGAATAGTGAATATCTTTCTCTGCACACCTTTTATAATACAGTATATACAGTCTATATACTCTATATACTACACATTCATTACACTAATAGCACAGTACTGTATTAAACCATTATATTGTAGTACAGCGGACTGCACGTGCAGTACACACTATAGGTGTGCAGCATATACTACACGCGCCGTGCTGTGTGCAGACATATATATATAGACCCTATGTAGAATGTCATTGGCACGTATTCTATGTACAGACTGCTGGTACGCGGGGTTTGGCGTGGGTGCCGCGACGCTTGTCGCCTGCGTCACGTGGTCCAACCTCCACGGCGTGTGTGTGGGGGGGGTCGAACGAAACATCTGGACAGCGTCGACACGGCCTGGCCACGTGGCAGCTACGCCGACCCACGTGGCAGCTACGCCGACCCACGTGGCAGCTACGCCGACCCACGTGGCAGCTACGCCGACCCACGTGGCAGCTACGCCGACCCACGACGCGCGGGGCCGGAGTGACGCCCCCTCGGCACGTGGGTGCTCAAGGTTTGCCTCTAAGTGATGGCGCTGCTACGCATCGGCTGCTGTAGTTGGTACTGACCATCCTTTTGAGACCTCCCCCCTCACCCATTTAATTCCACTGATGAAGGCGTCCTTATGCCACGCTGGTCGAGGGAGGGTTTTTTTTAAACCATACTTTACCGCACTGACTTAGTGCAGATCAATGGGGGTAGATGGAGAGGGGTCGTGGGACCTTCACATCGGGTGAGGGTATCTTTAATGTCTTAACGGTACGGTCGCATCACAGCTCCTTGGCTCACCTGTATTGTACAGAAAGCTTTGGCCACTGTACCAGGCCTAACCGATTTACTTTCCTCTCTGCTCTCCACTCACGTTGGCTGTGAGCTGGGAATCGAACTGAAGTGGTCGAGCTTATCGTGCGGTGCGCCAAGCGCCGCGGTGCAACGCGTTGGCTGTGCGCCGCGGTGTGCGTTAGTCTGCGAGACTGTGCGTGTGTGCGGCTGGGACGCGCGGGATGGAGCTGCCACTCGTCATGTTTACGCTGTGTTCGTGTCCGATCGCGAGGGTGTCCGGGCGCGATTACTCAGCGCCGCGGCTATACCCAGTTCAATACAGGAGATAATGGGACACTGACACTAGCGGCGTGGCGGGGCTGTCTTGGGCACTGTTACGGGGAATTAAATCGGCCCTCCCTTGCCCCTGTCAGTTTCAACCACTTCATAGCCCGGAGCGTGCCCCGAACACTCCCTCCCTCCCCCCCAATTTGCCCATGAGAATCCCTAATGCAATTGCACTGCCTGCACACTCCATAGCTAGGCAGTGTAAACCACCTTGCTTATCTTAACAGACGAAATTAACAAACACGCCTGTATAAAACACACTCTACAACACAGACATTTTTGAAATGCACATCAGGACAGAAGCTATATAACAGCTGCTTTGGTCTGAACATTGATGGTAATTGGCTTAAAGACGACTTCGAGTGAGAAGGATGACCTGTGATGCACGGGGAGGCTCTTCTCCAGCAGTGGACAGACTACCGCTGGTGGTGATGGCTGCACGCTATCAGGAAAGAGCACCTCCATGGCGAGGCGACAGCTGTTGGACCCCCCACTCATTCCGACAGCTGCTCCTTGCACTCCTTCCTCAGCGGGATCTTAAAGGTGGTGAGGCGGCGGCCAAACATCTGGTTGAGGAGGTCCCTCTGCGATTGGGCCGACTTGCAGCTGGTGGGCAGCACCGGCCTGGACCTCGGGGTGTGAGGGCTCCCCGTGCGATGCCTACCGCACAGAGAATCAAGCGGAGGCTTCCTGTGTGGTCCCGGCACCTCGCGTGACGGATGGCTCGAGAAGAAGGCTGTATAGAGTGTTCTCACGCTGGGTCGGCTTTGCTCGAGCTCACTGCCTGTACCGGCTGGTGAACTCCTGTCGTTGACGTGTTCTGCGGAAAGTCCATTAAAAGTTCCACTTGCATTTCCGGCACTGGTAACTTTGTCACCAGGAATTCCTCCACTAACATTTCCACCACCAGTTCCACTGTTTCCACCTCCGCTTACAGCAGCGTTCCGAATGCAGGCACCCCTCCCGTTGCCTGTACCGCCGGCGACTCCGCCAATATCTCCGCTGGCACCACTGCAGCTGAGACCCGAGTTGTTTCCGTGATGGGGGATGAGTTGGTCGGGATTACCCAGCTTGGGGGCCCTCGCTGCCACCTTGAGGCGCTTACCGGGTGCCTCCCTGTAGCCGCCAGTGGGGGCGGTGCCATCACATGGCCGCTTGGGGCCTTTCTGAGTCCGTGGCTTCTCAAGTGAGGTCTTCCTTATGTAGCTGCTGGAGCTGTTGCTGCACCACGTGTTAGTACCTCCCATGATGGTACCTCCTTTGCTCTTACCTCCAATGGCAGTGCTGTTACTGAAGTGCTTCGTGAAAGTACCTCCAACACTGCTGCTATGGCTAGCATGCTCAGTTCGAGTATTTGCTGCACTGACGCCTAATTTGCTGGTGACTTCTGTGATCGTGCTGGCACCTAGCACGCTGGTGCCTTCTGTGATGGCACCACCTGTTCGAGCATCCCCTATGCTGGAGCCCAGTGCACAGGTGCCCTCCGTGATACTGTCCCCTGTTCTGTTGTTGCTGGTGGTGGTGGTGGTGGTGCACCCCGTGGAAGTGGCTCCTGTTGTGCTGTCCCCTCCAGTCAACCCTTCTGTGCTTGTGCTGCGGCTAATGGTGCATAAGCCGCTGCTCTTATCGCTGGTGCTTGCTAAGATGTTGGCATCGCTGGCGCCCTCTGCACTGGCACCCACTCTGCTGGTACCCCCTGTATTGGCACCCCCTGTGCTGTTGTCCTCGGCACTGATACCGCCAGGGCTAGTATCCATTGTACTGTTACCGATTGGGCTAGTACTCCCTGCGTTCGTAGCCCCTATGAGAGTGCGGCTGTTTCCGCAGGCGTTGCTGCCGCTATTAGTGATGTCCATGCTGATACTGCTGTTGGTGATGCTATCGTCGGCGGACGTCGCACTGGCGCTGCTGTTGCTGCTGCGAGTACCCTCAACGCTATTGCTGCTGTCAGAACCCCAGGTGTGTCTGCTCTGCAATCTCCCCGTGTCGTTGCTGTAGCTGGTTCCTAATGAGTTGGTGCTCTGGCTGTTGGAATGCCTCACCTCGCAACTGCTGCTGGTGCCAACCCCTGTATCAGCGCACTTACTGTTGTTTCCTGTGCCGGCCATGCCGGAGCTGCCACCGCTACCATTCGTAGTCTCTGTGTTGCTGGTGGTGCTGATAGTGCCACACACGCTGATGTTGTTTCTTGTTCCTCTGCTGGCGCCGGTGTTGTTAGTGCTCTCCATGCTAGTGCTTCTATAGGTGATGTCTGTGCTGCTGCTACCAGTATCCTGCGTGTTGGCGCTCTGGCTCAAGTCCCACGTGCGGGTGTCGCTGTTAGTGTCGTCTGTGCCGTTGCTGCTGCTTATGCCCTGTGGTGTGCTGCTACTCGGAGTGCACGCCATGCTGGTGCTGTATGTTTTGCTGTAGCCGGTTTTGCAGCCAGTGCTGTAGCTGGTGCTGCCTGTGTCACCACTGTTATCGATGGCTTCTTTGCTGGTGCTGCAACCGGTGCTCCCCGCCGGTAGTGGGATCACTCTGAACACCTCTTCTGAGAACCCTGGCATCTCATCCACACTCACGGGCTCCTCAGTGAGAGGTGGAGAAGGAGATTGATGATGGTGATGATGAGGAAGACTGAAGCAGCTTCTTCCTTGCAGGACCTCATCACCAGCAGCATCACCATCCTCATCATCATCACAATCATCATCGTCGTCATTGTAATCGTCATCATCATCATCATCAGCCTCGGAAGGGAAGGCTCTCCTTGCATGGAAGCCGTAAGACCTCGGCACACACAAGGTGAGGGTGCGGGCGTCCCACGATGACCCTGTGCAGTTCTCCCTGGCCTCACCCGGTTCCCCACCAGGCTCCAGTCGTTCGCCAAACATCTTCCGCCCGTCCGAACCTGGCTTGTACCTTTTCCTTGGGCCGCAATCGCCCGTAGGTGCGAGTGAGCCACGGAGTGACTCACGCGGTCGGGTGGCCCTCCGGAAGGCTCTGACCGCTCCGCCGGCCGTTAGGTGCTTGTCCATGTGCCGGTCAAACTGCTCCTTCTTGGAGAAGGTGTAGTTGCACGCACTGCAGATGAAGGACTTCTTGATCACGTGCATGACATCGGCGCATTGCTCGCAGTCATAAATGGTGACGTGGCGCACCACCTCGGCCTCCTCCTCATCCACGTCGTGGGCCGCGCCCAGGTGGGCCCGCAGGTCTGATGCGTCCAGGAAGACGACGGGACACAGCTGGCACATGTGGACGCGCTGCAGGCTGTGCACCACCAGGTGCCTCTGCAGCTTGAAGGGCTTTGGAAACTGCTTCCCACAGTGGTGGCAGTCGCGTGAGGGGTCCTTACAGTCGGGGTGCACCCCCCCGGTGGGGACACGGGAGCTCGCCGGCTCGTTCGCGGGTCCTCGCTCAAGTCCAGACATCGTGACCCTCGCTGCTCTGCCGGGGCTCCGGCTGGGACAGACGGATGTCGCCTCCCCACTGGGTCCGTCCGCCAGCTCGGGGATGTGATGGAAGAGGGCCCCCGGCACTGGTGGTGGCGGTCGGTTAAGGTCCTGCTCGTCGTCGATGTCCGAGTCGCGAGCGCCAAACTCATCGTTGCACGTGGCCATCATGAGCGCCATCTTGTGCACTTGGCCCCTCTTGGAGAACTGCACAGCGTGCTCGCGCAGGTGCTCGTTGTACATCCACATGTCTGACAGTTCCTTGAGGCACATCCCGCACCTCCACGTGTGTTGCTCCCCCTGCCGGCGATGCTTCTCACGTAAGTGCTCGCGCAGCTGCTCGCGGGAACTGAACCTGCGCTGCACGCACATGTAGCAGGTCGGTGGTGGTGTGGGGATGTGCGAGAGCTTGTGGAAGTCCAACTCGCCCAGCGTAAGGAACCACTGGAAGCAGGCACGGCACTTGTACTGCTTGTCACGGTTCCTCACAGCTGGCTCGTGGCGGCCCCGTGAGCACATCTTTATTTCGTCGGCGAGCTCCCGGAGGACCCCCTCAAGGAACCCCGGTGGCAGCGGCTCTGCTAGCAGGTGCGCGTCCACCAGGGCCTCGGACGCATCAGACAGGGACAGGGCGAAGAGAGGCCGCTCCTCCGCGAAGGCCGGTGGGAGCCGCTCATCTGGCACCGGTGAGTGCTGGCCACCATAGGTCGCCGTGGTCGATGAGAGGTCGCAGATGTGTGGCTCGTCGGTGACGCCGTCGGTGACGCCACGGGCCAGGGTGTCACGGGGGATATCCGCACGCGCCTGCACCGTGCTCAGGTGCCGCTCGATGGCTTCAATGAAGGGGTCCTCGGGCAGGTCCAGCATGGGGCTCTTGGTCATCAGCTCTATGGGCGCCACCTCTGAGATGCATACAGGATGTCCATCGCCATTACAGCCGCTAATGTCCTCTCTCTCATCCAGAATCTCACTAAACAGAGGAGATGTGTTGGGGCAACTGGGATACGTGTCATGCAGTGGGAGCGAACTTTGCAAGCTGTTGGGGCCCTGGTAGAGGTGAGGGGGGTCGGGGCTATGACCTCTCTGACTACGCAGCAATACCGGCTCATCCTTGCTGCTGCAAAGCGAGGCTGTGTCGCGTCGTTCTGTGTATTTCTCCTCGTTCACGTCCTCATCTTGCCCGTGCCGATCCTGGGAATTACTGTCATGCATTACTCTTGCAGCAGAGGTGCTGAGGAAGGGGCTTGGGGGCTCCAGCTTGCCCTGGTTGTCTACCTCTGCACTCTCATGTGTGGCGCTGAGTCGTGATCTAGCACCCTCGTCTGAGCATCTGTTCACATCTCTAGTTGTGTCTCCGGCGAGTGGCAATTGCGGCCGATGGCTGTGCATCACTGATTCACAAACACCTCTTCCGAGGCAGTTATCTGCACCATCCGGCTCATTGCCTGAGCTCTCATCTGTCGCAGCAGCAGCAGTGGGCGTCGGGTCCAGCTCATTGGTCTGGAACAAACTCTCAACGAAATCCTGTGCTGGGTTCTGCACCGCCGTGTTATATGGGCTGAGAGAAGCGCAGTGCTGCGGTGTCGATAGTTCGGGTCGCGGCGGTGGGGACCGGTTTCCAGGTGTGGCCATATTGCACACCTGTTGGGAGCTGCTGGTGGTTGTTGTGGTGGAGTCTTGTGCCACGTGCAAATGTGAGCAGCACTCCATGCCTCCCACAGGTGGCTGTTGTGACCAGCCTAGATCGGTGATGTGTGTAAGCTCGGAAGGGTCAGGATGCATTACGTCCTCTTGCACTGCCCCCTTCCGTGCTGCACATTCCTGTGCAACCCTCATCGGTTCTGCCCCCTTCACGGCATCTTCCTTCAAGCATGAGTCGTCGTAGGGCTGCATGTGAGTATTGTGTCTGATGGCCATGTGCCGCACCAATCCTGTGTGGGATTTGAAGGAGGCCTCGCAAGCATTGCACATTGAGGGGGCCTCTCCTGGACCCCATCCCATCGTGACCTCGATGCTCGGAGACCTGAGGGCCTGGTTCGTGGTATGCGGACAGGGGTGGCTCGTTATCTGGGAGTTTGACGCAGGAGCACTGGAGTGATGGCCCTTCTTCAGCGACTTTTCCTCCTCCAGAGCCTCAGGTTGGATCTGCTTCACGTTTGTCACCTCATCTGTAGATGGCTTCCCTAATGTGTCACTCACCACTAATGACGGCACCGTCCGTGCATCTTCATAACCAAGACGGTGGTCCTCTCTGTCGGCAGCTGACCCCACAGCTGGCCAATCTAGGTGAGAACCCACGTGCTTCGTTTTTAAACCAGGGAGCGCTTGGGTCACACTCTCATTGGTTCCACCATGACCCCCTCCTCCTACTGTCAGAGCTGGGAGCTCCAGCAGAGTGGAGCCCGAACACAAGGGGCCATCCTGCTTCCCGATGCTCTCGTGTTGGTTGACGAGTTCTGCTGGTTGTGCTTCCCGGCTGGGTGCGCAGGCCACCGCATGTACCCCTTTATCCTCAATCACCCGGAGCCGTGGGCCGCCGAGGCCCAAGTGCGGAGAGGCGTAGTTGAGTTCTTGTTCATGGGTGCCCACCACGGTGACCAGGAGCTCTGCAGATGTGGTAGCGAGGCCATGACAAGGTTCAGCGTGAAGATCGACGGGTTCTGATTTTCCATGGTCCTCCACAAAAGCATTACCTAGAGCGTTCATGGCTCTGCTTTCCGATGCTCCTACAGTTTGGCTTTCATTTTGAGGCGAGTGTGGCATGTTCGGTAAGGCAGTGTCAACCTGACAGGCGATACATTCTGCATGTCTTGTTGCTAAGCTTGGCCGCCATCCCATCGTTCCGTCACTGGCGCCGGGATCTCTGCGACTGCGTGGTGATGCGGCGGCATCGCAGGGATGACGTCTGTTTCCTGCAGCATCAGTAGCTGCCTGTAGATGCTGCGGAGGCTCCTCGGGGCCGGGGTCACTGCTGGAGGAGTGTGGACCGGTATTAAAAGAGATCACGGCATGTCCTGCATACACCGTGGGTGGGACACTGGATTTTCTACGATCCAAAGAGTCATTGTCTCTTGTGAAGAGTAAACCTTGGTTCATGGAATTTGCTGTTTGAATTTCAAGAAGTTTTGCGGTCTCGATTCTGAACTCACCAGTAGCCTTCTCGTTCTCTGCTGTTGTTGCTTCACACGAATCGCTAGGTTTAACTTTTCTGTCCATGAGCTCTGCTTCCCAGTCTCCTTGTCGGCGATATTCATGTGTGAGAGAGTCCAAGAGAGGCTCCCCGCTGAGATGATCTCCAACTAGCCCAAGGCTCGTGCATGCTGGCTCCATATTCTCCTTGGAGGAGGTTCCATTTGTGAGCCCCCCACACTCGGTCATGGCGCTGGCCTCGCATCCTCCATCACAGGTCACCGTGTCACCGAAGACGAAGCTGTCCGGTGAAATGGGGGAGTAGAGGACGTCGCGAAGGCTTGCAGAAGCAGTCGTGGGACCCCGGCTCTCGGGAGGATGTATTCCAACTGCAGCTGCCCCGTCCTTAGGGAAGTAGAGCGAATCCGTGGACTCCATCTCCGAGCAGATGGGTGATTCACCCTGAGCCGACCTTGAAGGTGCCTTGGCCTCTTCCTCGATGTATTTTACTGCAGCTTCAGCGCTTTCATCACGTATTTCAGGGAGTCCATTCAGTGGGACGTCTTCAGAGAGACGCTTCACATCGTCACAAGCCAGTTGCATATTCGCAACATCACGCTCGAAGTTCTCTGCCAGTCTCAGTGCGACGTTTCTTGTTGCCTGCCCAGCTGTGAGCGCCCCTGAGTCTCCGGGAGCACTATTGTTTCCATCCGAGTGCGACGGTTTAAGCAGGCTGCTTGGGCCAGCCACTGGTCCAGCGTCTTCGTACGAGGACTGATTCCAGGCCCTGGCTGGAGAGTCGGAGTGACAAAGCGCAGCCAGGATGCTTAGCGGTGCCGACGGGAGGAAACCCACGCCCTTGGTCGTTTGCGAAGCAGGCTGCCCTGCTTCAGCCTCTGGTGACTCCGCTGTGAGCACTGCCGTCGCTGTCACGGCTGGCGGCGTGTTGCTCCGGGGGGGCGGGGACGCGGGCACTGCGCTGCCTGCACCATCGTCGCATGGAAGGTAGCGCTCGAGCGTGGTGAGCGCGCGGGAGTCCGGGGACGGTGATTGTGCTCCATCAAAGCATGGGCTGAATGGGTGGAAGTTGTCTGTCCAGAAGTCACAGTGCAGCACCGGTGAGAGGAAGCTGCTGGGCTTTGACCTGACATCACTTGGCGCTAGCATGATGGGCTCGGGCACCTGTGCGTTTTCTCCGCTGCCCTCAGCCAGCCATTCTTCACAGAGGTGGCTGCTGCTGGTGTCTGGAATACAGGTGCAAGTGTCATCGTTCAGAGCTGGGATTTTAAGGTTTTCCTCATCTCTGACATTCTTCATGGTATTCTGTTCGTTCTTGATGTTGCTGCCTTGGAGAGGAGGTGGGGAGTGAAACTTGTCTGTTGCGTGAAATGCCGCACATCCGACGTTTCTCTGCACATTGAAATTACCCTCCACGTCCAGCGAGACTTTCTCCCCATGACTTAGCAGCGGCTGCACCAGATTCGAGTTCAGGTCCTGGACGAGGTCAAAATTCCCCGAGAAAATGCTGCTCATTTCACCTAGGAAGCTCCATTCCTTCTCCATGGCATTCGTCATTCCCAGGGCGTCTGGCAGGTCTGCGCTGCCATCCTGACCAACACCGGTGGCTCTCACTGCCCCGCCAACATCCCCTGACTCACACTGTGATCGCTCACCCAGTTCACTGAGCTGCAGTGCCTCCAGGATGTCCGCTGCATCAAAGTGAGCCGTTGTCTTGCCCAGGTGGCTGCCTGGCGGGAAGGGCAACTTTGGGCTGGCGCTGCCACCCAATTCAAACACGTCGAGAGCGGCGCTTGCCAGGGAGTGGCTGCCACCGGGCGAGCCCACCAACAACGGCTGGTGCATTGGTCTGGTAAAGTGCACATGCTCAGTGCTGGGTTCCCAGTTGCGCATCGGCTCGTCCAAGCTGTTTCCTGACTCACAGCTTACAGCGTCGCTCCACGTCTCATGATCCTCCAGCCGCCAGCAGGGACTCGCAAGAGCCTGCAGACCAGCTCCCTCGAGAAACGGTGCTCCGTCCTGTGGCCCTGTGCTGCACGGACCCCTGAGGGAAATGTCCATTCTTGGCTGAGGTCGCTGTACCCTCGACCCCACTGCCTTGCCGGAGCTGACACAATCACCACTGTTGTGCTCACCACATGCAGGGGTCACACCCAGTGCTGTTCCTACTTCATTGTGCTCTTCCTTCTCCAGCCAGGAGTCACCCTCTTTCTGGTGTTCGGGATTTATTGTGTGTTGCACAGGATCCGGATGGAGTCTGCGTTTTCCCAGTGATAAATTTGTGATGGTCGGGGGATTAGCAACAATGTTCAGCCTTTCACATGGTGCGACCAGCTGTGTGACGGGCACCGCTCCGGGGTCTGCCATTATGCCCTTGGGTCCCATGGACTCGTGATCCGTATCGGTATCGGAGATGTAGTCGTACTCACTGAGTGGCTGGTTTTCCGCTACGGAATTTGGGATGTTAAATACGAATTTCAATTTGTCAAGCTTCAGTTTGTCGAACGACGACCTCCGAGGCTTCATTCTCACTTTATAGAAGTTGTTTTTCTGTAGCACGATCTTGTGAATGAGCTCCTTATTTAGTCGACCGCTCACTCCTCGCTGGAGTGGCAGCTCCGCATGTTTGAGGCTACTGTCGACGATGGGTTTGTACACGGGCAGCAGAGACTTCTCCAGGCGTGAGCAGAGCCGTGCTGGTTTCACTATCTCAGTGCCAAGTTTGCCCTTTCTGCATGCATTTCTGTCGAAAGTACCGTTTCTCACACCTCCACCAGTGTTACTCGAGGATGTACGGAGCTGCCGGAGGGGGTTACTCGAGCTGTTCAGTGACAGTACCGTGGTGTCTTGTCTCGAGAGGGCAGATGCCGCAGACACATTGGTCAGAGGCGCAGAGATCGTGATTGCCAGGTTGTAGTTGTTCCTCTTGGCGGCTGGCAGGGAGGCCCACCGTCCCCTGCACTGCTTCTTTTTGCTCCTCCTGCTGGCGTGGTACAGCTGGCGCATGTCCTTGCCTCGCCCACGCCTGCCCCGCTGTCTGCTGGGTCTGCCTCGCCCCACTGCCGTGGCTGCCTTAAGCGCCGTGTCTGCGCATCCCTCCCTGGCGTTGCCATCCCGCGCGGCCGCCTTCGCCGCACTCTCCGGCGGCCGTGGTGACACGGGCTCACCGGTGGGCTCGCCGGCACGGCGCGACACCAGGGTGTCCTCGTCCGCAAATGCCTCGATGAAGCTGCTGTCCAGCTCCCCGTCATCAGTGTGGTAGCCTAGCCCATTGAGTGTCTCGATGATGAGGCTGTCGAGCCGCGCTGCGTCATCCACATCCAGCTCTGATGCGTGCGTGAGGTGGCCCGGTTCTGGGGCCAGCTCGCTCAGGTTAGCCGAGACCTCGTTCTTGTCCGCTTTCGCCGGGAAATTCTCGTTGCACACGGAAAAACAGGAGGACTTCGCACCGCACCTGATGCTTCTCGAATCTCCCCCATCGGGGAGCTGCGTGGATGACGTTGGTTGCATCGGTGGGCGACAGGAGTTGCCACCAAGTGAGGAAGCCATGCTCTCCAGTAGGGCTGCGCCAACTGTAGTTGGCACGCTGCATGCTTGCCGGTGCTGCAACAGCGACGCCACATCGGTGAAGTTCTTGTCGCACTGGCGGCATGTTAGGAATACGTCCAGCCCATCCAAACTGGCGCCATTGAGGGAGTTCAGGAAGGTGTGTCGGTTCTGTGCAGCTGCGTGCATCCCCATCGCTCTGCACAGAGAGTCCTGCAGGAGGAGCCCTGCCGCATCCAGCTGGCACTGTCGCTCACCTGGTGCTGGCATGTCCAGTTCCGCATCGTTCGGAGGCATTCCGCCCTCGCAGCCCCAGGGCCCTGCATGTGCTCGAATTGCCGAGGGTCCCGCGGTGCTTGCGCAGGACGGTTGCAGGGACGTGGCTGCACTCGTTGGCGCCGTTTTCCCTCGACCGACGTGAGCGCCAAAGAATACCTGCGGTAAAGAGAAAATGCCTGGAATCCTGGGCTCGTGGCTCTCACACGGAGGGAACATGGACACCGGGCCCTGCGTCCCAGAGCAGGCCTCGGCTGCCTCGCATCTCCATGCTGCGATCTCATCCGTGGGGAGCAGTGGGCGCTTCCTCTCGGCGCACTCCTTGCCGTGCCACGCCAGCGCCGACAGCACCAGCTGCTGCTTGCTCAGCTGGTGCGACAGTTCGATCCGGTTCTGGGTCGTCGTGATGGGCGCGTGATAGATCTGCTGCCAAGACAGCTTGGGCAGACCCAGGGTCCCCGGGCCGAGTGACACGTGCTGCTCCTGGTGACCCACGCCGCAGCCACTCACACCACTGCCATTGCCGGGAAAGGCACCGTGCATCATCAGGTGGTCCGAGCGAGGCTCTTGCCCACACAGGAACGACAGCTCCTTGTCAGCCTCCGTGCACAGTGGCGGCATCTCCTGCAGCTCCCATGGAGGTAGCAGGAAGGCGTCGGTGCCGTGCCTGCTATCGTTCGCTGCTGGCTCGGTCGTGTGCCCCATGGAGTAGCCAGCTGGCACCTGCTTCACGCCTTTGTGCTTCTGCATCAGGTAGGCGCAGTCGGAGGTGGCGCTGCTATCGAATGTGGGCAGGCATGGGCCTTGGAAGCCGAAGGACGCTGCCGGTGCGGGGCCCACCGACTCGTCATCCGAGGGCTCCATGCGGCTGAACGGGGTGGAGGGGTGCGTGTGCTCCACCCACGGCGCTGTTGGCCTGTGGTGGCGCACCGCCGATGGCTGCACTGGGGACAGCGGGAAGTGCTTGTGTCCGGAGAGCTGCGTGGTGCACGAGAATGGTGCGGGATGCATCTCGCCGTAAGGGAGCCGGTGCAGAGGGTAATCCCGGAGACAAAATCGTGGTGATGGCGCCAGCGAGTAGGGTCCCTGCGTAAGCAGTTCGGAGTCACGCGACACGGGCCGTTGCAGTGACTGCGCAAGCGGCGAGACGTCAGCACCACCAGGAAGCAGCGCATCCTCGTCAGATTGTGCCACTTGCCCCCCGGAGCTCACGAAACCCCAGGGAGTGCCAGCGGCACTTCCACGGTGGAAGTGAGGGATTTGAGGAACGGGGCCGTGCTCCTCACGGACGGCGCCACTCTGGGTCCGCCCGTCGGGGAAGAGCTGCGGGCCCACATCATGCTGCTGCTGCTGAGAGGCACGTGTGGGCAGTGGTGGGCACTTCCCTACAGGCGGTCGCGGGGGAAAGTGCAGCAGCTCCCCGCGCTGCCGGTGGTCAGTGTCCTCCTTCTCGAGTTCAGCTTCACGCTCGGGGATACGGGGCACGTGGAAGCGGTAGCTCCCGTTGACAGGCGGCCGCGGCCCCGGGGCCCTCTTGTGCGGTGCAGCCTTCTGTTGCGGGTATGCGATGCCGATCATGGGGTTGCTCTTGGGCCCGCTGGGCTTTGTCTTGCAGAGCGTGCCGTGTGTCCCTTCGTCGTGGCCATTTCTCCTCATTCGCTCCGGCACTCTGTGTTTTTCCTGGGACTTGGTGCCCCACATGGTATCTTCCCTGTGGCTGGCAGTTCCCCCTCGGGCCCTGCAACATTCGCACGGCGCCCGCTCGGCACCCGCCGCCTGCGTCGCTGCCTCCCGACAGAAGCTGGTACCTCTCGCTGCCGCTGCGTGCTTTGCGTGCCCCGTGAGCCCCGGTTGGCGCACGTTTGTTGATAAGCAGCGTTGGCAGAGCACCTCCGCGTGCCACTGCGCCCCGTCCGCGCCGCCGCCGCCATCCCCGGCACCGTCACACTCGAGGGCGTACGACACGAGGTTGTGCCCGCAGCGATCGCTCATTATCTCCGCCCGCGAGCCGCCCCACGCTGCCGCGCGTCACCGATGAGGCACACGCTGGTAGCTGGGTCATCACTGTGGCAGGTTGGCTGGGGCTTGCACTGGGGCCCTCATACAGCACAAGGAGCCCGTGCCTCATAGCCCAACGGTGTCACACTACTCTCCTCCACAGCCATGACTCCTGGAAGAAAGAGACAGACACACGAGTGGACTTCAGTAGCCCTGACGTCCCTGTACCATGCGAAGGATAGCTTCTTTCGCATACCCCACTACCTCTGGGTTTTCGGTTTCCTACCAGACCAAGTGAACGAGCAACATCGGGCGACTTGTATCAGAAAGTTTCAGCAGTAAGGCTGCTACGTCGAGAGATGACTTGAGTTGCTAAGTTTTCGTATCTGAAGAAGCTCACAGCGTGAGGAGCGAAATGTCAGACATCGTGCCAGGGAATACTCGGTACAAGCAGAGATCACGTGAGCGCTTCACAGCAGTACGATCAGAAATCACCTCCTGAACAAATAAGTCTCTTGCCATTATCCCAAATGCCTTGTCTTGGCACCTGTAGATCTGCTGTACAGGAGACACACCGTCAAACACCCTGATGGTGATCACAGTGGTTGTAGAACCGCGCTCCCTCCCATGCGCGATTTCCTGTGCACGCGCTCATGTGCGTCTCTCTGTCTTTGTGCTGTTTGTCACCAGGTTCTGTTGGGACGACACTTCCACATGACATGGACATGTGTGGACGGTGATGCACACTAAAGAGGAGGAGACTTGCTGAACGAATTAAAGCATTGGAGACTGCCAGTGATGGTGCTATGGCCTGACCAGGTACCCAATGCTGATCTTAGTAGATAGTCGGCTTGGTAATTATTTTTCTCCAGGATGTGTGTTTGTCCATCTGTCCGTGTGCATTTATTTAAGAGTAAGTTCATATGCCAAATGTCACCAATATACATATTTGGAAATGGTCTGAAAACTGAAATATGATGTTTCAAATATGTCCTGCATTTGGATCAATCTAGAATGATGTTAGTAGCATTTTAAAAATCACAATCAAGTCAAATCCCTATCTGGCCAATTATAGATTCAGGTAGACAGTAGCCTCATTTTGTCTACCTGGATCACAGTCGACAGACACTCTTTTTTTAATTATACCAATCAATATATTTTACGTGGATAGTTCCTGTTGACGGATCACAGTGTGCTGTAAAAGAAGGAACTATATGAGAAGAGAATTCCCCTCCTCTCTGCATCTGTCTCTCCATGGGATGCAGCAAATGCAACATTTCAGCAGCGTTGATTCAACACAAGCAAACTCTGCACTGGTTTCAACATCCCGCATATCGCCAGTTGTGTTACAATTTTTTTTTATGTTCTCGACAATGACGCGCGTCACTGTTTCGTACTCCGAGTAGAACACCGTGGGCCACAGTGGCCTCGGCGACCTGTGCGAACTGTCGCTGGCAGAGCGGGCGAGGCGAGCGTGTGGGGTCGCTATCGGGCCAACAGTGGCTGCCGCGTCGAAGGCCACGGAGGACCTGAACTGCTTCTCTTTTTTTAAAGGCCGCAAGGTCACGACCCCTGTATCGATGGTGCCTGAACCAGGCCTGAGCGAGGAGGTGCCCGGCCCCTGCTCCACGGCCGCCGGCGAACGAGGGCTGCACGGCGCCACCGCTCAACCGCACGCTTTCTGCAGCATCATCGCGCGGCGAGGAACCGCAAATAAATTTTCTGGTTGACGCCGGTGACACAGAGTAGCGGGAGGGCACGATAGCGGGACACCGGCACCAATCGGCCCACGGAC
>JAZEWT010000025.1:8010884-8022404 GCA_036362905.1 Mordacia mordax
GTGGAGAGGATGGGGGGGGGGGCAGAGGGGGACAGAGGACTGCCCCACGCGCCGCCTACGTGAGACTTTCCCCCAGTGGCTCCCCTCCCGGCCCGCACCGCAGCATGAGAATTCTCTCACAAGGATCTTGCTGCTGGGACGGTCCTCGTGAACGCGACTCTTTGGCTTTGTGCAGCTGAAAACGTGGAGATCCCAGAGAAAACCTCACGAGAGAATCTCTTTCAAAGTACCGCTCCAGATATTTTTTTTTGCTGTGCGCCCATAGTTTAGCCACGTGGCTGCCCAAGCCAATAACATCCGGAAATCCCAGATATATTGGTGTCGGTTCTAATGACGCGAGCCACGCATTCACGGGTCCCCGGTCCCAGCAGGGCTCCCTCAGCGCCACAGCAAACAAAAGACGTTCCCATCACGTCTGTGTGTCTGCGTGATGAGAACCACGAACCCCGAATCCCTGGCACGAGCGGCCACCGCGGGAAACCATCGCTCATCCCAGGCAGCAGCGAAATCCTGGGAAGTAATTGTCCGGCGCTGACGGGAAAGCAGCGCCACTCATCTGGAACCCGCCAGGGAGACCACATTTTCTTAGTCAAGACTTTTTAGTTTGCGGTTCCCTCGCTCCCTGCCTCACACTTCAAAGCCCGGTCCGTGGTACAGGTTCTGCACCCGAGCTGATTGTTTGTCGGGTCATGTCGTTGTTTATTTGCTAAATGTCGTTGATTCTCACTCTGCGCTCCGTCTTCGCGCCAGGCTCGGCGAGAGTCTCGGCGCTCCTGCTGTGGCTCCCAGAATCATCCTCGACTCCGCCCCCATCCTCCAGGCTCTCCCCGACTCCGCCCCCATCCTCCAGGCTCTCCCCGACTCCGCCCCCATCCTCCAGGCTCTCCCCGACTCCGCCCCCATCCCACAGGCCCTCCCCACCCCCGCGTTGCACGGAGACTCCCGAGGAGGGGATAAGGATGAGAGAGCGGGCCGCGGTTCGGCTTTAGCCATGGTATAGGGGTTACGGCCGGGGTCAGAGTTGGTGTTAGAGGTCAGGATAGAGTGAGAGGCACAGTTAGGCATAGGTTTAAAGGTCCGATTAGGAGTCGGAGATAGGGAAACTCCCTGAGTCCAGGGTTAAGGTTTGGGTGCTGTACATGACAGGGGTCGGGGTTACGATTCGAGTTAGGGTTTAACATTTGTGCTATGACAAATGGTCAGAGCGTTGGTGACGCGTGAGTTAGAGGCACAGGTTGGGTTACAATTAGTGATTGAGCTCGAGTCAGAGTTTCGTGTCAGTGGCAGGGCTGGTGTGGGCGCTGCAGCCAGAGTGCTAGGCTTGGGGTGACGTTGGTGTGGCGCAGTGGTGGTTGTCCGCGAGCCACATTCACGGCAACCACAGCCGTCATTATCTGCCACCACTTGAGTTTCCTGGAACTTTGTGACTCCGCGAGTCGCTGCTACTTCTGCCGATTCTGCTGCTGCAGCTACTGCTGCTGCGGTTGCTGCTGCTGCTTCTACCGCCTGTATTACCGTTGCGACCTCTCCACTCGCTCGCCATGCTCCGTCACCCAGGGCCATCCAACGCTTCTCCTGCTGCTGGGGTGCATAGCGGGTGAAGCGAGAATCCAGGCCACGGGTCAATCGGTGAGTGGGGGGGGGGGTCTCATTGACCGATTGACCCGAGTTACCCGCCGCGGCCCAGCTCGCCCTTGGATGGTGCACAGCGCGATGCCGTCTCTCCCGGCCACACGGAGAGTTTTCATATCTCAGCTGAACGCGAGGAATGTTGACATCAAGATCAGGCTGCGTTTTATCTTTATTATATTTCCCCTCTGCATAAGAGCGTTTGGATTTTATAAAAAAAGGTATTCACAGAGAAAAAAAAATCCTCCATATAGCCTTAACAGACTGTAGGGTCCAGTGTCGTTAGTAAGTAGCACCCATAGGTGCTCCTCACACGCACACCACGGGGGGACAACGCGTGGGCTCAGAGGTGTGTGACACGGAGATGGAGCAAGGGGTTGTGGGGGGGGGACTCTCCGGGGAGTCACGGGAGACCCCCCGCCGCCGCCCATCCCCACGTCCCCCTCCACCTACCCGTAACCCTAATTTCATCAGCGGAGTCGCGCTCTCAGACACATCCACTCAGCAGCTGCCACTCGGACAGCGGTGGCGTTTCCTATGCTCCCCCCTCCACCCACCCACAGCTCTCCCACGCCTCCCACCCCCCGGCTCGCGTTCCGCCAGGAGCCGGGAGAGGAGGGGGGGGTGCGTCCCGTCGGCTCGATCGCGCGTCGGCCTGCTGATGCGATCCATGGGAGTGGAAACCGCTACGCAGGGGCAGTTGTGTTAAGCCAAAGCTGTTGACAAGATGTATTCACTCGTAAATGGCCGTGCAGCTGATCGGATGTGTGAAATAACAACGATATATTGTCAATGCAATGCGCAGAGACAACGATGGGACGCAGGCGTGCGCTAAGCAGCGGGTGCTGTGGTGGCAACGTGGCACAGTAAGTAGTGCTGCCTCCTCGCAACTACAAGAGTTCGATTCCCGTCTCGGTGTCTCTATGTGCAGTTTG
Organism: Mordacia mordax; assembly: GCA_036362905.1. Classification (NCBI taxonomy): domain Eukaryota; kingdom Metazoa; phylum Chordata; class Hyperoartia; order Petromyzontiformes; family Petromyzontidae; genus Mordacia; species Mordacia mordax. The sequence continues at coordinate 8,013,449 of JAZEWT010000025.1, forward strand.
CATGTTCTCTCTCCGTGTCCACGTAGCTTTTCATTGAGTAGCCCGCTTTCCTCCCACAGTCCAAAGACACAGCCGCGGTTTATCGCCATTGGCAAGCTAACTAAATTGCCCGTGTTGCACAACGATGCACTAGCGTCCCATCCTGGGACTACTCCTGCCTTGTGCCCTGTGTCTGCCGGAATGGGCTCCGGCTCACCGAGACCCTCTACCGGTTTGAGCGGGCCTTCATGACGTCACGACGTGATGGGAGGCGTCGCGGATGAGCAGCTGCCCGAAGGTTTTCACGGCTCAATGTACGATCATTGTTCTGAAGAGTTGCTCTGTCGGGAGGGAGAGCGACGGGGAGGAACGCTTAATAACACGGCCTTCTCAGATATCGCAGTCAATTCTAAATTACGTGTTGAGTCGCACACTCGGGGGAGGGGTCACTACATTGGGCCCATCTCTCCATTTCTGTGCGAATTTCGCACGGAATTCATTGGCGACGCGATGGGCCCCGCGCGGCCACACACAGCCCGCATCTGTGCCGCCGTCTTGGCCGCATCGCTGTCACGGCCGCGATGGGGCCGGAGGCCGCGACGCGAATTCCTCACGCGGGGCGCCGCGTCTCGGGGAGGAAGGTGTGGATCGGGGCGCCCGTACAGACCCCCGAGGATGGGGGGGGGGCGGCACATCACCTCCCCCCACTTTGAGCATCGCGGTGTCAAAATAAATGGGCCGCTGTTATTTCAGTAAACGATCCGCGGCTTGTCAGTAGACTCGCGGCCTTCACACGGATCCTGTGTCCGGCTCCAAAAATCTCAAATGTGGCCCAGGCGCAAGAGAGTCGTTCCTTTAGCTGGGTGTTGTCCGGGAGGTGAGAGGGAGACACGAGGGCCCCCCTTTAGTCTCCTCCCGCCATCCGCCCGCCTCATTGACCCACACCGGCCCAGATCTCTAACCCAGCGCAGGAATGGGAGCAGAGCACAAGGAGCGGACGCCTTTACCACGGCTAGAAGGGCACCGCGACTCGCTGCCGGGAGGGTCCTGCATAGCGGTGGCACGGGGGGGGGGGTCTCCGAGTCGTACTCTGACCCCGTGAGATAGAGAGATGTTTATTATTACAGTGAAAAGTACAGAGTGAGCTTGCAAGCTCTAGATGCGGGATTCCTGCAACACAACAAGCGTTTGAACTGACCAAGACAACAACATCGAACACAAATCACACTCCCCCCGCCTCGCGTGCTCTCTGCTCACTCACCGTGGCTCTCATTATGAACGGCGCCGCCCCCCGCTCCCCCCCGTCCCTCTCCCCACCACCCCGCTCTGTTCCCCCTCCCCCCGCACAGCCGCCCAGCTCTTCTGGAGCTGCCGCGCACTCGTGCGGGGTGAACGCGCGCCCTGCCAAGCGCTTTATTGGCCGCTGTGAAGTATGGCGTAGCGCTGGCTCTGCGCGGAGACGCGGGAGTGCTCCCCAACTGTGCATCTGTTCGTGTCGTAAAATGGGGGTTTGGGGGAGGTGGGGGGGGGCTCATCCCCCGCACTCGCAGGTGTCCCAGATCCCCCCCCGCTCCTCGCTACACTCGGGGTCCCGCGCCGCTAGGGTTCGCGTTCATAGACGAGCTGATGTAGATCCCTACGGACCTGACGACGCTCGACGCAGTTTTCCCGAAAGAGCAGCTGTTATTTAGAGCGTTTTCGATTAACGACAACCGTAATTCTGCACTAAGTGCCGATGATATCACCGTGGTCCTTGTGCCCGGTCACGTGTACCTTGAGGCCGTCACGTGAAGTGCCTCGCTGACAGGAGGTCACGGGACAGACCCAGGTGTCATGGTTCGCTGACTGCGATGACTGCAGATGCACCACCTGTGCCCCCCACTGTGCCGACTTACAGTCGCGAACGCGCGGTAGAAGATTTCTCAGAATGACCGGAGGCTGTGGAGGCGATGCCGCGAGACTGGGAGCGGAAACTGTGTCGGTGACCGCGCGAGTCCATTGCAATGTGAACGTCGACGAGGGTGAAGGGAGGCGAGGGTGAGGGGAGGTGAGACTGTGGGTGAGCGAGGGTGAGAGGAAGTGAGTCTGTGGGTGAGCGAGCGTGAGAGTGAGGGGACACATAATGAGTGGACGCATGAGTGAGTGAGTGGGATGGTCAGCGAGTGACTGAGTGGTTGAATGAGTAAGTAAGCGAATGGATGAGTGGGTTAGTGGGTGAGTGAATGGGTGAGTGAGTCGGTGAGTGGGTGAGTGAGTGGGTAATCGAATGAGTGTGTGGGTGAGCGGGTGAGTGAGTTTGTGGGTGAGTGAATGGGTGAGAGGGTGAGTGAGTGGTTGAGTGAGTGAGGAAGCAAATTGATGAGTGAGTTAGTGGGTGAGTGAATGGGTGAGTGAGTGAGTGGGTGAGTGAATGAGTGTGTTGGTAAATAAGTTAGTGGATGAGTAGGTGAGTGGGTGAGTTAGTGGGTGAGTGAATGGGTGCGTAGGTGAGTGAGCGGGTGAGTGAATGGATGAATCGCGCGAGTGGCCAGTGAGAGCAACACGGAGGAGCGCGCCGAGATGACTACAACGAGAGGAGAGTGCATGAACGCTCCGCTCTTTCCTGCCGCGCCAGGCCCCGGAGTGGGAGAGATGCGGCCGCAGCGACCCCATTGATCCACTATTCCTGCCGGTCTCGGGAACTCCTCCTCGTCCCGAGACCGGCTCTCGAGACCCGGCGCATTCCGCCCAAATTCCGCACGATTCCGCGATTTCCTAGCGGATGAAAGGAATGTGGCGCGGAGCCGGGCGGCAGGGCCGCGTCAGAATGCGCGTCTCTCTCCCGGCTCAGAGCCGCTCTCAAAGCGAGCCTTGTGCCTTATGCCCGAGCGCGACATACTCGCACCCCCTCGTTAGGGAACCATTCTCACAGAACCACCCCCCCCCACCTCGCTGGGCTCCCCCTCCTCCTGCAAGCGAGGTGTGACCCGGTGTCTACACGGGACAAGGAGAGAGGGTGGGGATGGTCCCAAAGATGGTGGTAGTGATGATGATGATGATGGGGATGATGATGGTTGTGATACTAATGAATGTTGCCAGCGTTGGTTGATCCCGGGGTTGATTCTGGGGTGACCTCCCCCCCCACCCCCCTCCCCAACCCACCGAAGCGTCACCTCCACCATATAACCACGTACACCTACAGTTAATCCGCTTCGGCTCGGCATGGCTCGGCACGGCCAAGCATAGCACGGTTCAGCATAGCACGGCACGGCTCATTTCAGAACGGCTCGGGGTCACATCGACTCCCGACCCGTGCCGGGCGGGGGGGGGGGCTGTCTCACCGCGGGCGTGATATCAGGCAGCCATCCAAGAAGCAACGATTTTTCCAGACTCGCCAACGAGAATTATTCCTGTTTTTTTTTTAAAAAAAACTCCACCCACGGGAGCCAAGAAAATATTGGAAAAAGACAGATTTAGCGGAGAGGCCTGAGGGGCCATGACGTCACGGGCGCGTGGACCCAGTGCGTTAATTGCGGGGGGCAGACCGCGCATTCCTCACCAGAAACTCCCTCCTCACCACCAGCCTCACCTTCTCTCACTCTCACCCCCTCCCTCACCGCCACGCTCACTCTTTCTCTGTCAGCCACCCTCAAAGACAATAATCCCGGAAAGTCCTAATAGACGCTGAGTTCAGTTGCTCTGAGAGGCGAGTACAGCTGACGAGCGCCACGCCCGCCGGCATTTGTTTACTCAGTGGTAATGTTTACCGCAATGACAGAGGCCCAAAAACCTGTTCAAGAATCGTCACTGGCCGTTAGCGCGCATTGAACGAGGCCCTCTGGTTTTATAGTGCAGCGCGCATTGAACGAGGCTCTGTGGTTTTACAGTGCAGCGCGCATTGAACGAGGCTCTGTGGTTTTACAGTGCAGCGCGCATTGAACGAGGCCCTCTGGTTTTATAGTGCAGCGCGCATTGAACGAGGTCCTCTGGTTTTATAGTGCAGCACGCATTAAACGTGGTCCTCTGGTTTCACAGTGCAGCGCGCATTGAACGAGGCCCTCTGGTTTTATAGTGCAGCGCGCACTAAACGAGGCCCTCTGGTTTCACAGTGCAGCACGCTATTCGATCCACCACCGATTCTCAGCCCTACCACTCACACCGCCCACGCCGCCGTCAGTGGTCAGCATGGGGCTGATGATGCGAGGTGCAGTAACCAAATACAAAGACCCCCCCATATAGCTTTAAAGGACTCTAGGGTCAAGTGCGGTTAGCGAGCACCTATGAAGGTCGACACGACACACAAGGAGGTGGTGTGACCAGCACCACGCCCGGCCGCGTTTGTCTCCCTAGTGGCAATCTTTTCACATTGCACTAGGTATTCATTTGAGGCTGAGTCGACCTCGGGGAGGCCCAAGACCGGTTCAGAAAATCGTCCCTGGTGTTCGCTGTGAACGAGATTCGAACTCGGGTCGCCGGGTTAGTAGCCCAGCGCGCTAACCGCTGCGCCACCGCTCCCCAGCAACACCGCCAGGTGGGACAGTGAATGTGTGGAGCAACATTTCGAGCTTCCTCCCCGACCGGAGTGAGGGTATCCTGAAGGGGCTCCTCATTCTCGAATGCCGCTGCCGGAGTGGGTCACTACCCCACACGTTCAGTGTCAAGCCCAGGTAACTGAGGACACTTTTCCGTTGCAACCTTCATCAGAAGTCACAGCCGCTAAGACAGTAGCCCTCCTCTGATTATCTTGTCGTTGAGGACTTCTCGGAGATCGTGCTCAGACTGGGACCTTCCCCTTGACCTTAGAGCCAAGGGTGACCATATCAGAGGCTGAGCTCCAGACGGCATCGCTCTCACCGCCACCACAAGGTGACCATTTTTGGAGGACATCGCCCACAGCGGCGCGCTGCTCTTGATTCAGCAGCTGGCGCTGAATGAATAACGGGCGGCTGTCAATCATCTCGTCCATGTCCCCCCCCCGCTTCCCCATCTCTTCCCAAGTCACACAGCATGGAATTTCCTCACAGGTACCCACGTGGGGCTCCCTGCGGAGGAGATGATCCCCCTCCCCCCGCCAACCCCCTTCACGGGCTGCGATCCTCCGCGCAGACGTCATCAGGTGCAAGGGACATTTTTTCCGTGAGCTACTGGGAGGGGTCGGAGGGGGAATCCTCTAGGGTGGTGGGAGGAGGGGGCTCCTGTGTGCAGGTGCTCACAGCCCGGAGAAAACCCAGAGCCGCTGCTCGTGCCCCCCCCCTCCCCGCCTCCCACCCCGCATGGAAATTGAGAATCTCGTCTCTTTCCAAAACCGTGGCTCCGACCCAGCGGTGGAGTCGATCAGAGCCCGTGGGAGGCGTCTCTCTGAGCTGCCCGCCCCCTGCCCTCCCTTGCCTCCCCCCCCTCGCAGCCGCTTTACCCCTGCTCATCACGGGTCGGAACCACGGTGCTGGAGTCACGAGAGGGACCCCAGCAGACAGCCTCCGCTGCTTCCTCAGTCCATTCCCACATGAGCAATCACATGCCCAATTTATGAGCATTGCTCTTCAGAGCTGCTCTTTTGGGATGGCAGTGTCGAGCATGAGGAGGAACGCTCTGACACGTTGATCCAGAGAAAGTTGCTCTTAACAGCAATCCTCATGTCTTGGGTGGCGACAAGTTACAATATTTCAGAGATCCCATCAACCAGCCGGCCTATCAGAGCTCATCGTTAGCATAATAAAACTGGGACTGATGTCTGAACGGCTCTCAGACTCGAACCAGATGCACAGTGACCAACCACTTGTTATTATTTAGCAGACGCCCTTGTCCAGGCGAGAGAAGAGGCACGAGCTAGCGGAAGGGCATTGGTGATAGAACGAAGATCAGTATCAGTTGAGTGTTCCGGACGAAAATCTGACTGGAGGGGGTCCAGCAAAGAGTTGTGGGATCACAAAGTTGATCATTGATGGTGGACAGCGCGTTCCAAGATTTTAGAGAGAAAGGAAGTAAGAGACTGGGCGTTGGTTGGTGATCTTGTATGGGTCGAGGGTAGCTTTTTGAGAATTGGAGTGGTGCTTGCATGTTTCAAAGCATAATGGACGATGTCAATAAGTAAATAAGTGCTAAGAACATAGGAAATGAAAAGCAGAATAGCATCAGCTGATGCCTGGAATAAGTGAATGGGGACTGAATCTTGAGTGCATGATGCGCGTTTGTGACGTTGAATCAGTGCTGAGAGGTCAGCGTCAGAAGTAGGCGTGAAGGATGTAAGGGAGAGTCTGCGACTGGAAGGTGCTCAAGTGCTGGATGGGAGAGCCAGTCGAGAGAGAAAGGGAATTGTGCAACTGATCTTGAATGTTGGCTCTCTTGCAAGTCAAGAAGTTGGTAAATTTCTTCGCACTAACTGCGTGGTGGTAGCGGTGGAGAGTTTAGAGAGGAGAAGATCGAGAACAGTTTACGAGGATTGCAAACAGAGCCTTGGATAATTGGTTGAAAGTATAATCGTTCAGCTGAGAAAAGAGCAGATAGCAATGCAGACAGGAGCGAGCAGTACTGGTAGAATGCTCATGATGATTTTGTTCGTTTTCATTTTTTTTTCCAGCGGAGCGAAGCTTAGACCTGGAACACTGTAAGATGGATGAAAGCCATGGCTGGGGCTGGGATGGATGTTTTGGTTGGGAAACTAATGGGCAGACAGAATCCAGGGTAGAAGAGAGTCACAAAGGACTCCACTGGTAAGTCGGAAAATAAGGCAATTGATGGAAGTTCCTGATGACAGCTGCAGTGAAGGTGGAATTTGTAAGATTTCTGAATTTGTGACAGAAATTTGCAGTGTCAGTGGTTGGTAGAGGACGAGATGGAAGCCAGAGAGAAAAAGAGAAGACAATTATCAGACATGTCAAGGGGTATAACAGGGGGAGAGCAATCTCTGGAGAAAATAAGGTCGAAGGCATGACTGGCTTTGTGGGTGTGAGTAGTGTTGGTCTGAAAGAACATTGGGAAAGTCAGCAGATTGGGATGAGTTGGTAATGTGAATGTTAAAGTCACCCAGCAATAGTGCCGGGACGGTGTCAGACGTGACTGCAGGAAGTAGAAAGTCAAGTTCATCAAGGAAATCGGAAAGGACTCTCGGAGGGCGAGAGATTACAACCAAGATGAGATGACAGGGAAACAAACGCGGGATTGACTGTGAATATGTGTGCACGTGTGATGACTAATGCAGTTTGTGTGATGACTAATACAGTATGTGTGATGACTGATGCAGTTTGTGTGATGACATGCAGTTTGTGTGATGACTAATGCAGTTTGTGTGATGACTAATGCAGTTTGTGTGATGACTAATACAGTATGTGTGTGAGGCTATAGTGTGATATTGCATAAGACACTCGAGAGATTGATCTGGATCCCGGGAGATTGCCGGCCAATCCGGGACAGGTGGCAACCCCAACGGTAACGCAACTCATGTTGTCCAATGTATGCGTGACGACCAGACCATTGTAGTTGCTAAGGCAGTCCAGAGTTTAGGAGTGACTCTTGATTCCTTACTCAGCTTCGAGACACACATCAACAAGGTGACGAGGGTAGCCTATTTCCATCTCAAAAATATAGCCAGACTGTGCAACATCTTGTCACCCTCTGATGTTGAGAAGCTAATACACAACTTCATCTCCTCACGAATCGATTACTGCAATGCACTGCTCTCTGGCACCCCTGCCTACCTGATCAATCGTCTCCAACGTGAGCAGAATGCGGCTGCTAGAGTCCTCACTCGAACACCCATCCACGATCATATATCCCCAGTACTGATGTCTCTCCACTGGTTACCGGTTAAATACAGGATTCAATTTAAGATCCTCCTTTTCACCCACAAGGCTGTCACTGGCGCTGCTCCGACCATACATCCGTGACCTACGCCAGGCATCTTCCTCAACACGACAACTTCGATCCTCAAATACGGGCTGTTTGCTGCATGTGCCCAGATCGCACCTCGATTGGATGGGTGACAGAGCCTTGTCGCGCACTGCACCCAGACTCTGAAATACCCTTCCATTGCAGATTCGATCAGCTAAATCCCTGGGCATCTTCAAATCTCGTCTCAAGACTTACTTGCTCCGTAAGGCTTTCAAGCCCTCTGGCTAGGACTGGTGATGCGGCTCAGTGTTGTCGTGCCGGGATGATGGCTTTCTGTCGGCCTGTGCCTACAAGGGAATATTTATTCCTCCCTTGTTTGTGTTGGCATGCCATTCCGTCCACAGCTCGGATTTGTTACAAGTCCCCCCCCCCCACCCACAAAGCGTTATTGTTGCTGATTTGCCGTTCTTGTGTTGTTGTTGTTGTTGTTGTTAATTATTATTGTTATGTGTGCGTGGGGAGCAGTGAGTGCGCTGTGCTGCGAACTAGGCGACGCGAGTTCGATTCCCGCTCATGGGCAACACCAGTGACGATGTTGTGAACAACTCTTTGGTCGACTCAGCTTCAAATGGGTACCCGGTGCGGTGACAACTACTCGAGATACAAAGTCGGTTGAGCCGGTGCTGGCTCCCCATCCCCTCGTGTGCCGTGCCAGGCATTATAGGTGTTCGCTAAGGCTGCACGGGGGGTGTCGCGTGCGCGCTCCCGCGTGTCGCGCACAGCGAGGATGGGGGAGAGACGCGAATTGATATCAGATCGCGTCTGCAGCGACCCCGAGGGCCTCCTCCAGTCGGGGGTCTCACGGAGACGGTGGGTCCCCTTTGTGTCTGCCTCGTCTTTAAACCTGACCTTCAGGAACCCCGCCGCCCGCGGAGGCTCCCCTCTACCTCCCCCAGCCCCGCTTTCTCCTCTCGCTGCTCCACTGCCACCCGGCCCGCGCGCCGCCGCGGGTTAAACCCCACTACGCAGATCCTTGATCGAACCCAGGTGAGAACCCCGAGGGGATTTGGGAGAGACGCGGGGCAAGGAGACTCCTCTTACTCATACAGGGGCCCCCCGCCCCTCACCCACACAGCCCCCCCCCACTCCTCTTACTCATACAGGGGCCCCC
>JAZEWT010000025.1:8071569-8086569 GCA_036362905.1 Mordacia mordax
CCCTATGTTTCCGGGATAGGCTCCGGCTTCACCGTGACCCTATATAGGATTAAGCGGTTTCAGATAATGAGATGAGATGAGAGATAGACCTCATCGCATCAGTGTTAGACCTCGTCTCGTCAGTGTCAGGCCTTGTCTCAGCGGTGTTAGACCTCGGTTTCACGAGTGTAAGAGCCATCTTCTCAGCTAGTGTGTCGCTACCCACCAGTGGGCCGCGGGCGTCACCTAAGTGGTCCGTGGAGACCAAACCCAAGTGGGTCAACATGTTGGTGTTGTGACATCGATGATATCATGCAGGTGACCTCGGTGACGCATGCGATCTAGTCCCCTGAGCCCTACCCTTGTCACATTGTCGGTATCACGCGATCTAAAGCCATTTAATCAATGAGCCAGACAGAACCATCGAAACCGGTTCGAAGTTTTGTTTTTGTTTAACCAATACCTATGAAATTCCTCATTTACAAATTACCCGTGTGGCTGACGATCGGATTCGTAACACAAATCACTTATGAATTTGGACGCGGAGCGCTGGTGATGTGTTTCGCTTCCTATGAAACAGATCTTGAGGAAGCAGCTGCTGGCTGCAGAACCACGTGGTTCCGCGTGATTCCTCTATTGCGATGAGACGCTGTCAGCACGCGGTGGCGGGGAGCGGTGGCGCAGCGGTTAGTGCGTTATGCTATGAACCGAGTTCGATGTCCACTCACGGCTACCAACACTAGCGACGATCGTCTTAGCTGTGTAAACCGCCACTAGCCAGACAAATACAGCCGGGCGTGGTGCTGGCCACCCACCCCCTCATGTGCCCTGTTGTTCATCATAGGCGTCTGCTAACATCACTGGACCCTACAGTCTGTTAAGGCTATGCGATGGATCTTTGTCTTTTAGGATGCGTGTGTCAGTGTGTCCAGGTGTCTGTTTGTTCCTCTCTTAGCGCCGAAGCACAACAGAAATAACGTCACGATGTAGGGTTTCGCGGCTTGATGTAAGAGAACTGCTCTTAACAGCAGCTCTTTCGGGAGCGCTCTGGCCTCCCGGTTCGAGACGGGGACCCGTGAAGTCATGGTTGGCTCCAGATCGGAATCGGCGCTTCCGGCGTCTGGGCGACTCGGCGCTTTTTCCACGAGATTCGAGCCTTCGTACGGGGGGGGGGTGGAGCCGCGTGGTGTGGGTTTGCACAGGAAAAAAATATGATTAGCGATGTGAGTCTTGGATACGATCCGTGTCTGCAGGGAGAATTGTTGCGGCTAAAATACGTGGAGAGGACATGATTGCGAGAGGCAGTCAGGTGCGTTGCCTGTGTCTCTCCCCCCTATCCCCCCTCAAGGTCACAATGCCCTTTAGCGGTCAAGTCAAGCTCCACCCGGCGGTCACCAGGAGTCGTTCTTTCCACGGTTTCCGAGGTCAGCAGGACTCCACGAGCAGGTGAGAAGGGACACCACCCGCCTCCCTTTTTACCCGCTTTTACTTAACTTGCATAGGGTGATGTGTGCAATGGTTACATTGGGGGATGTGTGTAGTGGTTAAAATCTTTGAGCACAAAATTATAGCATTTCCGATAAAGCTGGAGAGCTGACATTTTGCACGCAGGCATAACTCGGATGACAAAGCAATCTAGTGAAAAGCTTGAAGACGCGTAACAAGCCGATCCTGGACCCGCCATAGAAACGATCCTTTCAAATTACTATTTTTTTTTCAGTTTGATGGGGTGATATTTTACCAATGCCAGATACGCACTGGGCTGACCTGACATTTTACGTGGCAAGGACAAAAAAAGGAGAAAATAAAATAGGATAAAAATTTGAATGTTTAATGACCCGCTTTTACCGCACTCAAAAGTAGAAAATAAATGTTTGAACACAAAATGAGTCTATCTCGGGATACAGACTAAAAGCGGGTGGCCAAACACTGACCGTATCAAACTACAATAATCTTTTCCTTGAGTGGAAACCTTTAAACCATACTGATATTAAATGATAACTGATAGTTGTTCCTGTTATAAAACATTAGAAAAACACGTATTTACGACTAAAATCATTAAAATGTAAATCTCACTGTATTATCAGTCAATCGTAAGTCACATATTATCGGTGTTTGGCCATCTGCTTTAAGTCTGTATCCCGAGAGAGATTGATTTTGTGTTCAAAAAATGTATTTTCTGCTTTTGAGTGCGGTTAAAGCGGGTCATCTGAAAGTTAAAATTTAATCTTATTTTATCCTCCCCTCTGCTGGCTGTGGAAGTCGAGCCTCCTGTGTGGACTTTGGGCGTTGTCTGCCCCCCCCCCGCCACTCATGGAGCACAAACTGAAACCGCACGGCAGACTCACACTCGCGCTGCTGGGACCAATTTAATTTACTGCTTGCGACGCGTGCCACGGCGGTATTCGTCAGCGCGGCCGTACATTGGTGATATTCATGATTGCTCCTGCCTTAGGCAGTTCGATTCCCGCCTCTGACACTGGCTCCTATCTCTAACACTGGTTTCTATATCTAACACTGGTTTCTATATCTAACAGTGGCCCCTGTTTCTAACACTGGCTCCTATCTCTAACACTGGTTTCTATATCTAACACTGGTTCATATCTCTAACACTGGCTCCTGTTTCTAACACTGGCTCCTGTTTCTAACACTGGCTCCTATCTCTAACACTGGTTCATATATCTCGAACACTGGCTCCTACTAGCACTGTGACGCCTATTTCTAACACTGACTCTTATTTCTAACACCGACTCCTATTTCTAACGCTGGCTCATATCCGTAACTCTAGCTCCTATGTCTAACAGTGGTGCCCATCTCTAACACTGCCCTCATCACTCGCCCTACCAGGGTATCTTGCAGCTTTGATATATGTGCCTCCTTCTTAAAGAGAGAAGGTCCTGCCCAATGTGTGCTCCTGTGTGCTCCTCTCCCCTGGTCTGCATGGGCTCACAAAAATAGGTGGCAGTGTGTGTCGGGCTGGCACCAGCGGTCTCAGTGATTGCGTCCTCCTCCACACGTGTGTGCGGTGCTGTGCAGCGCTATCGGACCTCCGGGTGAAAGGCGCTGTTCTTCTATAAATGTCAAATCTTAATCTCCGAGAGAGAGAGAGAGACTCGAGGTGGGACGAAGCGCTGAGCGGCGGAGGGAAGCAGCCGTGTGGTAATTCAGTGCCAACATTCGTAAAGCGCTGTGTTTATATGAAGATGTTAAAGGACAAACAGCGGATCGTTTAATCCACTGAAGGAAATGGGAGTACCGGACAAAAACCCACGTGGACACGGAGGCGGTAGAGAGACACGGGGAGACAGACACCATGTTGCACCGCACACCGATCTCATCTCGTCTCCATGTGTTTTCCACATCCCCCACCTCCCCAAGGTCCCGTGCGGGGTCGTGCCGCTCCCCGGAGCGGAGGAGCCGGTGGCTTGGCTCCCCCCGCTCGCCCGCGGCGCCCCCCACGCCCCCTCGCGTTGCTCAGCCACAGCTCTTCCGCTCAACCGTGGAGACGCTGCGATCCGGACTTGAGTGAGAATTCATTAAAATCATTATCAATACCTGCTTGAGCCTGTAGAGAGTCGCGGGGAGGAGGAGGGGGAGTCTATTCCGACCGACAGAGGGTGCACGACGGAAGAATATCCAGGATGTGTGATGCCAGTGCATCGCAAGGCACACATTTTGGGGCAATTTACTCATCAGGCAAATTTACCTAGGCAGCCGTGTGACTCCCGACGGTGGGAGGAACCGGAGTACCGGGTGAAAATGCACGCAGGCATGGGAAAAACATGTAAACTCAACACAGAAAGGCACCTGAGCCGGGTATCTAACCCGGGTACTTCTTGCTGTGAGGCGATGAATACCTGGGAATAACTGGGGCACATCTGGGAATACCTGAGACTATATGGGTACATAGAATTCTTGGAAAAACGTGAGAACATCTGGGTATATTTGAGGGAATCTGGGAATACCTGAGACTATATGGGTACATAGAACTCTTGGGAGAACGTGAGAACATCTGGGTATATTTGAGGGAATCTGGGAATACCCGAGACTATATGGGTACATAGAACTCTTGGGAAAACGTGAGAACATGTGGGTATATTTGAGGGAATCTGGGAATACCTGGTAATCGTATAAAATCTGGGATTACCTAGGAATACTCAGGCATATGTGGGAATACTTGGACACTCCTAAGAATACCTGGGCTCACCTGGGAATACCCAAGAATGCGTAGGCATACCTGGGAATGCCTGCTTATATCTGGTGGTGTCGACCGAGGGGAGGACGCAGAGCCGGTTCAGAAAATTGTTACCGGTGTTGGCGGAGTTGTTGAAGAAGGTGGAGTTGTTGTTGAAGGTGGAGTTGTTGTTGAAGGTGGAGTTGTTGAAGAAGGTGGAGTTGTTGTTGAAGGTGGAATTGTTGAAGAAGGTGGAGTTGTTGTTGAAGGTGGAGTTGTTGTTGAAGGTGGAATTGTTGAAGAAGGTGGAGTTGTTGTTGAAGGTGGAGTTGTTGTTGAAGGTGGAGTTGTTGTTGAAGGTGGAGTTGTTGTTGAAGGTGGAGTTGTTGAAGAAGGTGGAGTTGTTGTTGAAGGCGGAGTTGTTGAAGAAGGTGGAGTTGTTGTTGAAGGCGCAGTTGTTGTTGAAGGCGCAGTTGTTGTTGAAGGTGGAGTTGAAGGCGAAGTTGTTGTTGAAGGCGCAGTTGTTGTTGAAGGTGGAGTTGAAGGCGCAGTTGTTGAAGAAGGCGCAGTTGTTGAAGGCGGAGTTGTTGAAGACGCAGTTGTTGAAGGCGCAGTTGTTGTTGAAGGCGCAGTTGTTGTTGAAGGCGCAGTTGTTGTTGAAGGCGCAGTTGTTGTTGAAGGCGCAGTTGTTGTTGAAGGCGCAGTTGTTGTTGAAGCAGGCGTTACACAGCAGAGAGCGCAGTCACTGTTGCGCCACCCGGTTCCCACACTCACCGCGCACCCCCTCTCCTCCTCCGCGTCTCCGCCCGACCTCCACCGCACAGGGAGTACCTGGCCTGGCTCCAAGCACAGCACCGCGATCTCACCATAGCCATCAATAGCACGAAGAGAGACTCGCGCTTGGTGAGGCATTGTCATCCACACACATCCACCATCACCATCACCATCCACCATCACCATCCACCATCACCATCTACACACATCCACCATCACCATCACCATCCACCATCACCATCCACCATCACCATCCACACACATCCACCATCACCATCACCATCCACCATCACCATCCACACACATCGACCATCACCATCCACCGATATCCACCAGTATCATCACCATCGCGCTCTCTTTTTCTCTTCTTAATTTATTGGAACTACTGGTGATTGTTATCTTGTAATGCACTCTGTGTTACTGTTTATTTTCTAATCAGTCATCTATGCACAATTGAATCCTCACAGTTCACTGCATTACATTGCGATTGTATTTATTGTTTGAGAAAGTTTATTGGAACGTTTGCTGTGTCGCAGGAATCCCACATTCAGAGCTTGCAAGCTCGCTGGATTTTTCTGCTGTAAAAGTAAACGTCTATGGAGCTAATATCGATTATCATCATGTTGGGGGGTGGAAATCAAACCCCTCAGACAGGACATTCTTTCTGTAAGGAGGAGCGGATATTACCACTGCATAGATACACTGGTAGCGGTAGTGATACGGACAGTTTGAGACAGGAGCCAGTGTTCGAGACAGGAGCCACTGTTAGAGACAGGAGCCAGTGTTAGAGACAGGAGTCAGTGTTAGAGATAGGCGCCACATTAACGGTGATGATACATTTTCTCTTGCAGGGATTGCTCTATGAGCTGGACAAGGTACGTTTGACACTCGCATAACACGTGTCATACTCATCATTCGCTTCCCGCCTGTAATACTTGTGAAAGGAATGCGCTATCATTTATTCTCTTTCATTGTATACGTTGTTGCATTGATCAAATAGGATGCTTGTTTTGTCACAGGAATCCCTCTTCTAGAGCTTGCAAGCTCACTGAGCTCTTTCTGTTGTAGTAATAATAAACATCTATCTCTGTCTTAAATTAATGTGAGCCGTTGTGTCGTGGAGCCCCATACCCCCACCCCCCACTCCCGCTGCGGGCCCTGATGTTCCGCATTTCCTTCGCAGCAAATCCGAGCGAACGAGCGGAGCCTGCGGCGTCTGGAGTTTCACCTGAGCAAGGTGACGCCACCCCACCCCCCCCCAACACACAGCACAGTCCCCACACAGGCAGTAGTGTTAGAAATAGGAGCCAGTGCTAGAGATAGGAGCCAATGTTAGAGATAGGAGCCAGTGCTGGAGATTGGAGGCAATGTTAGAGATAGGAGCCAGTGTTAGAGATTGGAGCCATTGTTAGAGATAGCAGCCAGTGCTAGAGATTGGAGCCAATGTTAGAGATAGGAGCCAGTGCTAGAGATTGGAGCCAGTGTTAGAGATAGGAGCCTGTGCTAGAGATTGGAGCCAATGTTAGAGATAGGAGCCAGTGCTAGAGATTGGAGCCAGTGTTATAGATAGGAGCTAGTGTTAGAGATTGGAGCCAATGTTAGAGATAGGAGCCAGTGCTAGAGATTGGAGCCAATGTTAGAGATAGGAGCCAGTGTTAGAGATAGGAGCCAATGTTAGGTATAGGAGACGGTCGATGAAATCCATATTTCTGGGACAGGTCACACAAAAAATCGTGTCGTTTAACCCTCCACCACCCGACACGGCCAGTTAGTAAGGTTTGTGACGTGAACAGAACGTGGCAATTCTTCACTATCTCAGCACACCGGTGTGTGGGAGAGCGAACCCACGGCATTTACAATGAAGTACGACGTTTCGCTGATAATTGCAATCAACATCATCAGGAACCCGCACCAAACTTGGCGCGCAGCTCAGAAAACTAGTTCGCTTCTGGGTCCGTTTTTATATGGAGGTTGTGGCGTCACCAATCACATGTTCAAGAGTGTCGGGATACAATGGGTGGGGGGCAACACATTACATAGGTCTATGGGTACTTTTTTGCCAGGCGATTAACACCTGCATAATCGCCAGATACGGTAAAACCTATTGTAATCTTATATATTACATAGGTGTTTGCAAGACAGGTTAATCAGATTCAGTCCGGTGTTTCGACTTACGTCAGTTATTTAGACAAAAATGATTTTATCGATAACATTGGTCGCGAAAGCCTTCAAATACGAGGGAGTGTTCGAGAAAAAGGAGCGAGAATTACCGCTGCAGAGTCACCCTGTCGCTTACCCTGCTGCTCGCATCCTCTCTGGTCGTGGTGGATGTCGCGCCGCGCAGGTGGACACTCTCCGGGAGGAGCACACGGTGCAGACCCGGCTCCTCGCTGGTGCTGACAACCTGGCGCGGGCGCTGAGCGGCCCCCCTGGCACTAAGGAATCCCGCGACGCCCGCGCACAGGCTCAGCGCAGCGCCCGCGAGTGCTCCGAGGTGCCGCCCCTCTTCTCTCTCTCTTTCACCCACACCACAAACACAGGTCCTCAGCATAGCATTAGCGAACTGCGCGGGCAAGTGCGTAGCTTCGGAGTAGCCCCTGCACATAGCATGTTGGGCATTAGGATGGCTATGCAGCAGTACCATCTGTGCGTGTGTCTTAACGCGTGTGTTTTGGGACAATTGTGAAGTGAGTGGAGACATTTCTGTACCTGGGCAGTGTTTTCATGACTGGTTCCGGTTTTGCACTAGAGGTCTGACTCTGAATAAGTCGAATGGCACTACTCTGTTATCAATTAAATAAGGTTGTGTTAAAGCTGCCTGGACTGTCGCTCCAGCTGGAGCTCTGTGTCTTTTCGGCAATAGTAATGCCCTCTCTTCTATATGGCTGTGCAACGTCAACCCCTCTTAATGAACATTTGTACCGGTTTGATACTTTCAGGCTGGCCTGCCCACAATACATGCTGGGATCTACCAGCTTCAATTGTGTAAGGAACTCACATATCCTTAAAAGATTAGGACATGTTTCCATCAGTGAGCTCCTCTGGCAGGCGAGGCTATGTTGGCTTTGTCATTAGCCCGCATGCCCAGCAACCTGGTGCCCAAGCAACTTCTGTTTAGTCGGTGAGAGGGGGCTAAACAGGCGGAGCATGGGTTGGAGAAGGAATGATCTAATGTGGTGCAGTAGGATGTGAATCTGATTGGATTTGCCAATGATTGGTACCAGCGATGTCAAGATTGACCTCTGAGGAGGAGGTTCGTGAAGGACGCTACTGGGCAGTTGGAGTAGTCACCCTCTAATAACAGCGAAGGGTGGAGGAGCGACGCTCACTACAGCAAGCGGAAAGCCGGGTGACTTAAACACGGCAAGTTGGCATAGTAGGGAACACAGGTAGTGCCTCGGTCAGTCATCGCAGTCAGTCAGCCTGTGGAACCTGCTGACAGGTCCCATGCCCTGTCAGCGGGCCATTGACAATTCACATGGACTCAAAGTGCACCTCGCCTGGAACAGGTGTCATGGGTACGTCACTGCCACTTTGTAGCGCACTGCGGTTGTTTTTGCATGTGTGTGTACGTGTGTCTATTTATACGTATGTTATGATACCCAGACTATGGCTCAGCTCGAAGGCCAGTTGGAGAACTTCCTGGGAGAGTTCCACGTGAAGATTCGAGGTTCGTAGAAATCTTACAGCTCAGTGATATCTGACTTCATCACATTCATCAACCTCACTACCTTCACTGCCTTCACCAACCTTACAGCAGTGTTATAGGCGTGATAGGATCCAGTGTTAGAGATAGGAACCAGTGTTAGAGATAGGAGTCAGTGTTAGAGATGGGAGTCAGTGTTAGAGATAGGAGTCAATGTTAGAGATCGGAGTCAGTGTTAGAGATAGGAGTCAGTGTTAGAGATAGGAGTCAGTGTTAGAGATAGGAGCCAGTGTTAGAGATAGGAGCCAGTGTTAGAGATCGGAGTCAGTGTTAGATATAGGAGTCAGTGTTAGATATAGGAGTCAGTGTTAGAGATAGATAAGAGTCAGTGTTAGAGATAGGAGCCAGTGTAAGAGATAGGTATCAGTGTTAGAGATAGGAGCCAGTGTTAAATGTGTTGAAGATAGGAACCACATTCAGTGGCCTCAGCATCCTCATTGCCCGCATCCCCTTCACCACCCTGACCACCCTCACAGTCACCACCCTCACAGTCACCACCCTCACAGTCACCACCCTCACCACTCTCTCCTTGTCTTCAGTGACCGTGGGTTCCTGTCTCCCCAGGCCTTGTGGGGTTCGCGCGCCTCTGCCCCAAAGATACCTATGAGGTGAGTCCACTGCAGTGGCCCTGAGTCACGCTCCATTCACAGCTAGATGAAGGCTTCCCCGAGTGACAAGGTGATTGTGCAGCGGTAACATGCGCACTTTCCCAAAGGAAGAAGGTCCTGCCCGAGGTGGTTCCATTCCCCGTTCAGGCGTCTTTTTGTGTTGGGTCTGTGCGTGCTCTCCCCATGTTCTGCTAAGGTTTCCTCTGGGTTCTTTGGTTTCCTTCTATTAATTTTAATTGGCTGATAACACTGTAATGTACAGGACGCAGTGTCTGGTGTGCTAGCACCAGCTGACCGTGGAAGTTCCTCTTCCTGTGCCATTGTCGATTCTTCCCACAGGACAACCGCTGTTAATCTGCTCCACATAGCGTTAATGATGAGTCTGATGAGTCTCCACTCCTACTGCGGGGAGGCGATCTCGCTCGCCCTGATCCGCCCACTCCCCACTGCCCCGCCCCCTCGGCCACTCTCCACCACAGGTGTCGCTGCGTCACGGGAGGCAGCGCTGGAAGGTGCGGGGGAGGATCGGGGCGGAGGGCGACCAGTGCTGGGCGAGTGATGGTACCGTGCTGCTGCCGCTCATCGGCGAGCCGATTGTTGTTAAGGTGGGCGAAACATAATCGCCCTGCCGCCACACGGCGGGAGGGGAGGGTGGGGGGCAAGTTGACTGTGCAGTGGTAACATCAGCTCATCCTATCTCTACCACTAGCCCATATCTCTAATACTGGCTCCTATCTTTAAAACTGCCTCTGATCGCTACCCGTGGCTCCTATCTCTACCACCTGCGCTTATCTCTAACCGTAGCTTCCATGCCCATCACTGTCTCCTTAATTTCTAACTGCCTTCTATCTCTAACACTGCCTTCTATCTTTTACACAGACTCCAATCTCTATCACCAGCTTCTATCTCGAAATCGGGCTCCTACCTCTAACACCAGTTTGACCTCTGCAGAGAATGAGGCTCATGAAGGACGCTACTTAGCAGTGCCAGGCTAGGTGCATTTTGAGGGGCAGTTGGAGGCAGTCGACCTCCAACAACAGTGGAGGGCGCGGGAGTGACTCAAGCTCAACTGGTTCTGGGCCGCCGTTAGGCCAACTCAGCATTAAGGTTTGTTAACACGACCGCTAATAGGAGATTAAGGTGGTGGGCGTCAGAAGTCTCATGGCACCCCGGTGTGTCCTGTGAACTCCTGCTAGCAGTGAGCCTCCTACACGTCACGTGATGGCCTCAACGTGCAACCAGCCTGGTGTGAATCCTACAGCGCCGCCACCCCCCCGGCTGTTGTCGCCCAGTGGTGGTCGCCCTGTGATCGCTCAGCATTGTTGTCCTGTGTGTGGTCGTCCCGCAGGTGGTGGAGTTGAAGGGGTTGGTAGCGCAGACCCTGGTGGGACAGGTGAGTTTGGAGCCCGCCGAGCTCTACCACAAGGACGAACGACCGTTGGAGATCAGAGTCAACCCCTTGGGCACCATCAAGCTGCAGCTGCTCGTCCACTGGGTGTACGCACACACAAACGCACAGATACAAACCCATCAAGAAGCACGCACAACCACTGCCATTCGCCACTACGAGGTGGTGACGTCAACACGGCTTTCGTGCCAGGCCACGTGCACTTTGAGGCTACGTGAAGTGTCGAAGGCTCACGGAAAATATGTCACAGGGCACACTCGCCGCGCGTGTTATGGGTTTCTTGACCCAGATGACTGGCAGGCCACACCACCAGTACTTCCTACTCTGCCAACTTGCAGTGTTGTAGCCACCTGGCGTTCCACTTGTTGTCAGTGTCGCTCCACTGCCCTCTGCTATTGTTGGAGGATCACCATTTCCTCTTTTAAGGAAGGTAATGGGTGCGGTGTTGCAAGTTACTCTTCTGATTGTATTAAGTGATTTATGATCACTGGCTACTGAGGCATATATCACCTTCTCAGCGGCCTGCGACCACTAGAGAGACAAAGGCGGCCGGGCGTGGTGCTGGTCACCGCCCCCCCCCCCCGTGTGCCGTGGCGACCTTTGTAAGGTTGCTCGCTAACGGCACTTGACCCTACGTCTGTTAAGGCTATATGGGGGATCTTTGTGTTTGTGACAGGGCGTTGGAGCGTGAGGAGCCGCTGCATCGCATGGGCTCGGTGAGCGGTCACCGGCGCACGCCCAGCTCCCCCAGCTCCCCCAGCTCCCCCTGCTCCCCCTGCTCGCCCAGCTCCCCCTGCTCCCCCAGCACGCCCAGCACGCCCGACCAAGCTTTCTTTGTAAGTTGAGAGCCTTGCATCACTGCTCTTATAATAATATTTGCATTTCTAAAGCGCCTTTCACCCGAGGGTCACAACAGAAACTATTTGAAAACTAGCAGGCCCCAGTCTCTTCGCAACCACGACCGCCGCTCATCTTTCATTTCCCACCACTGTGCGTGGGCAGGAGGAGTTCTACCCAGCGGAAGACGTTTCCTCGTCCGCCTTCTCCGACTCGCTCGACAGCCCCGCTCCTTCCCCTGGCTCGTCCCATGGCTCGCCCCTCGGTTCGTCCCTCTTGCCAGCGTCACCCCCCTCGCCGGAGCGATTCGGGCGGACGGACGACGACGACGAGGAGGAGGAGGTGGAGGAGGAGGAGGAGGAGGTGGCTGCGGTGTTTCTCGCCCTCCTGGATGACGCCGCTCAGGTCTCACCCGCGGGAAACTCCGGGTCATATGAATAAGACGAATAGAGTAGCTGACGTGCAGGCGATCTCGGTACAAGCCTGCAACACCATCTTCCTCAGTCCTGGGCCTCCCCTAGGTCTACTTGACCTCAAATGAGTACTCCGTGTGGTGTGTGAACATCGCCACTAGAGACAAAGACACAAAGACGGCCGGGCGTGGTGCTGGCCACCCAGCCCCTCGTATGCTCCCGAATAGCACTTGCGCTTACGGTCTAGGGCTACACTGAGGAGGAGGAGTCTTGTTTTTGCGCGAATATTCGTGTGTGTGAGAGCAGTCACGCTTAGCGGACGGCGCTACGAATACGACTATGACTCGAGTTTCATTGCTGCTCGCGAATATCTGAACCAGTCCTGGTGGCCTCTTTATTCGTCGATGCAGCCTAAATTATACATATATATATATGCGCACAGTATTTGGGTGGTTGGTGAAGGCTGACTACGGGGCTACTTCTCCCCAACCCCTCTGGCCATTCCCTGCAGCGCTTTGGAACCTCGCAGCCAGTATAAAAGACAGGAGGCGGTGGTGTTAAAGGTGCTGCTATATAAATATAATACATTAATTATAATTACGTGTTATATTTAATTGTGATGTGTTATGTAATGATGTTGGGTTTCACGGCTCGATGCAGTACGATCATGAATGTGACCGTTCTGTGTGTGGCTCCAGAGTGGCCGGGGGGAGTCGAGCGCGAGCCCCACTGTGGAGAGCGCGCTGGGCAGCTTCGATTTTCTGGACGAATCTGATGACGAGCGGATCGAGTGCGGGGAGAGTCGGGGGTGAACGGCTTCACTCTCACGGCTCTACCCACATGGCTTCGCTCAATAACAATATCCATCGTTCACCACTGAGTAGTAGTGACGCCATCACACTGCTTGTGCCAGGCAAGGTGCACTTTGCGGCGATCACGTGAAATGTTGACGGCACTCAGGCGGGAGGGAACGTCACAGACTCCAGGTGCCACGATCTGAGAGCTGTGCCAGGCTAGGAGTACCGCCACCTGCGCTCCCCAATGAACCAACTTGCTGAGTTTTATCCACTCGGCGCTCCATTCGTTCTGACCGTCGCTCTTTGTTGTAACTTGTCAAAGGTATTCATGGTCCAAGCTAAGATGGCCACCGAAGAGTTGTATAAGGGTGATCACCAAGATGGCCACCAGGAGCTCGCGATAAGTGTGTTCTTATTCAATATGACCACACGGGACTCTGCTCAAGGATTGCAGTTACTTTCATCCGTGTTTTGGGTGTTGTCTGGAAGATTTTCCGGAATATTCTGTCTGTACTTTTAAAATGTTCCCTTCAATATGTTTTCTGTATTTTTGTTATCTTCCGGAGGAATATTCTTGAGTGTTTTGTCCATGGGTGCCTTTTCGCCAGTACAATAATCTAAAAGAGACTCTAGGTTTTACCATTTCTTTCAATAATACAAGTGTTAAGATCTTACAACACCTAACAGACACCTTTTACAAAGCGTCAACTGGTGAGATCATGAACTCGCTAGGCCACATCCATTTCTACTTTAAAATTCGGCTGCCCCCGTGTTCGTGTCTGTTCAGATGAGCGATGTGACGTGAGACTTTTAAAATTTGATGATAGTTATTATTATTGATAGTTCACGCAGTTTATTTTGACAGTAACAGCATTGTGCATTGTTTGCAGAAAGGTTGCAAATTTGTGACTGCACGGACATGTTGATCTAATTTTCGTCACTGCAGATGCATAGTTAAGGTTTAATTAATGGATACGTTTTTGTCTAGACGCTGATGTTTTTAATCAATAATTGTATTTTTTGTATAAATGTACGGGTTTGATATTGGAGCTAGGGCTGATTCTTGAGGTGTTGGAATGGTATTTGTCTTTCGATCGTGAAGATATTTAAAGTTAGGAGAATGTTAAACTTTTAGTGGGAAGTGCCAACATATCCACCTGTCATATTTGTTGGGAATGGTACACGCGGCCCTCCTGGGCGGCTTGTGGCGCAGTTGATGAGCAGTTGAGTTGATGAGATGCGCAACAGGAGAGGAGGAACTGTTTTACGGGTTCGTCACTGCACACACATGTTGATCTCAGTTTCACCTCTGCAGGAATGAGGGGCGAGAATAAACTCATTATACTAAAGACACCCGTGTGTTCCGAGCCTTGGAGTCAACACTCCGCTGGCGGAAGCATTGTGAGGAAGATTAAAAGAACACGATGCTGATTACCATCAACTACCCCCAAGTGCTTCCACACACGTGTAGGTTGATTAATCATAAGCACTCATTCAACAATTGTCATACACGTTAATAATAGTGATTTAATTTCATTTGATTTTCATTTAAATTCATTTGATATTTTTAATTTAAAAGCTGCTCTCTCGGGACAGCCGCGTCGATGGCTCTCCTCCCATCGCGACGTTTCGGCTCACGTTAGAGGCATCTTCAGGCGCTTTGACATTATGGGCCGAGACTAATCCGAGAGTCTATTGAAATTGACAAAAGTAAGAATACTTTTTATCGTTTCGATAGTTATAAATTAAGTGCGGCTTGAAACGCATTTTAAAACAATCAACGTACCAACTAGATATATTAACGCTAAACACAACCCCGTGCATAACACTTCATGATGCGGGTAATCTAATATTGGTGGCCCGCTTTTGTCCAAATAACTCGCGTAATTCCAAACGCCTGGACTGAATCAGGTGAACGTATCTTGTGAACGCCTGTCATATGTTGCCCCACCAATCCCTCATTGTCTCCCGACACCCTTGCACACGTGGGTGATGACATCACAACCTCCTGTATAAACGGACCCAGAACCGGGCCAGTTTTCAGAGCTGCTCTCCAGGTTTGGCGTGGGTAGCTGATGATGTTGATTGTAATTATCAGCGAAACGTCGTACTTCATTGTAAATGCTGTGGGCTTGCTCTCCCACACACTTTGTGCTGAGATAGTGAAGAATTGTCACGTTCTGTTCACGTGACGAGCCTTATTAATTGGCCGTGTCGGGTGGTGGAGGGTTAAACGACGCTATATTTTGCATTACCTGACCCAGAAAAAATGAATTTCATCGGTAATATTGGTCACAGAAGCCT
>JAZEWT010000025.1:8289953-8305901 GCA_036362905.1 Mordacia mordax
TCGGCTTATAACGCGGAGCCACGGATCCAACCATCACAGTGCGACGCGTCCCCGGCGTCTCCGTGGGCTGGCACCTCCACTGAAAGCTTCATCAGTAGCGGCGGTGCCGGACGATATAAAGGCGGCGTAAATTGATGAGATTCTTTGGAACGCCTCGACCGTGGAGACGAGAGAATGCTGCCACGGCCGCCGGCAAACACAACGCGCGCAGAAGCCGCTATTCAGGTTACTTATTTGATTCTTACCATTTGTTTTATGTGATTTGCATGAATTGAAAATATGTGGCGCACACTTAGCTGATTAAAGCGTCGCCGAATTCCTCCGTCCTTCCGCACAAAAAATATATCAAGAAATGAAATGCGCTGAATTCTCCCACCTTCAAGGTTCCCCCTAGAAACACCTCTTCATTCGCCCGCCCCCCAGCGCCCGGCCCTCCACGCACAGCCCCCCCCCTCTCCACCACCCCCGACCCGCGTGGAATTTTAATTTGGCAAATTCTTGCGCTTTCCGAGCACACGACGACATTTTAATTGCGCGCTCCTTACTTGTTCGGGTGATTTGAGTTTGTCCCCACGCGCGTTTCTGTGTAACTTGAGCAGATATGTATTGGGGGAGGAGCGGGGCAAGGCTTTGTCACAGCGTTGCCACCAGTCCCGGTTTTTCCAGGAGTGTTCTCTTTTACAGGCGACTGTCCCCGTTTTGTTTGCCCAGTGTTTCGGTATATTGCGTAACCGGGCAAAACAGGGAATCGTGATGTAGGTTACTGTTGTTGATATGCCGTTCATATGTTGTTGTTGAAATGTCGTTCTATCCACAGCTCTGTGCAGCACTTTGTGACCCTCGGGTGAAAATCGCTCTTGAAGTGCAATAATAATATTATTTCGACATGGCTTTCCCGAAGAGAGCAGCTCTTGAGAGCGATTCTCAGTTACACAGGGTATAGTCCTCTCTCGCTTTTATCTCTGTTCACCCCCCAAAACGATATGTCCCGGATGTCGGTGCCTCCCAGGTGGCAACCTTAGCCACAGTGCAGCTGCAGTCATATTAGTGGTAGGGTAGCACAGTGGGTCTGACATTCACACCTCTTCACAGGACGAGGGTCCTACCCGAGGCGGTTCGATTCCCGTCTTAGGTTACTTTTCTGTGTGGAGTTCTCCTGCTGCGCATGGGTTTCCTGCGGGTTCGCCGGTTTCCTCCCACAATAAAAAAAACCACTCAGGAATACATTTGCTGATCGCATAACAGGACGCAGCGTCTGGTTGGTTCGCGTCCGCTGACCATGAAGCTGCTTCCCCTTCATCACTAATCCCCGCAGTTAAAAAGCGCCAAGATATAAATGTATAAATGTAATGCGTTATTGTACTGATGTAGGTTCTCACGGCTCAACGTATGAGTGTTCAACACGACTATCCCGAAAGAACACAATTGGAAAGCACTTCTCAAATTATTTGTTAATTACATTAATTATAGGGCGGCACGGTGGCCCAGTGGGTAGCGCTGTCGCCTCACAGCAAGAAGGTCCCGGGGTTCGAATCTCGGCTCAGGTGCCTTTCTGTGTGGAGTTTGCATGTTCTCTCCCCGTGTCCGCGTGGGTTTTCGCCGGGAACTCCAGCTTCCTCCCACAGTCCAAAAAACATGCTGCTGCATAGGTTAATTGGCTTGCAGACTAAATTGTCCAGAGTGCCCGGTTATGGACTGGCGTCCCATCGGGGGTATATCCCTGCTTTGCGCCCTGTCTGCCAGGATAGGCTCTGGCTCACCGCGACCCAGTACAGGACGAAGCAGTTTCTGACTGAGATGAGATGAGACATTAATTATAAACGCTCACCGACATCGGCCCCAGTTTGGCAACGATCACGATTTCCACTTTCAGCCGCAATGTCGCTGCACTGCTAGACGTAAGAGTTGATATCACGCTGCTGGTCCTTGTGCACTGCTAGACGTAACAGTTGATATCACGCTGCTGGTCCTTGTGCACTGCTAGACGTAACAGTTGATATCACGCTGCTGGTCCTTGTGCACTGCTAGACGTATCAGTTGATATCACGCTGCTGGTCCTTGTCTCTTCAATATCTAAGATAACGATTCAGAGGCACAGAGAGGTGGATGGAAGGCAGCCAATGCGGTTCGCCGGGGCCAATATTTGCCAGACACTCATCCAATTACTATTACTTAGCAGATGCCCTTTTTCAGAACGACGAATATGATCACACACATAACACATGTGTAATAAATAGAAAATAAATCAAGATAAAGTAAATGCCACCGGTTGCCCAAAATTGCAAAGTGTTAAAGCGTTGTTGCCAGACCTGTAAATAATGGTTGTATAGATGTAGCTTCAGCAAATTTCGTTAATGAGACGACCCTGCTCCTGATTTCTATTTGGATCTCACGAATTGGCTAATGAATTATTGAGTGTTTTATATTTTTTTTGTGGGAGGAAACTGGAGAACCCAGAAGAAACGCACGCAGAACAGGGGGGCGAACACACAAGCTCCACACATAGGGGCACCAGCGATGGGAAGTGGATCACCTGGGGCAGTACTTTCTCTCCTCCACGCATCTTCAAACAGGGCAGCCTGAGTTCCAATCCCATCCTTGACTCAGCACAGCAAGTACGAGGTCTAAGCCAGTAACGTGCCACCGCCCTTCCCCAGCACACAGAGCGAAACGTCGGCCATCGTGTCCGTAATAAACAAGCGACACAGCGTGGAGGCAATGACAAAGATCTCCCATGTAGGCTTCACTAACAGTCGGGTCTTAGCGAGCACCTATGAAGACCAGCACGGTACCTGAGGAGGTGGGTGGCCAGCACCATGACTGGCTCCTTTGTCTACACAGTGGTGATGTTTTTACACAGGCACTGGATAGTCTTCTGAGGCTAAGTCGACCTAGGGGAGGCCCAGGACCGGTTCTCAAAATCGTCACTGGTGTTGTCCACAGATACACACACGGTGACGTGACCACAGCACGAATGCAAAGCCATATGCAACTTGAGGGCACGTAAAGTGTCAAAGGCTGGCTGACAGATCACGGTACAGACCCAGGTGAAATGGATTGCCTGAACGAGCTAACTGGCAGATGCACCACCTATGCTCCCTACTGTGCGAACTTGCTGTGTTTTAGCCACCGTGCTCCGGTCGTCATTGGAGGGCGACTGCTTCCAACTGCCCCGTAGCATCCTTCACGATGCTCTTCCACACAGGTTGATATTGTCATTGTTGGTACCAGTATTTAACGAGTCCACTCAACTCCAGGTCCTCCTGTACCACATCAGTCCATCTCTTCTCTGGCCCATGCCGTGCCCGTTTAGCCCCCCCTCTCCGGCCAAACAGAAGCTGCTGTGCACACAAATGCACGCAACATACGTCACATCCGCGACATCGCGCGCACGAGAGCTAATTCTCGTCAATTTGTATTTGGGGGAGGGGGCATGCAACATGATTCATGTTGTCAAAACTTTCCAAAACATTTAACAAATCCGAATTGGATTTTGAAATAAACACTTATATATCGCACGCCGCTCTCCGCCGGGTTCACTCCCCCAAAAAGCTTCTGGATAGCCTCTGCGAAATTTTCCAGTGAAATGAGCCGAATAACGGGGAGCAGGGCAGTGGGTTTCGGCGTGACGCAGGAACGCGCGGTGCGCTTAAATGGCGAACCCCAAATCAATCGCAGCGTGATGGAGGCTGCGCTGACATCATTTTTAGCCGCCAGGTCATCTCCCTTGGAGGCGCGAGTGAGCCGTGACCTCGCGCCCTCCCGGTAAAATCAATAACCCCCCCCCCCCGAAACACGAACCATTTCACATCTTGGTGCCAAGTGAGGGCCCGCTCGGTGCACGCACCAGCCAGCGCGAGCCTGGCATGGCGCCGCGCAAAGAAGTGAGAGCGGCGGAGGCGCGAAGGCCGCGTGTGCGATGCAGGCAGACTGGCGCCGCGTGGGCCCACGTGTGGGCCCAGGGAACGATTCGTGCCCACGGGCAACCACATCACCCGCGTCCGGCCCCCAGCGCCTGCGTCGCGACCCCGACGCTCGCATCCCCGGTGCCCGTGTCACGCTCCGGTCGTGCCAGCGGTGCCCGCACCGCCCCCTCAGTGCCCGCGTCGAAGCCTGCTGTGCGCGCATTACTGGAGAGACGATTACAATAGGTGAGGTTTCAGGCAATGGCATTTTTTCATGGAGCCTTCAACCAGCAGTGGATAGATCATGGCATCATGGCCGATACGGAACGTGCGTAATTCCCAGAGAAACTCCACGAAGTTGAACGTTCTGACCACCTACCCCGCACGTCGTAGTCACGCGCCTGGCGGAGATGTTCCGATTGGCTCAGTAGTCCCGGCTCGGGGGAAGTCGCTCCACAGAGTGAGGAGAGACGCTGGCACCGAGAAATTTCACCGCGGTTTAACAGCAGCCACCTGCACCACTGTGGCTGCGCGCAGCGGTCTGGCGACACGCACTCTGTTTTCTACACACGCGGTGCCGCATAAATCGCTTTACCGAGAAAAATGAAATCACTTTGTAACATTTAGTAATTATTGCAGAAATGGTTCAGTCTCCTCCATCACGTGCAATATACGTCTTGCATCTTTGGACCACTGAACATGTAGCATAGCCGCGCCACAATTATTATCCAACATTGACAAATAATTATTCAACTGACGCCGCATCCCGCATACAGGACTCATTGTCTGTGTTGGTGCCAGCTCGCCACTTGGCTGACTTACCCTTCCCATGCCCCTGCGGTTTCTCCGTGCCGCCAGAGTCGTTCCCTTCCAGACCGAATGCCTTTGACGGCGAACGAACGCCGTGCAGCCGCGCGCAGCACAGTACTCGACAGTAAGTTTTATTTTAATTAAATATTAATCGATTTACCGGCACACGCAAATACTCCCACTCGCGAATACGCGTCGTAGCAATTTCCGCCACGGTTGTATCAACTGCACCAATTTCACATCAGCGCTCGTGCCAGGCCAGGTGCACAACAATTACAACAGCCACTGTGCCTTGCACACACACCTCCTTGTGGCGGATCAACACTGGCCCAATGCGATATGTGTATAGTATCGTGAGCCTAGCACATACAAACTGCTCCAAAACCAAAAACATCTCTCCACCCGGCACACCACATCCATCACATCTCGTCTCTATGGATAATAATGATAATCACAACTTAGAACGCCTGCAGTAAAGCCACAAACTGGCTAAGCACTCAAACGGCACTAAATCCAAGCATGCCACTTGGAGTAAGTGCCGTTTGCGTTTTGTTTTAAAGGACGTAAATGGAAGCGGTTTGCTGCAGACGAAGAATTCGCTGCGGCGACCACTGTAGCCGCCGCGCACTACGAAGGCTCCGCTCGTCAGCGACCCGCAAAACATTCCGCGCGACGGCACGCGGCAATGACCCGCGCCCGGTTCGCCTTCGCGCAGCGGAGTTAAAACGCCGACAAATTGGGAGTCACTAAACCCACGCCGCGCCGCGGGCGGGCGGGCGGGCGGGCGGGCGGCCAGGCAGCGACGGCGGCGGTTACGGCACCGCTTGGACTCCACTTCCACGAGTAATTGTCCCACTACTCGAGCATTTGCTTGACATTTCGAAACCGCTTATTTCGGAGCGCCGAATGACGGGCATTTCAATCACGACAGATGCAGCGCGGCAAATTACGCGGAGAACGTGCGAGAGCAGTGTCGGCCACGCAGTCGGGGGGGGGGTGCGGGGCTGCATCGCCTCGCACCCCCCACCCTGGTCTCAGCCTCTGGTAATTTCATATTTCAATTCATTGCCCCGCAGACTGACAAGTGACTGACAAAGCAGCGTGCGCTGATGGGTGTTGGTAATGTGCAGGGAGGAGGCTGTAGCCCTGCGCCACAAGGCTTCCCCACCGCCTAGCGCCCCTACATTAGTCAACGCAACCGTGGTCTCATTTTAGTGATCCAGCCAGACAGTGCTCGTGGTCATAATTTGTGTACATTTATTCTTAAGTAGGTTCAAATGTCACTAAGTCTTTGCACATTTTATAACATGAAAAAATGAGGTTTTAAATGTCCGGAAGGCCTTTGGATCAGTCCACGATGATGTTAATTGTATCTTGTAAATCACAAGTCAGATCTGCATATATGGTCAATTACCGATCCTATTCATATCGTTTACCTGGATCATAGTCGACGGTCTCATTAATTTTTGCTTTACATCTTGGAAGAATCAAACGCAGAATAAACGAAGCGAGGATGTTGTGGGCCACTGGCTGGTAGAGGCAAATGGATTTAAAGACCCAGCTGTGATCTCACGCAGGGCCGGAGCGAGCACGGTGAGCACAGGAACAGTTTCACGGTCTCTGTGTTACCTGTTCGTGTATTTTCGCCTCCTTCATCCAAGAACGCATCGCTCAGATGAAATGTGAAAATAACTCACGTCCAATAGCGTTCTGGCGACGCTGCTGCTGCTGCTGCTGCTCCTGCTGCGTTGGTGGTGGTACACAAGCACAAATTAACGAAAACATCAACGCTGTACAGATGTGGGTTGTCACGGCTCAATGCATGATTTCTTACCGAAGTTGCTCTTTGGGGATAGCCGCGTCACTGAGCCCTCCCCACTTTCACGACGCTTTTGCTTCGCATATTGGAGGCATCTTCAGGAGTTGAGACTCAGCACGCCTGAGATGCCGGAGGATGCCTTAAACATGGGAAGCGAAACGTCGCCGAGAGGGGAGCGCTCAAGCGCTCAACATGGCTATACCGAAATAACCGCTTTGGTGAGCAATCATCAAATGAACACATCCACCAATACCGACACTGCAGCCTTAGAGAAATGAAAAGGTGACGTTTTAGGCAACGGCCATTATTAGAAATTGTTCCCCTTTAAGGCAGCGTTCATAAATTCACATTGCATTGTGTGAGCTCTAGCAGGCTGGGATACAAATGCAGGGACCTAAGTATGATTTCCGTTCATGGCCACCATTGTGTAAAACATCTGAAGCGGTGTGGACCCTCCACTAGGTAGACTCGGCAATAAAGAAGTACCGAGTGCAGTGGGTGAAACATCTGTTCCGGGGGGAGAAGGCAGGCAGACGTGATCCTGGCCTCCAACCGCATCGTGCGTCGTTACAGCCCACGGTGGTGCTGAGAGCACTCGCCCGTACCACCCGGCACACCTCGCACCACTACTCCCCCCCCCCGCGCGCGCGCGCCACCTGGGCGAATGGACGTCATTAATTCATAGCAAGCAAACCGCACGCATGGAGATCTTTCACCTGCAGTTACGATCAGCGGGCTCGCTTTGCTCCATCAAATTAGCCGGTAAACAGCTGCAAAACAAAACTTCTGCACAGCACTTTCGCTCAACAAAGGAAGATTGTTGGAACTGAAATAAGTGGAATACACAACAAAGTAAGTTTAGGATAATGAAGTCTGTCTGGCCAGGATAAAAATTATACATTTGAAAGCAGCAATTAAGCAGCAGGGTGGAGTGCTTTGGATAGGGAACGTTTCACTGCAATCCAAAGCAAAACCTGACAATTTGAAAATACAGACACTTAACAACAATTTCACTTATCGCAGCTTCAATTGGTGTATATATATTCAAACTACTTAAAAATATTTACTCATGTACAGAGAGCGGAGGGTTGAGACGAGATATGCGCGGCCTCCGTGCAGGTGAACGCGCTAAACACAATGACGCAGCAACCTGGGCACTCAGCGTCGCAGCACCCATCACTCCCCATCACTGGGATTAGCCCACATTGCGCTGCACGTCTGTCCCGTCAACACCGATTTCGGCAAGGGTTTAAAATAAACGCAGCACGGCAAGCTGGGTTGGTCATTTCGTTCTTAGTTTTATCGGTAATTGGAAGCAAAAACAAACGATAGAAAGTTACCTGTTTGTCATAAATCGACATTTATAACAATACGTGTGCATACCCGTGTGTGCGTGCGCTCCCTACCGGGGCAGACGGTGACTCCCACTGACCGACCCCCCCCCCCTCGTAGGTACGCTCCGTGCGAACGCTAGCGTGATGCCGTTGTTTCCGTCGTGATTGACACCGCACCGATTTGATTACCGCCTCCAGAACTTTAATGCCGACCCAACAACCTCGATCCGTTACGACAAGCAGGCCCTCCCGCGGCGGCCGTTTGAACGGTTGCGCGTCGATCGATTTTCTGGTTACACAAAATCGAACCGCGTTCTCCTGTGGACTC
The DNA here is from genome assembly GCA_036362905.1 of Mordacia mordax. NCBI lineage: Eukaryota > Metazoa > Chordata > Hyperoartia > Petromyzontiformes > Petromyzontidae > Mordacia > Mordacia mordax. Next base: position 8,298,150 of record JAZEWT010000025.1, read on the forward strand.
CGTGGGTTTTGAACCAGCATACAACCACAGCGGTAATGACTTGAGACAGTCTCGAGGCCAAGGCCACTACTTGTGGTCCTTGTTGGTCTTGCGGTAAATCATCTCGCGAAAGCCTGCGAGGATGCGGTTCTCCCTCTTGGAGCGCTCCTCCTTGTTGAACGAGGCGAGTGCGCGCTTCTCGTCAGCGCTGTAGATCTGGTTCTCCTTGCGCAGACGCACAGCCTCCATGCGGCGGTGCCTGTGACACAGGTGCGACACACGGACAGTGTCCGCGTTTATGCCTCAATGCACTCCGCTGCTTAATTACTTAACGAGACAAGTTTGTCACGGCACGATCTGTGAGAATTGCTCTGTGCAGCCGTTCATTCGGAATAGCCAGGTCGCAACGTTTTGCCTTCCACATTCGGTATTTCTCATAGCATCCTGTTTTGTCTGGTGTTGCTCAGGGTTTAGTCCTCGGCCCATTCCTCTTCAGCATCTACGTGAAAACAGTTGTCCATATCCTGCGCAGCCTCAATGTCAACTACTATTGCTATGTCGATTACATCCAAATCAATATCCACGCAAAGCCATCCATCAATGTGTCTGGTCTTTGCATATCATTCTCACTATCAACTGTGAAGACCTGGCTCAATTAAAATTTCTTGACACTAAATGGCGATAATACAGAAGTTTTGCTTGTAGGAACCTAGACCAATTGTCCAAGGCTGATCCTGTCCATTTAATGCTTGACGACCAGACCATTGAAGATGCTAAGACAATCCGGAGTCTAGGAAGGTTTCACGATTTCCTTGCTCACCCTTGAGACACACATCAATAAAAGGTGACTAAGGGAGCCAATTTCAATCTTAGAAATATAGCCAGACTGTGCAACATCCCGTCACCCTCCGACGCTTAGAAGCCAATCTACATTTTCATCTTTTCACAATTTGATTGTTGCAATGCACTCTTTCCTGGCATCCCTGCCAACCTTATCAATCGTCTCCAACGTGTACAGAATGCGGCTACTAGAGTCCTCACCTGCACACCCATCCACGATCGCATATTCCCAGTACTGGTGTTTCGCCACTGGCTACCAGTTAAATACAGGATTGAATTCAAGATCCTCTTTCTCACCTACATACAGGCTCTCACTGGCGCTGCTCCGATATACATCAGTGACCTACTTCATACACCCTCCTCAACAAGACAACTTCGATCCCCCAATACGGGTTTGCGCATGTGCCCAGATCACACGTCCGTTCGATGGATGGCAGAGCCTTCTCGAACGTTGCTTCCAGACACTCGAACTCCCCCTCCCATTGGAAATTCGCTCAGCTGAGTCCATGGAAATCTTCAGATCCCGTCTCAAGGCTCATTTGTTCTGTAAGGCCTTGAAGTCCTCTGGCTAAGACTCTTGATGCTGCTCACTGTTGTTGTACTCAAATGATGGCTCGCTGTTGACCTGCGCCTGCTCAGGAATACTTCTTCCTTCATTTTTTTTATTACAATTATCATATTTGCTACTTAATGTCCTTCATTGATTTAGAGTTATTATTACTTCAATTGATCTATTCTGATGTTGTTGAAATGCCATTCTCTCCACAGCTCTGTGCAGCGTTTTGTGACCCTCGGGTGAGCGGCCCTTTAGAAACGCAAATATAATTTGTATTAAGTTAATGACGTTAACCATGAAGGTGCAGCAATGATGGCACACGGTCATCCCTGAACGGAGGCCGTGCCAATGCTCTCTGAATCGGGCGTTTTAGTGTTGAGCTCCGTTTAAGTATTTCATCTCTTAAGCGTGTGCCACACACCACTGTACACTGGGGGCATTTTCACTTCAACTCCTGACTACGCAAGGACCATACTTCACCCTACTACACATGATGGTGGGAGGCAGGGAGGGGAAGTTCTGGGAAGGGGGCAGGGCGAAAATGGGATCCAACAAGTTCAAACAAAATCACTCAACCACTGTTCGGCACAGGCAGAAATCCAACACAGGTGTGGACAGCACAGGGCACTGACCACCGTTAAAACACCACCGTACACCACCTCGGAGAGCCGGGTGCACGGGTGAACCCTGCCGCCTCGCCGGCTGCGACACCCACCTGCTGCCGCTCATGACGTATCCCTGCGACTCGAAGGAGGCAATCTCATCGCTGGTGAGGCCGATCTCTCCTCTGCGCGGGATCCTCTTTCCAGCCTTCACGAACTCCGCCATGGCGGCGCCCTCCCCGGGCAGCAGCGCGTGTCCGTAGCTGATAACGATAATAGTTTGTAATGCGACGCGCACATTCCACACATGGCCATGGACACGACATGGATGTAGAGGTGTAGCAAGGAAACCGCAGAGAGGAGGGGGAAGGGAGCCATACAGCCAGCTGGTGCCAACATATACTATTCAATGCATGTGTGCCAAGACATCTGACCAGCATGGAAGAGTCGATCGTAATATCCTCGAGAGACTGCTCTGTAACAGTCCATCTAATAGAGTAATGGTCTCAAACTGTTCTAAGTGCAAGATCACTTTTAGAATTTGAACACAAGATCTATCCTTAAAAAATTCTACATTACTAAACCCCCCCCCAAAACAATGTGATGCTAGTTTATCCCTCAGCTATCTTAGTGTGACACTGTAGTTGCTGCACGCTGTATGTGTTTCCTGCACGCTATCTGTGAATGAGCTGCACTGTCTCCAGCAGCTTGCATTTGTGACCCCTGGACACCACAGTTTTAATTATAACCACCGTAGACTCTCGGCTTTCCCGAGCCTACCTCTGTATTCTAAATGTTAACATCAACTGTTCAAGACTCTGGGATCGACCTGTCAATTGTGACGGATGGGTTGCAGACCATTGATGTTGACAGTTTATAAACGTGAAAGAGCAGGCAACCAGAATTTCCAAGACTTTAAACTTAGAAACATAACTATATGTCGACTGTGATCAAGACAGACGAGATGAGACGAGACTGTCTACCCAGAACAATAATAAACAAGGCACGAATTTGATTTCATTGTGATTTGTACGACATTATATTAGCTAGACTGATCAAAATGCTGGACAAATTTGGAAAATCATAATTTGTCTGTCACCAAAAACTTATATTAGTGACATATGCCGCTTTAATTACCTTCGAAAAATTGTACACGAACAGAAAAACAACATCCTGGATAAAAATAATGATCCGGACTACCGTCTAGCTGGTTCTAAATTTGTTTTACATTTCAGTACATTACGTGCAATCTGCATAGAATGTTAATGTTTGACAGTGAAACCTTTACCATATCAAACACTGCCATCTACTGGCAGGTGATGCTGTTGGCATCCATTTGCAATTCCTGGATTTGATTATACGCGAAGCTCACTGACTGGCACTGCCCTAACCTGCGTCCACACAAACCGTGGCACTAGCGGCAGCAGATACGGCCACGCGACGCATTAATGGAATATTAACGGCTCTATGATATGTCACCGGGGGCACCTAGAGCAGCATCGAGGACCGTATGACGTAGGCCAAGGGTTTCCACCAGGTCAATCACGATCGACAGGTCGATCCCAGAATCTCGAACGGTCGAGTTTAATTTAGCCGCTGTGGGCTCACGTGCAGCGGAGTCGTGTAATCGCGTCACTATACAGTGTAGACGTGTATTAAAGGCAGAATCGATTCGAGAGTCAATTCTAGGCCTAATTCGGGAATCGATCCAGAATTTGAGACTGAATGTATACAGTATATCTTGTGTTGCGTTTAGATTCTAAACAGATTGGAGACCGCTGCAGTAGACCCATAGCCCCATTCACAATGACGCTGCACCACCCCGCTACTCGTGATGCAATCATCTGGCATAGCCGTCTCAGTGTTAACATCACAGCTGTTGCTCTGCATCAGCCATATAGAGAGAATCAACTTCAAATTCGAATGTCATTGTGCCAGGACTTTTCTCCACTATAAACATGTGTGGATGCAAGGGCATAACATTGGAACCTGGGAAGAAACACCGCTGGCAGAGAACTTTCTCGATGCACATGGGAACTAACAGAAGAATGCTTCCCGTCTGCGGCCGCACAATCAGAAATGCCTCCTATTCTAACGCCCCGATAGTAGCGTTGAGTCGGCCGGGTAATGCAACAGAGTAGCAACAACTTACTTCATGGGTCTGTCCCCTCCATCCATCGCAGACAAAGGAGGCAGAGGGCCTATGAAGAATTCCGCATTCTCAGAGCCTGAAACGCAGAGCAAATCATCGTCAAGAGCGCCGGCTGCAAGTGCCAACGCCACGCGCAGGGCGATGGTGCCGTTGCGCATCACAGACTACGCAACTGTCAGTGGAGGAGGGCGGCGGCTCAGCGGTTAGCGTACTGGGCACAAACCTCTGCAACAGCAAACACACCACCGATTGGCCACGTCGTTGCCAACGATGTTAGCCCCGGCAAGGAGTTGAACTCAGGTTCACAGTCCGCGTGCTAACTACGGCGCCACCGCTCTACCTCCCACATTACAAACATCATTTTTTATTTCTATACCCCATATGTAATTAGTTCACTTGACCCCCTTAGCCTCTAGAAGCACCACGTTCACCACAATATAAAATAAGTCTGAAGACTGCTTGCATTTCTGTTCTTTCGGGATAGCAGTGTTGAGTGTTCCTCCCCTCTCCTTCGTGACGCTTCGCCTCCCATGTTGGCAACATCGTCAGGCGAAGGAGAGAGAAGGAACCCTCGACACGGCTTGCAGAGCCATGAAAGCCGACTTCAGAAAGTACTTTAAATCCTCAATTTAACGGACCTCCATTCACAGGGCTTCAGAAGCAACTGACGCTGTCCGCTACTTCCGATATAACGGTCTGCTTTGGCAATATGTCTGATTTGAGTGTGCGTGATAAACAGGTTGTGAGAAAATGTGATCATTATATAAACATTCATATTTACCGGACTTACAGACACACCATCCCCCCCCCACCCCCCTTATTGGTCCATCAAATTGAGGTTTTACTGCAAGCGTATTTTTGAACTGAGTCAAGAGGCCCACAGTGACAAATTTACTGACTCGCACTGGGGATGAACCGTAATGCTTGCATGGGATACAATCCAGGCTACAGATCTCTCAGGATTAATCCAGATCAACTAAATCCAGACTCGGGAGCGTGCTCCTCCTACATGTGACGGTGCACATCAACAGCCGACGGAGTCCGCTGTTGTCGTTTCAGCGAAGACTCTCTATCACTCACGTTGCTTCTCCACCCACACTCCGTTGTGCTCGTCCTCCGAGGCCGTCTCAGAATCGTCCGAGGAGCTGCTGGAAGACGTGACCTTAGATCTCTTCTTCTTTGACTTTTTCCTAAACGGCGAGAAGGGACCCGTGAGGAAGATGTGCGTAAACAACATCGCTCGTCTTAGTAGCGGAGGTTCATGACTCCGCGATTTTATTACGAGTGTGCTCTCAGCGTCACGCGAGACGAGGCAAACCATTGGGAATGCTCTCAGAGCAGTGCTTCTCCTCGTGAAGACAAAGAAAGGAATGTCCTTCTTCCTAAGAGGGGACATTTCTCGCTTCCTGAGAGGGAAATTCCTTGCAGGAAGTGCTGCGTACCAAAACGTCAGCGTCCGTTAACAAAATTTCCAAGGGTATCACCACAAGCTGTATGTCACGAGCCTTACTCCGTCCAGTCGGCGAGAAATCAATACCCAACTCTCTGTGTCAGTACACCCCGATGGAGAGAAACACAGCAGAGAGGCACAGCGATAACCTCTGCGCCTCCTGAGAGAAGTTGCTGCCCGAGGCGATTCAATCTCCACTGCGGGCGCCTTTGTGTATGGAGTTTGTGCGTTCTCTCTCTGCTCTGCATAGATTTCCTCCAGGTTCTCCGGTTTCTTCCCACAATTGAAACACAAACTAAATGGCTGAAAACATAATATGTAGGAAGCTGTGTCTGGTGGGCTGATGCAGGCTGACCGCCTGGACAACTTCCCACTCGCTGCGCCTGTGTATCCATGTCTCCTCTATGACCAGACATGGCTTTTGTGTGGCGCGTTACAAATTGTATTGTTATTATGTGATTAATAAATTGCTGGAGGTGGCGGCCCCTGTATGAAGCACGCGGATGCTGTCAGTGCCTGCGCAGTGGCCAACCAATGCTCCTGAATTAGCGACGACGCGATACTGTACGACGCACGTTTACTCACTTGTGACTTCTCTTTTTCTTCTTTTTCTCTTCTGTTTCTGGAAATAAAACAATTATCCACAGTACCTGGTGAGATGTGCATACACCACTCGGGAGACAAAGGAGGCCGCGGTGGGGTGTTGGCCATCCACGCTTTCGTGCGATACTCTGGCCTTTATAGATGCTCGCTGACAGCACATCACCCTACAGTCAGTTAACGCTCCACGGAGATCTTCGTTACAGTGTGATTATGATTTGCCGCTCTCTCCGCAGCTCTGTGCGGCGCTTTGTGACCCTCGGGTGAAAAGCCCTCTATAAATGCCATAATTGTTATTAGTAGTCTTTTTGCTGTTTGTCAGCTTTTGCACTTTAATTATTGTTGACGTGTTTAGCCGTGTAGAGCACCTTGCAACACTTGGCTGCAAGACGCCCAAGAAATGTAAATTATTGTTTGTTGATGTCTAACAACAAAAACTACACTGTGCCACGCTAACTACTCTGCCAACGCTTACCACTACACACAAAGAGGCAACGATCGCCCATATAGCCTTAGACTGTAATGTTCAGTGAAGTTAGGGAGCAGCATCTATGAAAGCCAGCATGGCACACAAGGCGGTAGATGACAACCACCATGCCCAGCTGCCTTCGCCTCCTTTAGGGTTAAGTTTACACACTGCACCAGGTCCTCATGTGAGGCTGAATCGACTTAGGAGAGGTTCTGGACTGGATCAGAAATTTTTCACTGGTGTTGGTGACAGTGAACGAGTATCGAATTCGGGTCACCTGGTTCAGAGCGAGGCGCATTAACCGGTGCGCCACCGCTAACCACTACACTCCCACTGTGCGCAAATACACACGCGCAGATATACACGCATAACGTACACACAACAAGACAGATGGGCATGGCGAGGATCCAAGCTAAGAGTGCCTCCCACTGACACTATCTGTTGTGTTTCAGCTGCCCAGCACTCTGCTCGTCGGTGCGGGCATCACCCCTCTGGTCCGCATTGATTACACACGATCCAATACAATCGAGATTTACAACGGCAGCCAAATACAAAATACAATCGCACCGGATGATCCGGCACAGTTGGCACATAATGAATCGCCCGATTATCATAATCCAGGCTTACAATTGAAGAGTCGAATCTGTTAGTCTTTTATCACCCTGTTTGGGTAGGACCCAAGGGCTGGGTCGAAACGGCCGAAAGGGATTTCCTGCTCAAACGACCATCAATGGGACAGTGCTTAACTCAGATTTGCGGCTCTGTGCAGGGGATGGGAATTCCACGTTCCTATGGAAGGGGCGAGTTCTTCAATCGAATGAAGGAGAGATAATGGGCTGAGTAAACCACCATTCAGGGTTTGAACTCACAACCTTGTGACCGATGACTGTGAGTGGTAAGATCTATCTTACCAGGGTACAGCGAGGGTACACCGGCACAATACTAATTAATTACAATGATATAGTGATGCCTTTCACCCAGAGGTTTGAAGGCTTTGCAGAAAATACAAGGAGGATTGGGGGAGGAAGCCTCGTGGGTTGCCAGTCCTATATAGGATGTTATTGGCCAATTAATAAACGGATACTGTGTGCACTGATGTAGGTT
>JAZEWT010000025.1:8310093-8352984 GCA_036362905.1 Mordacia mordax
GCGGCTCTGTACTGTATCATAGCCGAAGTCGCAGCGCATACAACATAAGTGGATGTGTCCTTGGACATTACGACCCAATGTGACCATTTACGGATTTCTTATTCACAGAAATGCCGAACTCTATGAAGGCGGTACGGGTGAGGCTTTACAATGTTTGGTCACACCACTGACAGTAAAATAGCCTCTACTAACGAGCTCTGAAAAGATCTTAATTATTTCATTTAATATTGCTTCTTTTAATTCACAGCACCTTGCAACTTTCGTGAAAGGCGCCTTATAAGCGCACAATAGTGGACTATATTTGATCATCTTCACGAGAGTCAATGGCGCCCAATACACAGGGACAAAGCATTTACGCTTTCACGTTTAAGCTGAAAAGCCCTAAAAATGTACAGCCTATTTGGCTACGTATGTAAGCACTAGCCTGATTCGATCTTGCTTTATGGCGACATCGGGTGCATTCCTGGGTGACTCAGTCACGTGTGAATGCCTGTGAATGCCGTAATCCTAACCGCGTTTCGCAGATCTTACTTGCGATCTTGTCTTGTGGTCATCGCCGCTGTAGTCTGCCTTGGAATGATATTTACCGTCTCCGTTACGACCGTCCATGCCATTCATGCCATCCTCCTTGAACGCTCCCGCACCTGGCTTGAGCTCGTTTAGGAGTTCCTGGACCTCCCGTTCTAATCTTTCATCCTCGGCGATCTGCTCTTTCGAGCGAGGCTCCCGTTTATTCGAGGAGCAAGGCTGCTGTTCCTCCTCGGAAGTGAAGTGCTCTCCTCGCACCTGTTCAGGGTGCCTCTCCTCCTCATCCCGATCCCCGTTGTTTCGCCGATTTGACTCGAGTTTAATTCTCTGCCCTGCGGCTATCACCACGGACTTCAGATTTGGAGACACTTCGTCATCATCTCGTTCCTCTGACTTTCGATCTGGAGCCACCTCTTCATCGTCGCTCTCTTGCTCTGCCTGCCGATCTGGCGCCACGTCTTCATTAGCTAAGTCCTTTGCCTTCTGATCTTGGGAAACCTCTTCATCAGATTGGTGCTCAGAGTTCTGAGCCGGAGGCTCCTCTCTATCCACCCGCAGCTCGGATCCGTGGTTTGGCGATGGATTTGGCGTAGATCCACCTACAGATTCCTCCTCCTCCTCCTTCTTCTTTGCATCCATCGAAACGGGGTTTCTCCACTCAGCTGTGACGCACACACCAACGCACCCACATGAATACATTTACATCCTTGAACTTGCACCAAAACATTACACATTTATCAATAACACTAAAGTTAAATGACAAAACTATACACAGTAGACCATACTTCAGCAATGGTCGTCATTCAGACAGAATCATGTTTTTCTTTAAAATCGTTAAGTGATTTTGCATATATTGAATTAAATTATCCAAACGCGTGGCAGCATTTTAAATACACAGTACAGCATATTTCAGGACAAACCATTTGTAAAGGCGAATTTAATTCTATACATCAAAACGTTGTCCCTAATTACTCATTTCTATTAAAACGACTTACCATAATGAGACTGTCCTGATATCGGGAATGTCTGTACCGTATAGTTTCCACTTGCGGTAGTGCTGACGAATGTTATCAGTTTGTATTTGTGATCAAGCAGAATAGCAACGCAGCAGTGTAAGGTGGGATGGTCAACAATATCAAAGGCTACGCTCGGCTCCAGGACAAGAATATTTGGCAAGCCTTCATCAGCAGCGACAAGTAGGTCATTCATTACTTTGACCAGAGTCGTTTTTGTACTATGACCGAATCTGAACCCAGATTGGAAGGCATCGAGGTCATTGTTTAGGATGTATTTCTGGAGTTGCATGGCTCTGCACGCTCAATGACCTTAGAGAGGAATGGTCAATTTGAGATGGGGTGATAATGATCAGAGCTGTTGCAATCGAGGCCAGGTTTTTTGAGCAGAGGGGTAACTTGGGCACATTTGAATCGTGGGAGAACGATGCTGGAGCGAAGTGAGTTATTGAAGAGATTGGTGACGAAGATGGCAAGGGATCTGAAATTTGCCCGGATGAGTTTGGATGAAAAGGGTGTACACGGAGCAGACTGTAAGACGAGATCTGGTGACTAATGAAGAAACATCAGATTCTGTTAACTCGCAAAATTCCAGCAGTTTTGAGATCAGGGTAGAAGGGACAATTGTTGACGTATTGGTTGGTCGTTGAGACTGACTAGAGATGCAGTGGGCTTTGATTTTTTCTGTGAAAAACTGAATCAACTGATCCGCCTGATCTATATTAATGAAGAGAGGTGCGGATGAATGACTGGTTGAAGGATCCGATGGATGGTCGGTCGAGAATAGGATCTTGGGCTTGTCCCAGGTATTAGCTAGGTAGCTGGAAAAGTGGCACGAGGGTGTTTTTGTACACTATGTGTGTTAGATTTGACATGACAGGTAGTTTTTTTTACAAATAAGTTTCTCAAGTGTTTTACTGGGGTATCGATGAATGGATTACACCCGTGGTTGTCCCCTGGAATGCTGGAGCGATAAAACTGCAGCAGAGGAAGGCTACGGGAAAGCAGCCACGCGGCTAACCGGCGCCAACGTTTGCCACACACGGCGTCCTATATACTGATGGTATCGGCTAATTAATGAGCGTTTAAGTCATGGGACGAAAGCGGAGAACCTGGAAGAAACAAACGCAGACCAGGAAGAGAACCCATCCACACTGCACAGAAGCGTGCCTGAGGCCGGAATCGAACCGCCTCAGACAAGGCCGTCTTCCTGTGGAGATATCAATCGTTACTGATGATGTTCACAGCTGGAAACGGAACTCGGGCGTCTGGTTTCTTGCCGCAGCCAGCACTGCGTCACCGGTCCAATGCACAATACATAAGTACGCATACGCTCTCCCCGACGCGAACACACGCTGAACCATTCATATATTCTACGTAACATCGTAATCGTAACTAGACATTACCACAATAGACGCTCTCATAATACAGAGTAACAATAAAACAATATACGCATTTCGCTTAAGCTTCACACGAAGCCTTCGAGACTAGGCCCAAGCTGCGCCCAGCGCGGAACAACACACGCGGGCCACGCGTGGGGCACCTTTCCGTGACGGAGGAGGGCGTCCTCAACTGTGGCCTTTGTCGAGAGAGGTGGGTGATACAGGGGAGCCGGGGTCACTCCGAACGAGGTGCGAGGACGATGTGCCTGGCCTACTCACCGTGCCCAACTTCGCTCTTCTGCACCCCGCGAACTGAGCCACGACCACGGCGGCGGGGGGACCGCGGCGATTTGACCGGATTCCAAACCGCGTAGTCGCCCCTCCCCGCCTGACAGCGCGCGGGGTGGGGGGGAGGGGGCGGCGAGGAGTCTTGGAACTGCGTAAGATACATAGTTTATTGTTTATTATTACAGCACAACACTGGCTCCTGTCTCTAACACTAGATACATAGTTTGTTGTTTATTATTACAGCACAAAGTACTCGGCGAGCTTGCACCACGCTCCAGATGCGGGGTTCCGGCGGCACAACACTGGCTCCTATCTCTAATAGTCTCCTGTCTCTAATACTGTCTCCTGTGTGTCTAATACTGGCTCCTGTCTCTAACACTGGCTCTTCTCTGTAACACTGGCTGTTGTCTCTAACACTGGCTCCTGTCTAATACTGACTCCCTGTCTTAACACTGGCTCGTGTTATAGACAGGAGTCAGAGCCTCGGAGTGATTCTTGATTCCTCACTCATCTTTAAGACACATAAATAAGATGACGAAGGTAGATTATATCCATCTCAGAAATATAGCCACTGCGCAGTATCCTGTCACCTTCCGACGCTGAGATGCTAATACACATCTTCATATCTTCACGAATCGATTATTGCAATGCACTACATCCACGACCACGTATCCCCAGTACTGGTGTCTCTCCCCTGGCTGCTGGCTAAAGGACTGCATTCCAGACCCTCCTTCTCAACCTGCAAGGTTCTCACTGGCGCTGCTCCGATATACATCAGCACCTTCCTCAACACGAGAAATTAGATCCTCCAATATAGGTTTGCTCCACGTGCCCAAATCGCACCTTTGTTCGATGGGTGACAGTGCCTTGTCGAGCACTACTCTCAGACACTAGAACTCCCTTCCATTGTTAATTCGGTCAGCTGAGTCCCTGGGCATCTTCAAATCTCGTCTCAAGACTCATTTGTTCCATAAGGCATTGAAGTTCTCTTTGACTGTTAATGCTGCTCACTGTTGTTGTGCTTGGATAAGAGCTCGCTGTCCACCTGTGCCTGCTCAGGAACACATATTCCTTCATTTGTTTAACAATTTTATTTGTTATTTTATGTCTTTCACCATTCTATAGTCATTACTTTACTTTAAATGAGCTACTCTAATGTTGTAATGATGTAGGTTTTCACGGCTCGATGCATGATTGCTTCCAAAAGCTGCTCTTTGGGATAGCCACATTGGTTGCTCCTACTGTCCATCGCTCCCCTCTGATGTTGTTGACATGCCGTTCTCTCCACAGCTCTGTGCAGCGCTTTTGTGACCCTTGGGTGAAAAGCACTCCAGAAGTGTAATTATTATAACGCACCGTGCACATTCGTTCAAGGTGGAAGGTATTCTTAGCGGGAATGATTCAGAGGAGCAAGGAAACTACAGAGGGATGCGGAAAGCATCTACACAGCCAACCGGCACCATTTGCCATACATTTATTCAATATCCGCTTAATCCTGTACAGGGTTACAGGGGGCCAGAGCCTATCCCACCCAAGAGAGGGTGCAAGGTGGGGGAATACCCAGGACGTGACGCCAGTACATCGCAGGACATTGGAGGAAATTTACTCAGCAGGCCAATTAACCTCGGCAGGAGCGCGTCTTTGGACTGTGGGACGAAACCGGAGTACCAGGCAAAAACCCACGCGGGCAGGGGGAGAACACGGAAACTTCCCACAGAAAGGCACCCGAGCCGAGAATCGAACCCGGATACTTCTTGCTGTAAGGCGACAGCGGTACCCACTGCCCCATCGTGTCACCCTCTACTGTGTCCTATATTCCTATATATTATAGGTTAATTAATCATATTTTTTTAGTTGTGGGAGGAATCCGGAGAACCCGGAGGAAACTCACACAGAATAGGGAGCGAACATAGACTGCACACAGAAACGTGCCCAAGGCGGCAATCGAAATACCTCGGGCAAGACCTTCTTTCCGTGACACACAGATGTGACCACAGCACCACCTTTTCCATGCTCCGGTAGTCAATGCAAGGGAACCGCCGTTCTTAGCCGTGCATAAGATGGATATTCCAGCACAAAATGAATCCAAGAAGAGTGCACACAAATGGTTCAGGAGCCAAAATCATTTATATTCAAATGTTGCAAAATATTTATTACAAATGCTTATCGTTCGGTGTTGTCAACATATTTTAAACTGCATTAACAGTTTGCCATTATAAAAGGTGACACGTATAACATGTGATCATGGACAGTGTGATATCACGCACCTTAAATACACGCACTTCAAAGGCTGAACTTGTAAAGTAACGTAATAGCATCGCATTGTCATCCTACGTGGAATACGATTATCATACACATCCGTCTTAAGTAAAATATAACCTAAATCTTCCAATACTTCAAAAATAACACTAGCACAAATATGCTGTAAAAAAACGTTTGATTACAAAGACTTCCTTACACAAGCGAGAAGACTGAAAATGAACATTTTGTTACAATAGCGTATGTGTATCTTAAATTGTATAACACATTTCACTACAAATGGGGATATTACTGAATGCAATGAAAGCAATTCTAGTCTAACTCTGCTTTATATTTCATCCTGTGCATTAAACAGATAAGAGTTCAATCACAGCATGTGCTTTTCTATGAATTACCAGTGTTATTGCCAAAATTGAGAATGACTCTCCATAGCCATTTTTTTCGGGACAACCGTGTTGAGTGTTCCTTCCTTCTCCTTTGCGACGTTTTGCCTCCCACGCTGGAGGAGGCATCATCAGAAAGCTTGATGCTCTAACGTGGGAGACAAAACGCCTGATGATGCCTCCAGCCTGAGACGTGAAATGTCGCGAAGGAGAGAGATCACTCGACACAGCACTTCCGAGAGAAGAGCTATGGAGATAAATTATCATACGTGGAGGCGTGAAAACCTACATTGGTACCTTGACATAATAGTTGAGTTTTGTTGTCCGTGTGCACCACTGCCAGCACAGCTGCATATCAGGAATGCAGGTATTGTCACACCAGTAGTAACGATTATTAACATACTACACTAATGTGGGTTATCATGACTCAATGTATGGGAAATGCTCTTAAGATTTGCTCATTCAGGTTCGCCACAGCGAGTGTATTTCTCTAACCCTTGTGAAACGTCACAACTGTATTTCTCTTCCCTTTTGCGACATTTTATAAGGAGAAGGGACATCTATTTGCCACGGCAAATCCGAAAAAACACCTCTTAAGAGCAATTCTCAGATTTTGTCTGCATTTAGAGGATCCTTAAACCACCTCGAGCAGCAGAACACTTGCTATTATTACCATCATCGTGAGCATTTTTTTCTTATGAAGCCCCCTGCGATGCCATGCATGACGAGCGCCATAATAAAAGCAAAGTGCTTGTTATTCTATTAAAGACAAGGTCACGACGGGCAGTGGTAATTGCTCCGCTCGACTCCATTATTGCGCAGCGCTACATTTTCCCACGGATGCATACATGTTGTGTTGACCCTGCACACGACGCAAGCTATACATGTGATAGGAAGATGAGAGGCACCTCCCTTGCCATTCGCAAAAGCTGCTGTAAGGGGATGAGGGCGACGTCATAAAAATTTGATTCACAATCCTTTCGGGTTTGACAACCTAATGAACTGCCCCGACTTTCTTTCGCAATACCCTCCACCACCTGACATGGCCAAACAAGTTAACTTGTCAAGTAAACAAGAATTAAACGCGGTCACTGGTGTTGCTTCAGCTCGCTCAGAGTTGAGGGACAGTGCTTACAACCCAAAGTAGCGATGAGATAAACGATGTTCCGATTGAAACTCGGTCAAGCGTCATTAGGTTAGAACCCAGAGAGAGCCCCTGTTTTGGTTGTAGGAGTTGTTCAATTCACTGATGCGCTGTAACAGTAATTATGTGCACGTAATGAAACGCTTGTATACGTGACAATTTCATGTTTGGTTGCATTGGGTGGTGGGTGTTTCATAACAAACGCCAGTAACCACTCTGAGCATGTCACTGTGGAAGCGTTAGGGAGATGATGCGCCTGCAGAAATACGCAGGGGTACGAAGGAAAATAATGGTAATGAAAATATTGTGAAACAGAAAAAATAAATTTACAATGATGTAGGTTTTTATGGCCCGATGTATGAGAATTGCTCTCAAGAGCTGGTCTTTTGGGACAGCCACGTCGAGTATTCCTCCTCTTTTGAAGAAAAACGATCACGAGGAAAGCTCAAAATTGCATTTGATCAAGAACAATGTATAAACATCGTTAAAAAAGAGAGCCACAAATCCTTTGGACTCGTGTAACAAAATTACAATCTATGATTTTCAGTACGGACAGTGTCTCACTGCAGTAAAGGAAATCCTGAATGGGGAAGCCTAATTATGGATCACAGGCATGAGTGAGGAGGCCTTGGACAGAAGGGTGGCGTCACAGGCAGCCACTGGCAACAAGCCACAGACCTCGTGGCCTCCACAATGATAGTGAAGTTACGAGTGGCAGGTGCTCCCCAGACCATGACAGATGAGGTGCTGAACGAGATTGACGTCATGGCGGCACAGTGGCATTGCGATGAGTAGCACTGCCGCCTCCCAGAAAGGATTACATGGGTTTGATTCTCGGCTCTGGTGCCACCTTTCTGTGGAGCTTGCATGTTCTCCCTGTGTCCACGTGGGTTGTCGCCAGGTACTGCAGTTTTCTCCCACAGTCTAAATACATGCTTAGATTAGTTGTTCTGACGAAATTGCCCCCCACCGCCCTAAGATATTGTAACTTACTTACACCTTGCTGCTGCACAATTGTTCAAACGACCTATATATCTCAACTCTTCATTCCAGCTTAAATAAAACCTCACCAACCTAAACATAAAACCGCTAAGTCGGGCTCGTGGCGAGGAGCGGCGTGACTGAGGGCCGCACACACGACCTGCGGATAGCGCTGCATGATCGTCTACGTTGGTAAATTCCCTTAGCCGTCACCCCATCCCCCCCCTTCCTTAACCACCGATTAGTTTTAACGAATAAACGATTATTAACATGTACACACATATGTGAATAAAATATATTTTTAAAACAAATAAGTCGCAGGTCCACATTTACGAAAGCGTCGACATAAATGTATATGTTACAGAAAACTTGCTTAAGCTTTTTCTTGGGTGACACTTGGAGGTCCATCTGTCTTAGAGTCCAGGCATTACATATGCAATGTTGTCCAGGGTGTTGGCCTAGCAACACACACACACACAAAGTCAGATCACACACTGCTCGTATGAGCAGTGTAGGATTGCTCGTAGCCAGAAACATGTTTAAAATTCACTCTACAGCCCTCAAAAAAGCCCTTGACTGGATATCAAAGCTTAACATCATTAACATTGATTCGTGATCTTGGTAAGGCCACAATGATTCACAAATGCCTGATGAGGCCTCCAACGTTGGGGGTAAAACATCGCAAAGGAGGAAGAACAGTCGACACGGATTTCCAGAAAATAAAATAGCTGTGGAAAAATTCTCGATCTGGCCCGACTTTCACTCACAAGACCCTGCACCATACAACGCAGCCACATAAACAGTCGCCTACATGAGAATTTAAAACATGCCAACTACCGTTAAGAGCCCACCGGTAAGGCTTAATAACAACTTCGACGTCTACAGCACAGAGCTGCGGAGAGAACGGCACGTCAACAACAACGACATTATAATGGATATATCATAATTACTATCATTCAGGCAAAATACAATTCTGGAAGTCCGACACGTGCTGGGCCATCGAGGGCATCATACTGTGGAAAGTTCATACACCGCCATTGCCACGACCACTCACCAACACGACCCTGGAGCAGCCGTTGATCTCGTCCACTTGGGCGGTGAGGCAGGCGAGCGGGCCCAGTGCGCACAGCAGTGAGTCCAGCATCACCGAGAGGCCACCCGACACGGCCACCATGCCCTTCAACAAGCCGGGCGAACGACGTTAAGTGGAGCGAGAGGCACCCTCCCCCACCACCCCACGCAGCCGAACAAATCGTGTTGACGCGGCACTAAGTGTGGCACCAATGTGGCAGTGCAGGCACCTCGGTTTCCTGGAGCCGGTGCCCGATGAGACTCAGCGACTCGCCCAGCAGCTGCAGGTGTGCGGCCACATCCACGGCCTCCACGTCAAGCGCCCGCGGCCTCGGGGAGCCCGACAGCCCCTTCTTGTGCGCGCCGCCCGACGCTGCGGTGGCATGCAGGCCGCAGGTGTCAGCAGTCACCGCGCCATCGGCATCCTCAGCGGCATTGTCAGTGGTATCGTCAGCAGCGACATAATCGTATCAACACAAGTTATCACGGCTCAATTTAATTGAAAACAACTTTGCTGGAGAATAGTTCCAACGCTTCCTTAACAGAACACTTTAAAATGTAGGTTTGTGCCATAGCTGGTACCATGACCCACACGTATATTTGGGGTTCGGCCGTGACCATTTTCTAGGCCAGGATTATCCACGCAGCTGGTCGATACCTTTAGGTCGGGGCAGGTCCGGCTCCATGAGGTCACCGCCCTTCCTCCGCACGGTCGTGGCCTCGGCCTTGTTCTGTTTGTGCTGCAGGTACTGCTGCTTCTGTTTCCATACCTAGCCAGGCCCAGGCACACACCTTCGCTCATCGGCGCCAACTCACACCACCACGACGGTCCTCCCGAAGCAGCCACGACGCAAGAGGGGTAGGTGACCAGCACCACTACCGGCAGCCCTTGTCTCCCCGGTGATGTCTATTGCTGAGTCGATCTAGGGGAGGGCCCAGGACTGATTTGGTGAACGGGAATCGAACCTGGTCCACCAGGTTTGTAGTGCAGCACGCTAACCAATGTGCTGCACCTCCCCACACACACAAGTAACCACAATCTATAAAAATATAATATTTTGGTGCAGGAGTTCTCAACATTTTGCACCTCAACGTCCACTTGGCCCACTTGGGTCTAGTCTCCACATATCACTAGGGGGCGATCGCGGTCCACTGATGGGTTGTGACCCCATCGGTGAGAAGGACGGCTCAAGGTTACGTTGAAGAACTTATCAGAAACAATTAAATGAGGGTGCAGCACCGCACAACAGGATCTAGAGTTAGCGACCAGAAGGACAGCTTAAGGTTACGTTGAAGAACTTATCAGAAACAATTAAATGAGGGTGCAGCACCGCACAACAGGATCTAGAGTTAGCGACCAGAAGGACAGCTTAAGGTTACCTTGAAGAACTTATCAGAAACAATTAAATGAGGGTGCAGCACCGCACAACAGGATCTAGAGTTAGCGACCATATTTCGATTTTCCACGAAGGATTCTACTTTACGAAATGAACGGGGACGTCAAGGCAGCTATATGCAGGGGAGAAAAGGAAGGCCTTTTGCCTGGATTTTAAAAGTGACAGGGAGCCAACAGCACGGGAGGTTGGAGGGAAATAGATATTATTAGTACAGCAGAAAGTACCCAGTGAGCTTGCAAAAGCTAAATGTGGGATTTCTGCGAGAACACCGGCTCCTGTCTCTAATACGAATATGTAGATGTGTATTATTACAGCAGAAAGTACCCAGTGGGCTTTCGAGCTTTAGACATGGGATTCCCGCAACAAAAGAAACGTTTTAAGTGACCACCGCAACAACGCATAACACCAAAGGGCAAATAAATTTACTCACAGTAACAATCAGTGCATGAAACGCTAACCATGATCGTAAAAGAGTAACACGCAAGATTGCACAATTAAACAAACTCACAACACCATCTTGTACAAAGATGAAAGCCCGACCATAATCATAAAGTAATCATAAAGTAGTGCAACAGTGGTAATGGGAATTGCTTTGTTATTTAGTAAAACAGAAGAAGCATAAGCAACCCTTCAAAAAGTGCAATCAATTTTTGACAATGCAGCTGGGCCAAACTTTTGATGCTAATTGGGACCTAAGGTAGCATAATGATAGTTGTGACTAGCACACAGCTCATGGAAATATTGCCCCCAAAGGTGCACAGGATTCCAGACAGTGGGAGCAGCACAGGGAACATGCGAGCAGGCTCAGCTTTACTCAGCTCTTACCAGCTTCTCCTTCTCCGGGAGACGCTTCCACACATCACCCAGTTTCTTGCTTATTTCTCCAAAATCTGCAACAAGCAAAGTAAATGAGCGATTACGACGATGTTTGTTCAGATACGACACCGTCCCAGTCTCCCCAGGCTGTATATGGCAACGTGGTGTGCGTAGCGCAAATTGGATTGACGTTCTAAAATACAAATTAAGCCATTGTGTCTTCTGAGGTCGAGCGATCCAATTAATTCACTGAAAGCTAATGGGGTGACAATACCACACTGTTTTCACAGCCAAGACCAACTCGCTTTGGGCACCTCAACCACTCTAGTTGGGAACTAGAGTGGGGTAACCGGTCGTTGCCCGGCTAAGGTATTCGAAAGTTCAAATTCGTTGCTAGGTTGGAAATAGGTTCCTCAACGCAGCTTTAGGCTAATAACAGACCACGACCCTACAAACAAGAGACAAACAATACACGTCAGATTGTAAAAATGCGAGAGAAGGTAAAGACTACTGATTCATATTGTAACAGGTCGTGAAATCGACAGATAAATCTCACAGTCTGCAAAGTAAATCTTAATGCAGCCACAGTGCACTCACTTGCAATGAGTGGCATGTGTAATCGCGCCACCGCAGTGCAGAGGTATATTAAAGGGAATTATTGACTTGGGAATCGATGCTGGGACCGATTCCGAAATCAATCCAGAAACAGACTACGTGCGGGTTTACGTATAGCTTAAAGACATTTGGGTGGTTTAAGTAAACTATAACTTTAAGGGTAGATATTGTGTTTATATTTTAAACGTGATATTGTGTTTAAAAAGGTTGGAACCCACTGTCTTACATAACCACGATCCAATACAATATAAATATTTATTGACACTTTCGTTGTTATAAGGTTGCTTTATACAGTGCCATAATTTATCGCATTTGCTGAGGAATTGCAGATAAGCCGGAAGGAAGCAGCTAGACAGTTATCCAGCATGGCCATCAATTAGTGAAGCTCCACAGCCCTCGATGTGATGAGACGTTTTCAGCCAAGCAATGAGTGATCATACATGTCAATTACATGCACCTACCCAATAGATCACAGGGTTGGGTACTCAAACTATGTAGACCCAAACCCAGCGCTAAAAGGATCAGTTCTGGTGCCCGAGGCACCCACGCCTCCCCGCTCCCTTCCCGCCGTCACTATCACGCGTCACGTCACCTCGCCCTGCAGCGAGCAACAGTACGGTCACGATTAATAACAACGATAACGTGTATTCATCGAGCGCCTTTCATACCACGAGGTTCAACGCCACAACAACGCAGTTGAGACAAGACAAACTGTTATAAAAACTTATCAAATAGTAAAAATATATTAAAAGTTATCAACGTGAATTAAACAGAAAAATAATCATAAAATGCCAGAATGAATTCAGAACGCCAAGTTACCAATTTGATCCATTGAGGACAAGCGTGCGTTGCAAAGCATTACAAGAGTCATACCATTTTACTGATTTTCCCTCTGCATTTGTGAGCTACTGAAGACTTACCCATGCCGGGACTCTCTGAGATGATCACGTGCCGGTACTCCTTGCTCCACAGGTGATATGCTGTGACGGCTTTCTTCTTCTGACCACACGACACAAACGTGCAGTCTGAGACGTTGCAGCTGGTGAGGCCCCATTGTAAGGGGCCCTGTTACAAGGCCGACTGCAGCCCTAGTCATGCGGCGGTGGTGGCGGTTAAAGTGTATCGGGGGGGTAGAGAACGTGCAAACTCAAAAGAGCAAGAAAAACATTTACATGAACGAAACCCACACCAAAACTCAACCCTGCAATCGCTTGCTCAACAAACTGCTGGTGGGTGCAGCATCTATTAAAGGGATCTCCAGAGTCAATCGTAATTCCAGTCTTCAACAAACGATTTTAAAATGTTAAAATATGTAGAGACAGAGTGGGAAAAGCCGAGATTCTATAGAGTGGTTGTATTTAAAACTGTAGTGCCAGAGGTTGCAAATTCAAGTTGCTGCAGGCAGTGTGCAGCACTCACAGATAGTGTGCAGTACTCAGTGTACGAACTCTCACAGATAGTTTGTAGCACTCACACGTAGTGTGCATAACTCACAAATAGGATTGCGGCACTCACAGCGTACGGCACTTACAGATAGTGTGCAGCACTCACAGACAGCTTACGGCAAGCACCGATGCTATGCATAGTGTACACTGAGAGATCTTAAGAAACTCGTACCATCGTTTTAACTACCGCGCCAAAAGGTCAAGGCGAAGCGGATACCTCCGATTTTGAGGGTCCAGTGTGCGAAGCATTACACTACACGTAGGTTGTATGTTGCATATATTTTCACAAGCGGTAGCCACTTAACTCGGGAGTTCGGACTATGCCTGTAGATTTAGTGTTCGTTTTGGTGCAGCATATATATATATATATAGACGCATCTTGAAGGTTTCTTGGACAAGTCACATCTCAAATGAAGAAATTTTGTCATGCATGGGATGTAGAAAGAAGGTGTTGAATGACATTAGAAGGAGGCAGTCGAAGTTTCTCGGGCATATTATGAGGAAAGAGGAAATTGAGAATCTGGTAAAAATGTAAAGGAAGGAGGGATCGTGGACAACAGAGATTGACTTATGTCAAGAGTTTCTTGAGAAGGAAGAACATATCAACACTCGACACTCTTAGAAGTTCAAAGAGCAGAGATTTGTGGAAGACCATTAGCACCGACGTCCTGTAGGATATGGTACCTAGAGAGAGAGACACAGGACGCATGGCCAAATCACCTGCAGTGTACCATTATCCTGTCAGATCTCAGATGTTAAGCGGGTTTGGGGCTCTAAAACGCTTTAACGGGCACAGGTGTTACAGGCTGCAGGGGTTACATAGTGGGCAGTGGAGCGCAATGCAGCAATACCAATTATTGTACTGTACTCCTACACCCCAAACGCCTACGCTCGCTTCCTCCCAACCCGCACTGGAGTGACGAGCTGCAGCGCGGCCAGGTAACGCTCACAGCCTGTGGTGCGGGGAGGCCATCGTCCAGCATAGGGCTGACAAATGGGCCACGTGTACAAACGTGCACGTAACATGCAAAGCGTGTGTATGGCCTAGGTGTGTACCGCAGCGCCTGAATCACAAAAACTGCCCACGTGTGTAATTATCGGTGTTTCGCGAGAGGAGGATAAACAATGGGCCAACATATCATGCCGAGGCCCTTCTGGTCTATTATAAGATGGCGTTAACGCCGAATGGGAAGAGCGATCTATATATTTATTTATTATTCGTACACGGGCAAATTACTGCCACCCGAACTTTTTCTTTCGAATCTACGAGTCGTTAATTCATTCAGAGCGGACAAAACCGACCGAGGCCACGCTGCCGCGGCGGCTCCACGCGTGCGCAGACCTCCACTTCATATTTCAATCCGACGCCAAATTAAAAAACATACGCTTACATGGCAGGCTCCATTAGTGACCTTTGCCGCACAAAGGCTGGTGCATGAAAAGCTTCGAGATTTTTTTTAAAGCAATTTTCTGGGATGTAATAATAATAATAATGAAATAAACATGCCGTGGTCGATGCGCACACGCGCTCGCGGACAAAAAGAAAACTAAAAATAGCCCGTACCTTTTCAGGCTTTTCATCTTTATCCTTGTCCCCCTCTCTCTTCTTCTTCTTGTCGGCCTTGCCGTCGCTGTGAAGGATGGGAGGGGGCGGTTGTGGGATGGCGTACGGGCTTCCGATGCCCGGCACTCCGGTCATTTTTCCGCCAAATGCCCCGCCTCCCCCGGCTCCCATCGCTCCATCGCCTAGCATCCCGTGGAGCGGCAGGGCGGACGCCGCCACCGCTGTCGCCCCCTGGCATTCGGGAAGCACCGCCGCGGCGTGCTTTCTGTGCTTCTTATGCTTTTTCTGCTTGCCCTTGTCCTTCTTCTTCTTGCTTTTCTTCACCTTCTTCTTTTTGCGCACCTCGGGCCGGTAGTAGGTGTTGAGGAAGTTTCCCGTGATGAGGCCCTCCTCCTCTGACGTGCCCGTCACCTCGCCCGCCTCCAGACCCGACAGCTCGTAGTCCGACAGGCTCTCAGGCCCGTCTACCCCAATGCTGACCGCCGTCCCCCCTCCTCTTCCTCCACCCACAGCGACAATGCCAGCGCCCAGAACGCTGGGGTCTCCGTCAGAGTCATCCGAGTCCGAGTCTCCACTATCACTCATGTGGACCCTAGAGACACAAACGAGCACTTGTAAAAAGCACATTTTCTCCTTAAATTTATTCCGATTTTTGCTATAACTATGCACAGAATGCATCCAATATTATGGCACGTTGAGACCCACGCAGGGTTAAGCCTGTGCACGATGTGAGAATGCGTTGGGATCCAAAGTGTTGTTTGTTCGTCCTGCAGGTTGGCCAGGAGATGGCAGTACAGAGATAGGATTCGTCAATCCCGGATGATGGGTGGTGAGGTGGTTGGGTGCATTAGAGGGCACAACGCTGACCTGGCACTCCTGAGAGCCTTTGTTTCAACTTGGGTTATCGTGGGTAGTGAATTGATGGTCTCAGCTCGGTCACGGATTATTGAAAGCAGGAAACTGGCTCTAAACTTAAGTTGGCAAAATTCCAGCTCTGAGAACTTAGTGCTGGCCTGTGCCGTGTGGACAAGTAACCACTTGAACAGACCTCAAACTTCGATCTGTCATATCCACCTACCCGTGCCATGACCTAACACGAAGGGACGCACGCTCTCTGCGAGAGATCTGAACGGATTCCTCATCCCATGCAGTGATGCCGACAGCATAATTGGGATTCAAATTAAGGCACAACGATCACAAAACAATAAACACACAAAGTACTCTAGCTCTACCATTCTCTACCGGTGGGTCAAGACCCATCAGTGGACCACGAGAGCACCACCTAGCAGTCTGTGGTGATTAAACCCAAGTGGGCCTTGCGGAGCACACACAGCAACACCCCACACCTTTGCACCGGTGCAGATTTTCTACGGCCGACCACCCAGAAATGACTTCATGTCCTTGGACTGTGAGTTTAATCGGCATGGGCCATGAAGGAATGGACTATCTTCTAATGAAAAAGAGAAAAGTTTAACCCTGTCTGGCAATAATGCAGTTGTTAAAATGTTAAAAACACTAAACAGGCACCTTTCACATTGTATAATGAATTAAAGATAGCTGTAGCTATACGAGCTCGATATGGTTATTAATTCCTCGATATTTGTATTGTCTGTAAGCTGTTTGCCTTTTGGTGAAATGGTCTAACACCAGTGAGATAAGGTCTAACATTGATGAGACAATGTCTAACCTTGGTAAGGTCGAATACTGGTGAAACAGGGTCTAACACTGCCGATACGAGGTCTACCACTGGTCAGACATGGTCTAACACTTCAGAAATAGGATCTAACACTGACGACACTGAGGCCTAACCTTACTGAGACATGGTCTAACACTGGTGAGACAATGTCTAACCCAGGTGAGAGGTCTAACACTAGTGAGAGGTCTAACACTTCTGAAATGCGGTCTAACCCTGCAAGGACAAGGTCTAACATTGGAAAGGTGGTCTAACACTAGTGATGAGGTCTAACACCGATGAGACAATGTCTAACTCTGGTGAGGGGTCTAACACTGGTGAGACAAGGTCATAAAAAGAAGGCTGTCACTCATATGGACCAATCTGCTTCAAGGACAATGCATACATTGTAATGATGTAGGTTTTCACGGCTCGATGCATGATGATTGCTTCGAAAAGCTGCTCTCGGGACAGTCGCGAGGAGAGGCGACACGGCTGTCCCGAGAGAGTAGCTTTTCGAAGCAATCATAATGCATACATTATTAATGCATTTTGTGTGTATATTTTGCCACAAGCATGTGTCTTGATGTAGGTCTTCATGGATTGATATGAGAACTGCTCTCCACAGCTGTCCTTCCGCAATAGCCGTACCACGTGCAGTGAGTAGCAACATTCGACGCGGCTATCCAAAAAGATCAGATATGGAGTCATTTTCACAAGCATATGTGATTACTAAGAACTTTATACGGTGTTTTAACATCTTAAGAATGGTATTATTCACAGAAAGCGTGAAACCTTTTTTTTTCCTTTTTACCATCTGTATAATGGCACAAAGGGTGCCGGTGGGCTCTCTTCCGACTGCAGGATTGTGTGCGAGGTGCTGTGGCGACGCCGGCGGCGGGCTGCTCACCGGCTGTCCGAGTACATCGAGGTCTCCGAACTCTCACTGACGCGTGCCAGCATCGCCGCGCTCCCCTTGCGCATCCGTACGTAGTCGTCTTCCCCGATCTCGCCGGGCTCGAAGCTGATGGGCGCTCGCCGCGTCGCCGCAGCCTTCTTGGTCGAAACCATCATCCCGTAGGAGGCCATGGCACCCTCCTCCTCCGTGGAGGACTTGTCCTTGGGCGAGAGGATGAGCTTCAGCTTCAGTCCGTCCGCATCGCGAGACGAGATGCCTTCCGACGACTGCGAAGACAAATATGTCCACCCCCTCAGTGTAGCCTCGACAAACTAGAGACAAGTGCAATTAGCGAGCACCTATGAAGGCTGAAATTAAACATGAGGAGGTGGGTGCTCAGTACCATGCTAAGCCAGCTTTGTCTCCTCAGTGGTGATATTTACACACTACACCAGATATTAATAATTTGAGACCGAGTCGACCGAGAAGAGGATCCAGAACCAATTCCGATTACCGTCATTGGTGTTTGCTGTGAGTCGGAATACAACTCATGTCAGCGGGTTCATAGTACAGTGCACTAACCACTATACTAGCGATCCCCCCTGCGAAAACCACAAACACGCACGTTAAAACACAATAGATTCCTTCAGCAGGACATAAAAACACGCACAAAATAACTTACGCCACTGCGAATGACTTCACATCTTAGGCAACAGATTCCAAGCACGTAATGTCAACTAGGAATGTGACAGTGAGGAGGGTTCTTAATAGATATCGACAACGATGGAGGGGAGGCGATAAGATTCTCTGGGAAGAGGGAGTCTGAAACGTAAATGGACGTCAAACATCAAATTCTGGAGAGATGTGAATCGTGTTACTTGACAGACGCAGCGACGGACAGCGAGATGTGCGGACACTGCGAGGAGGAAACGTCCATGTCCCCGGGTAGAGGATTACCCGATGCCTCTTTTTCGAAGTCTTCCATGCCTCTGCAAAGGTCTCTTCTTCTTCCCGCAGGAAGTCCTTATAGGAGCGTTTCTTTTCCCGTTGGCTCCGGCCAGAGGTTCTTCCCAGTTCCTCGACGCCGCTCTCCCCAGCACTCGAGTCTGAGACGAGAAACGCGGTGCAACGTGTAATAAAAATAATAACGATACACACAATGGAGAACTGCTCTTGACAGCTGAAATTTTGGATAACTCTGGTGAGGGTCCCCCCCTCTCTTACTCACGGAGGCATCATCGGGGCCATTACTCAAGAGCTATGAACACCTATATTACTACAATAAACATATATAAAAACGCATATGGATTTGGTGAATCAGATGTATTGACCAATGGAGAATTCGGAGATATGTTCTTTCCAATGTTGCAATCAGCCATGGTTAATGCACTGCTGAATGAACGCCACTGCAAGCCACCACCGCCAGTGCTCCCGAAGTTACGATGACCTGCTAGGTGTTATCACACCATTTCCGTCGTGGAGTTTTTTTCTGACAAAGTCCATTCCTTAGCCGTAATTCCCTTACGCGTCTCGACCATCGTCCCTTCCAGGCAACATGTAACCAGTGAGCTTGCAAGCTCTTTATTGCGAAGCAGTGTCTGGCGGGTTGGCATCGGCTAGCCACCTGGCTGATTCCCTAGCCTCTCTCTGCAGTTTCCTTGCTACGCCTCCGTATCTATGTCTCGTCTATAACTAGGCGCGGAATTTGCACGAGTCAGAAATTGTACTGTTATATTACGTTAGAGATGCCGATCCGGAAACAGATGACACCTCGGTTTGAATCCAGGTTCAAGCCACCTGCAGTTAAACCGATGAATCAAGCACACCAACATGGTGATGTATGGTCCAAAACCCCCCACGACTCACACACGGCATGGGGAAGTCTTCATTCAGCAGTGAATTTACATGGGCTGATGATGATGAATGTTGATAAATATTGTGGGTAGATATGGCCTGTTCATGGTGAGTAATAATAGTTTTCCAGTAGTTTAAGAATTAAGACATTAATGGAAATGTTTACAAACAGTAATCTTGGTAGATATGCCCACTATACAAACCACACAGTGATAGACATGTTTATAAAATCGTGTATAGCCATATCCTGCTCATTTAGTGTTCAAATGCATATCGCCTCAATTACTGTACAGTTAAACCTCGATTCAACGGAATAACAGGGGGTGTCTGTGTAAGTCGGTTGAATCCTCATATTATTATTAATTATTATTATTATTTAGCAGACGCCCTCATTCAGGCCCACTTACATTATTGAGGCGTGAGAAAGCCAGAGGCGAGGGGGAAGCAGCTATGCTGCACTCAGCCGGCGCCAACATTTCCCAGATACTGCGTATCCCGGACGATTTTATACATACATTCATCACATCTTATTATAAACTCTACATTATGAACACCATTAAACAGAGTACCACACGCGCCTAACAGCAGCAAGAAAAGCACTAAAGAATAAAATGTAATTTCCAGTATTTTCAATGCAGGCCGCCGTTTCGGAAGTGACCGGGCAGCGTCCGCTGCTTCCGAAGTCCGTTAGTTCGAGGTTTCAAAGGTGCAGTCCTAAAACTACTGGAGCGCTCTCCACTGCTGGGGAAAGGCCTTCCCTAAAGCGACCTCTAAGCGGTGGGGGGTGGGGAGAGTATTTGGTCTACTCGTTCACGCTGATGTCTTGAAAGAGGCGGGAGGCCACCCACACTGTACTGCACCCATCGGGTTAGAGGGGAACCCCCCCCCCATCAACTCTGCTGCGCGCACAGGCACTGGGCAGGCGGGGGGGGGGCGATGTGGGAACCCCGTGGTTCAGCTGCCGCGCCGGGAGATCGACTCGAACGGGCGAGTCCAGCACGCCGTGACAACCACGCGTTTATAAAACGCAATACTGATTGGCATATGGCCGTGGAAATGCTCATTCACATAAACATAGCGCATCGCAAAGCTTAATACGGAAGAGCGCGCCATCTGTATACCATACCACTGATGGACATACCGTCCCTCTTTCGGCCTCCTTCGAACGCCATGCCAGTCCTGCGTAGCCCCGACCCCTCCGCGGAGTCCCTGAAATCCTGCCGGACCCCTCTCGACCCCCCTCCGACCCTCCTGGACCCCGCCGAACCCCAGTGGAGGAGCCCCTGTACCCCCGCGTTAGCGCCGGGAACGGGCGGCGAGCAGAGACGAGCGCAGCCTCGGCCCGGCCGCAGGGACCGCGACCATTTGACTCACTTTGAACGGGCGCGTGTTGCTGCTGTGGATGAGCGGTGGCGCATCGCTGAGCGCGTTCAGCGAGGTTGAACGGTTAATATCTAAACCCCGGTACTTGGTCACGGCCCTGGGGTCCGCTCAGCCTCAACAATGAGTACCACCACCAAGCAGGGTGGGTCAAAATATCAGCTCTGAGGAGACAAAATGTGCCAGGTGTGGTGCTGGCCGCCCCCTCGTGTGCCTTCATAATGTGTGCGTCTCGCGCTAACACTTTCCCCTCCAGCCTGGTAGAGAATGTGGATCAGTGGATGGCAGAACAACTCCACAGTGTCCGCGTGTGGAGATTGCAGCAGAATCACTGTGCGTACCTGTGTCCCCTCCACACCGAATGATCAACAATATTTTAGAAAATCCCACGAACGTGTGATCCTATCCCAAAGAGGTGGCCAAACGCCGCCGAGAGCAGGGCTTCTCAACCTCTCGAGAACTACCTCAAAGCCCACCTGGTCCTGGTCTCCACGGACCACTGGGGGTGGTGCTCGCAGCCCCACACTGTTTCAATCCCCCGGTGGAGAACAGGTCTGCTGGAGGAGCTCTCTAGGGCTCCCTCTAGTGGAGACCGCTCCGAAATCGGTGACAGGATCACGCCATTGGGAGATCGACGTTTAGATGTTTGTTATTCTAGCAGAAAGTACCCCCAGTGAGCTTGCAAGCTCAAGATGTGGGGTTCCTGCGACACAACAAGGGTCCCAAATGACGGACGCAACGATGCATAAAAGCAAAATGGTGCCACTTCTGAACGCTTGCCATAGCCAACGGCATCATCTCTCCTCGCTTCTGGGTAAACGTGCCGTTCAAACATTCAAATACAGTACCCGCGCTACAGTCTACAGTAGTTCTCAGCGAGACCCCAGCGGTAACAGCGCCGCGCCCCCACCTCCTGCTCTCACAGAGAGAAGCTCCTCCTGCCCCAAGCAGTTTCCATTCTTGCCACGGGTACCTTTCTGTGTGGAGTTTGTGTATTCTCTCCACCTGTTCTGCATGGGTTTCCTTGGGGTTCTTCAATTATCTCCCACAATTTAAAAAAAAACCACTCATTAAGTGGCCGGATTCCATCATAACAAAAGAACCGCGGAGTGTCTGGAGGGTTGGCGCCGGCTTACCGCACAGCTGCCTGCCCCCAGACTATACTGTTTCCTGCAGTACTTCAAGACTGCTGTATGATAGGCGCTACTTTATAAATATACCGTAATAAACAAACCACTATTATTCTCGTGGACACCTTGTTCCGCTAGCAGTGGCGGGACCTGGCAGCTGCAGGGCTGCGCTGCGCCTCCACGTTAGGGCGATGCGGAGCGTGTTCACCGCGGTGCCTGCCCCCTCCCCCCACCCGCAGTGGCTCATCACCGTGGGCCGCAGCAGCGACAGCGTTGCGTTGGCGGAGTCGTGAAGCAGCCTGGGATCGGACGCGAACCGGGTGGTGGCAGCTGGACGGGGGAGTCGCCGCCGCGAGGTGGTTTCACGACTCGCTGGGTCGCTTCGTCGACGCGGGGAGACGCAGCATGGCCGGCACGGCGCTCAAGAGACTCATGGCGGAGTACAAGCGTGAGCCCTCCCTTCTCTACTCGCACACGCGGGGCACGGCAGCCGTCACCAATACTAATAGTACACTAATACACACATACACTAATACATGCTAATAGTACACTAATACACACTAATAGTACACTAATACACACTAAGACACATGCTAATAGTACACTAATACACACACTAATACATGCTAATAGTACACTAATACACACACTAAGACACATACTAATAGTACACTAATACACACACTGATACTTACTAATAGTACACTAACACACACACACACTAATACATGCTAATAGTACACTAACACACACACTAAGACACATACTAATAGTACACTAACACACACACACTAATACATACTAATAGTACACTAACACACACACTAATACATACTAATAGTACACTAATACAGACACTAATACATACTAATATTACACTAACACACACACACTAATACATGCTAATAGTACACTAACACACACACACACTAATACATACTAATAGTACACTAACACACACACACTAATACATGCTAATAGTACACTAATACACACACTAAGACACATACTAATAGTACACTAATACAGACACATACATACTAATATTACACTAATACACACACACTAATACATGCTAATAGTACACTAAGACACACACTAAGACACATACTAATAGTACACTAACACACACATACACTAATACATACTAATAGTACACTAATACACAACGATAGACACGATCAAACACTAAAACACTACACTAATACACTATACATTAATATATACTAAAATACACACATACACACTAATACTGTATTCACTGATGTACCAATACCGTGTCTTCCAAAGTGCACTAATAAACACGATTAAACACGTTATCGAATATATAATAGCAGTACACACTCAGAGACAATTTTGAAAAATAACCATTTACACTAATGTATGCTAATAAGCACAAGTGCACGCTAATAGACACAGTATGTTCCTAACCCTGTTATCCGTTCTAACATCGTAAGCAAGGATATCCACGAACCTCCACTCAAACACACCAATAGCCCACTGATTGCTGCTGCTCATTAACACGCACGGCGCAATGATCCGGGCGCTTCACGCATGTCGTCCGCGTGTCATCGTGCTGGTGGTGGTGTGCGTTGGAGAGATGAAGACGTCTTATTCCTACTGCGATTTTCACTACTACTGTAAGTTCTGCCTGCGGATTTATAACAAAGAAAAACATTATTGTTGCTGATTTTCCATTCTTATGTCGTTGTTGTTGACATGCCGTTCTCTGCGCAACTCTGTGCAGCGCTTTGTGACCCTCGGGTGCAAAGAGCTCTAGAAATGCAATTATTATTAACACTAATAGACATTCACACGCCTGTAACGTAAACACGGATGAACTCGATTAAACATAAACAATAGCACGAGCAAATATTATGAACGCAGCGTGAATGAACACTACTTGGACACAACGAACATGACTATAAACTATTTACACTGCAACAAACATCACACTAATAGTCATAACGCTCACTTACCCAACATTAACGTTAACACTAAACAAGCACAACACAGACCACCAACATAGTTCTCACAACTTCGAACATATTGTTACCACCTAAGTTTAACACGTACAGAGCATCATTCATAAACACACCCTGTGTGATACATGTGACATAGACGTTATTATAACAGCAGAACGTACCCAGTGAGCTTGCAAGCTCTGGGTGCGGGAATCCTATGACTCAGCACTGGCTCCTGTCTCTAAAACTGGCTGCTGTTCCTAATACTGACTCCTATCTCTAACACTGGCTGCTGTCTCTAACACTAGATTAGAAACATAGATATTTATTATTAGAGCAGAAAGTACTCTTTGAGCTTGCGAGCTCTAGATTCCGGATTCTTGCGACTTAACAAATGTTCGAAATGACCAACGTAACAACGAATGAAGGCAAAGGGCAGATAAGCTCAGAGATACATACTCTGTAAACAATTGTACTCCAACGGTAATCATAAAAGTAATACTGGAGATTGCACGTGAGTTGAATCGCTCGATGCTCTACATGGCACGTGTCATGGTTGATGTCGTTCGCGCGGTTCAGTGTGTAATGAGAAATTCATAGCTGCTCTTTTGGGAGAGCTGTCTCACTGAGTGCTGCTCTGCTTTGCGACGTCTCGCCTCCCACGTTCAGGTGTCCTGATGAAAGCAGGAACCCTCAGAGACACGGTTATCCCGAAAAAGCAGCCGCTGTGGAGAGCCATTCTCGTGGTGGTTCATGTCAGCGTGAGATGTTTCCTTGCTTGGTGACACTGTTGAATCCCTGCGTTTCAATTCATACAGAGCTCACGCTGAATCCACCGGAGGGCATCGTGGCAGGTGAGTTTTCTCACTCTTCATTCATTTATTATCAATACCCGCTTAATTCTGTACAGGGTCGCGGGGGGTTGAAGCCTATCCTGGCCATGAGAGGATGCAAGGCAGGGGGATGCCCAGCATGTGACGCCAGTACATCGCAGGACACATTCTTTGGTGCAATTTACGCAGCAGGCCAATTAACCTAGGCGTCAGCGTGTCTTTGGACGGTGGGAGGAAAACGGAGTACCCAACGAAGACCCACGTAGAAACAGGGAGATCATGGAAAACCCCACACCAAAGGCACCCGAGCAGGGAGGGAATCGAACCTGGCCGCTTTTGGTTGTGAGGCGATGGTGCTGCCCACTGCACTACCCTGCCACCCTGTTTTGCTCTGTCACAACAAAAACACAGAGCTCACTTGTAACCATTGCAGACTTGGAGCAAGTGCTGTGTTAGTGAGGAGCAACGTGTGTGATACATGTGATATCTCATCTCATTATCTGAAACCGCTTAATCCTATATAGGGTCACGGTGAAGCCGGAGCCTATCCCGGAAACATAGGGCGTAAGGCAGGAATACACCCGACGACGGGACGCCGGTCCATCGCCGGGCACATGTGATATAGGTAGATGTTATTATAGCAGCAGACAGTACCGAGTGAGTTTGCAAGCTCTGGATGCGGGATTCCTGCAACACAACACTGGCTCCTGTCTAGCAACGGCAATGGCGAAGGCAAGCATGGCACGGCCAGCTGATTCGACCAAGGGAAGGATCACGACCGGCTTAGATACTTGCCACTGTTACTGGTCGTGAGCGGGAATTCAACTTGTGTGACTGAGTTTGTGGTGCAGTGCGCTGGCCAGTTCACCGCTGCTGTCGCGCAGTGCTGGCCTGTGCGACTTTCCAACCATTCACCTCGCGTAGCTCTTTCACTGAATCTCCGCACACAATGAAAGCTGTTATTTAAATGGCTCGTGTGCCATCGGTTGGGCAGCTTATTACATTGCAGCATCGTGACGAGACGTTGGTGGCTTGGCAAGACCTTAATCCAGCAGTGGACTGACCACGGATGCTGATGGTGATATGAAGCTATTCATAGGTTTTGCAACACTGTACACGATATGTATGCTTTTACAGCATGAACCAGTGTTGTGCACAAATCAGTAATAATAATATTTGCACACCGAGAGCGCCTTTCACCCCAGAGTCACAAAGCGCTGCACAGATCTGTGGAGAGCACGGCTTGTCAACAACAACACCAGAACAGTACTAGGGCTGCTTGCAGTTGTGCAGATTTAATATTGTAGTGATGTAGGTTTGTCACGGCTCCTTGTATGGGAATACTCTCTGTAGTTGATCTTTCGAGACAGTCGTATCGAGTGTACCTCCTCCCACTTTCGAGGCATTGTCACGCCAGATGATCGTCAGGCGTGAAGATGCCTCAAACGTGGGAGGCGAAGCGTCATGAAAGAGTGGGAAGAAACAGCTATGAAGAGCAATTTTGATTTGACGTCTTTAACAAAACCGCAACACACGATTCTGCACACTTAGTTGTCATTGATCTGGGTGAACGGTCGAATAATTCACAAAGCGTGTCATTGGTGCCTGGCTCCATTGGGTCACTGAGCTCCTACTGGACTTTGTACACAGTTACTTGGGTCTTTACTGTGACATAAATTGACCCACGGACTTGTAGAAATTTGTAACTTTGACACGATGGCTTTCGTGACTAATGTTATAATCATAAAATGTTTTTTTTCGGTTCGGTCACGGCACATTTATTATGTGACCTAATCCAAAAATGGATTTCATGGATAGACTTGTAGAAAGTATATGTTCTCGTAAAATGCAAAGTAAAACCTACACACCTTTTCAGTTGATTCATTTAATGTAATGGGTAATTGACACGGTTGTTAATGTGGTTTGCTCAAATGCACCGTTTACCAGGGGCGTGTAGGAATGGTCATAGTGGTTCATAGCAGTGTAATTATAAACGTGAATGTATGACTAGCAAGTACTGGCGTTTATTTATTAAAATATTCAGTACACATGGTTAAATGCTGTTCTAATCGGTGGAATACAATATTAAAAAAATACTGTTTTGACCAGTGATTATTTCAGTGGGTTTATGCTGGAAGTATTTGTGCCGTTAACAAAAACAGGTTTGTACGCGTGGCCTGCATGCGTTGTGATGTTATTTGTAATCTTTATCCATAAAGGCTTGGAAGATTCACAGATAACAGGGAGTATCTCATACGCCATGACCTTCAGAGACAAGGAGTTCTGAAATAACAGTTTAATACATTTGCTGATATTTCTGTACATAAATAAAGGTAGAGCGCATGTTACAAACTTGGTGACAAATTTAGATAAAGGAATGGATAACATTTACCGGGTGATGGGGTGGCGTGATAGTTTTCATGATATATTGTTTAGCGACTTGAGATGTACATAAGTCGGAAAGGATGACTTTACTCAAGGCACATTTATAAAACCATTACTTCCAAGACTGACAACAATTTGCAATGTTGAGCAATCGGTTACATATTTATGGCAAACGTGTGTGGTGTAAATCGCCCTGGATAAGGGTGTCTGCTAAATAATGATAATAATGCATTTAACTCAAGTTCCACGTAGGCTGATTCAGCAGAACACATTCGAATCTCACCTGACGATCCATATATGGACTCAATGTTGCAAAGATTAAAAGGTTTGCTTGGTGCAGAAGCTGCACACAGTGTGATTAC
This sequence comes from Mordacia mordax, assembly GCA_036362905.1. Classification (NCBI taxonomy): domain Eukaryota; kingdom Metazoa; phylum Chordata; class Hyperoartia; order Petromyzontiformes; family Petromyzontidae; genus Mordacia; species Mordacia mordax. The sequence goes on from JAZEWT010000025.1 coordinate 8,337,458, forward strand.
AAATGACTTCATCTGCAGTTTCCAAAGAAGCAAACTGGTCAATGCAGGTGGTACGTAGGCTATCGGGACTCCCCACACGGTGTGGATTGTGGGGGCTATCTGGCCGCACTTCACGCTGATCAGTGCAGGTTGGTGAGGGTGGACAGCACGCACGTAGGGATGTGGAAGCACAGAAGGGCAGTGGATAATGCGTCCCCCTCTGCCTGCTGCTCGCCACGTGGCCCCACAATCTATAACAACCTAGCGGGCTTGGCAGTCACCAAATCCCAGCACTGTCCAGGTTCAACAACTCTGCTTGGCTTGTGAGACGTGATATGCTCAGGAGCATTCTCCATGACTTGGTCAAAGGTGTAAAATGCTTTGCGGATTGACAAATCATTTCGTTTGGATTTCGTTTGTAGGGCCAGTGGATGAAGAGAACTTCTTCGAGTGGGAAGCTCTCATTATGTGAGCGCAATCAAGTTGTGTTGCAACAGCCTACTTGGGTCGCTGCATACAAAACGACGCATCGGTGCAACGCAAAACATCTCACCGCTTTAGTATTCTCGTAAGGTTTAGAGTTTCATTCTTTCACAAACTGGTGCTGTGAGTTTGTTTATTAACCTTTTAGATTGTATACGTCGTTACGTTGGTTAGCTCGAACGTTTATTGTATCGCAGAAATCTCGCATCTAAAGCTTGCAAGTTCACTGGGCACTTTCTGCTGTAATATTACACATCTATATGTCTATTGTTAGAGACAGGAGCCAGTGTTAGAGGTAGGAGCCAGTGTTTTGTCGCAGGAATGCCACATCAAGGACTTGCAAGCTTATGGGGTACTTGCTGCTGTAATAATAAACATGTATGTATCACTCCAGTTATGTCTTATATAAGGCAGCATGGCTCATGGATCAGAGCACTGAGCCAGTGGCATTGACACCCTGAGATTTTATCTGAATTCCATCGCCAGGTGATGATGTTGTCAGCACGGTGCTCAATGACTGCGCAAAACAACCCCGCCACCATTCTGGTTTCTCAATTCGGCAAAAATTACATCACGCGAGAATTGACAATATTAGTTTGTGACTGCTGTACGACAAATGTGTTCCCAATGCCCAAACCCAAAAGCATCTTGTATTTAATCATAATATTGGCAGTGAAAACCTGTGTACAAAATTTCAGCAGCAATGAAAAGAGTGGCTCAAGTAATAACACTTGAGTAAACCACCATAGTGGCATTTCTCCCATTACTAAAAAAAACACATTGGCTGATAACATTTTAATGCACAGGACCCAGTGTCTGCCAAATGCTCGTCTAATGTGCGAATGGCTGGCGCCGTTTCTCGTGCAGGGGCCCCGAAGGCACATGCTTTGAGGGTGGAGTGTTCCCCGCAGTGCTCACTTTCCCCCCAGACTACCCGCTCAGCCCGCCCAAGATGCGCTTCACCTGCGAGATGTTCCACCCCAACAGTAAGCCTCCTGCTCGTACACACGCGCCACCCGTACGCATGCGCCATCCGTACGCATGCACCGCCCGCACGCCCATGCCACCCTTACACACGCGCCAATCGTACGCGTGCGTGCCAACCGCGCACACGCGCCACCAGTACACACGCGACACCTGTACACACGCACTGTACCTGAACGCACGCGCCACCCGCATGCACGCGCCACCCGCATGCACGCGCCACCCGCATGCACTCTGCCTCAACGCACGCGCCACCCGCATGCCACCTGTATGCACGCGCCACCCGTACGCACGCGCCACCCGTATACACGCACCAGCCGTACGCACGCACCACCCGCACGCATATGCCACCCGTAAACACACGCCGCATGTGCGCCACCCGTATACATGTGCCCCCTGTACGAACGCGCCACCTGTACGCACGCATGCCACCTGTACGTATGTGCCATCCGTACATATGTGCTTACCGTACGTACACGCCGCCCATACATATGCGTCACCCATATATACGCACCACCTGTACGCACGCATGCCACCCGTACGTATGCACTTCCCATACACACGCATCACTCAAACGCGCACACGCCACTCACGCACGCGCCAACTGTATGCATGCACACCACCTGCACATGTGCGCCACCCATACGCACATACGCCACCCGTACACACGCGCCATCTTTATGCACGCGCGCCAACCGTACGGAATTGCGGTGCAGGGACCGTTACAGTTCAGTTACTTGGGTGCTGGTGGAGTCAGCAGTGCGTTCATTGTTGCTCTAATACCGCTTGTCCACCTGCACATCAGAACCAAGCCAGTGTGGGGTGAGCACAGCATTCCACAGGAACCGGAACCATGCTAGGCTGGCCTCACATGATTATTATTGTTGTTGTTATTATTTAGCGGACGCCTTTATCCAGGGTGACTTATATCTTTATAGAAGTGTGAGAAAACCACAGAGGCGAGGGGAAAACAGCCATGCACTCAGCCTGCGCCAACATTTTCCAGACACTGCATTATATTTTGATGCTATTGACCAATTAATTAATGAGTATTCTTTTAGGTATGGGAGGAAACCGGAGAACTTGGAGGAAACCCACACGCAACAGGGGGAGAAAACACAAACTCCATACAGAAAAGCACCCTAGGAGGGAATCAAACCACCTTGGGCAGGACTTTCTTTCTGTGAGGTGCAGATGTTACCGCCGCACCACCCTGCATCCGAATCTGACTCAGGTCCACTCCGCGTGCAGTTCGTGCGACGCCAATCGTTACAACTCAAGCGCGGTGTCATCACGCACATGTCGACTTCACGCGTGCAGTTCGTGTGACGCCAGTGGCATGGCTGCGCTCGTTCTGTGGAAATATCAACTTTTGCTTCCTGACCCATTGCCGGGCCGACCAAAGATGTGCAAGTGGTTGAAAAGTGAAATGCTGGCGAAGTTAGTCACACGGCAATATCACCGTTTATGCGTTGTCTGCGTGGCCTCTAGTTTATCCGGACGGGCGTGTGTGTATCTCCATCCTGCACGCGCCGGGCGATGATCCCATGGGCTACGAGAGCAGCGCTGAGCGCTGGAGTCCCGTGCAGAGCGTGGAGAAGATCCTCCTGTCTGTCGTCAGCATGCTCGCTGGTACGCGGTGCCCCGACGGCTCTCCAAGCGGCCTGGCTAAGCGGGGCCAATTCTCTGGGGTCGCCGGCCGGCGTTTCCGGGTGTATTGCTTGTGGGGCTGCGCGCTCAGATTGTGGTCAAATGACACGCGGCCGGCTCCGCCGTTTTCCTTGTCAATGGTAGATGTTTATTATAGAAAGGTGTTTATTATTACAGCAGAAAGTACCAAGCGAGCGTGCAATCTCTGGATGCGGGATTCTTGCAAAACAACGGTGGCTCCTATATCTAACACTGGCTCCTATCTCTAACACTGGCTCCTATCTTGAACACTGGCTGCTATCTCTAAGACAAATTCCTGTTTCTAAGTCTATATAGATCTTTATTATTACAGCAGAAAATCACCCGTTCCATGCATCACAAAACCCACTGCTACCCGTTCAATGCATACAATTGATTTCCCTACCCCCATCCCCATATTAAGCCCTAGATATCGGCTACTGAGGAAACAACAAGTTAGACCGTTTGCAGATCAACTTTGCTTGATAAAAAATACCCCTGGTTGGTCCCCCTTTCCTGCACACACATTGTCCGCAACTGAAACCCACTTTGCCCTGCTCAATGTGCACTCTTTGAACACCGAAAAAGCCCCAATCATTGCTGAGCTGATCTCAGACAACAGTCTGGACCCTCTCTGCCTAACAGAGACCTGGCATCATCAAGATGATTTTTTCTAACATTGAATCAGGCCCTACCGCAAAACTTTGCACTCCATCAGAAGGTTCGTTCACATGGCCGTGGTGGCGGCCAAGCAGTTCTGTCACTCATCATTTGATGAGTGACAGCTTTCTCGCGTGCTGCTCCCAGACTCTGAAATGCCCTTCCATTAGAGATTCGATCAGCTGAGTCCTTGGGTATCGTCAAATCCCGTCTCAAGACTCACTTGTTCCGTAAGGGTTTCAAGTCTTCTGGCTAAGATTGTTGACACAGCACAAGTGTTGTCGTGCTGGGATGATGGCTCTCTTCCAACATGCACCGACTCGGGAACATTTATTCCTTGTTTATTAAAGTTTTTTTTTATTATCACTTATTTTATGTCCTATAATTTATTGATACTATTTGACTTTTTTGTTGCACTCTCCTGATGTTGTTGACATGCCATTCTCGCCAAAGCTTGGATTTGTAAACAAAAAAACGTTATTGCTGCTGATTTGCCATTCTTGCTTCATTGTTGATGTGCCGTTCTCTCTACAGCTCTGCGCAGCGCTTTGTGACCCTCGGGTGAAAAGCGCTGTAGAAATGCAATTATTATTCATTTATAACGCCCTGCGCAAATTGCTTACCTAGTCCCGGATGAGATCTGGATACTGAGGCGTGGACCTGAGCTCAGTGTGAGAGCCTGATGATAGAAGTCATGTTTAAGTAGTTTTTTTTTAATGTTGAGGTTTTGGTAGGTGGGTGGGTGGGTGGGTGGTCTGTTGAAGGCACAGTGGTGGCTGTTCCACGTTGTAGGTGTAGATGTGGAGAAGCGCCGTTCAGTATTTTTTATTCTGGTTTGAGTGAAATGCGTGTGATGACGTCATCTCGTTTTGATGAATGCGATCGCAGAACCCAACGACGAAAGCGGCGCGAACGTCGACGCTTCCAAGATGTGGCGTGAGGACCGCGAGCAGTTCTACCGCATTGCTCACCAGACCGTGCGCAAGTCTCTCGGCCTGTAGGTCCACACCGGCAGCGCTCGAGATTTATTTTGAGAAAATAAGCTGATAAACGCAAAGGAGCAGAGCATCCTCAGAATACCATGGTCACTCACAAGTGGTTCATCTGATTTACCATCAATCCCACCATGTTCATGATGACAATTTAGTTCGCATTCAGCTTGTGGAAGTAATGGTTAATGCGCAGCCCTGCAGCTGCTCATTCACGCAGAGACCGTTCAGGAAATATGACCAACTCATCCACACACAGCTTCCAATGTTATACATTACTTTTGTATACTGTACAAATATCGATGAAGCAATATGAAACGTTAAAAAAACACTGCGGAAAGCACCGAATATCACTGGTCGCTTGTGGAATGTGCGATGCTATGGTAATTGCTGCGCAGCCCGTTCCTCGCCGGGGACTGCCTGGCATACGATGTCTCCATGCCTCATGGAGAGCGGCCACACCACTTTGCACAGAATTCGGGTTCTGGGCTCTGGGAATACGATGTGATAATTTAGATAATTTGTACAGCGCCATACTGTGAAAGCTTTTTTCCAGTCTTGTCCAATAGTATTTCCACTTCAGGGGTCCCTGCAAGAAAAACCCCATCCTATATGGGATACGATCCATCAACTTGCATTATTCTGAGGTCATGCTGTGACTCCACGTCTCAGAGGACGATTGCCTTTACCACAACCCTGACCCGGTGAATACATGCCACCAAAGTTTGGTAGTCACCAGAGATGGCACCAGATCATTCTAACACAGCATTAATAATTTGCTGACCTGGCCTCCGATGAATGCATGTCAGGATAACGTTTTGGGTCAATGCATGATTTGGGCTTGGCCATCTCTTGATGGCTTATTTTGCAGAATTGGCTTACTTGGTACGATTAGGAATTGCGCAACTCTGACGTAGGCTAAACGATTGTTGTAAGATGATATATATACGCACACGTTGTGATCGCATGAGAAATGTTTCGAGTTTCACTTCTGGCTCGCTTGCAAATGCCAGGTCTTGTCGAGATGTTTGCAGAACGTATAGAAAATACTAATATTAAGTGGGAGTACTTATGCAGTGCCCTAGGAGTAACGCTATGCAATGACGCTGTGCATAATCAGTTCATGTTGCAAGGTCGGCGAACGCATCACTGCACCAGACGTAATGACAATTGTGATAAGTGAGCAATTAAAGACAAGTATAATATAATTTATAAATGCCGAAAGGTGAGGCTCGCTCGAGCGTGGAGGCTGTGGCTATTTCTGCTGGGGGCATCGAGCGAGTGGTTGGGAGTCAAATGCACGGGCGACACTGCGATCGCTTCGTTAGACCTCTGTGCCAGCGTGTTTGAGTGCCATCGAGGCAGCGGAGCCGTGATCATCGGCTCAGAGCCGGGCAGTTCCTCGAGAAATCGGATTCTGGAGGTGCAGGCGAATCGAGATATTCAATCCTCACGAGTAGGGGCAATCGGCAGCTGACGAGCAATCGTTTACCGCGAGTCTCTCGCAGGATGGACAACGATAATGAAGCACCTCTTACAAAACGTAATTTGAAATAATTATACGTTTATGAACTCTTAACCATAAAAAAGTTTATGAACTTGTTCCGCTGTATTGAGCAGCGCAAACCTGAACGAGCGGTGTGTTTTGTGCAAGCAGTGTGCACCGTGAACGATGAAAGCTCAGAACACACTCGTGCTCTGGGCATGCACAAAGATCCCCCCCCCCCTATAGCTTTAACAGACTGTTGAGACAAGTAGTGGTGTTGGCAAGTAGCACCTATTTACACACCATCCACGCAGCTTACACGTCTCACCATTGAACGTGCATTATAGATGTTCACAACGGATTGATCCTTACAGACCCGGCTGTGTGCGTGAAGAAATAGATCTTGATCAGTCGTCGTGTACCTATTAAGCACTGCTCGTGGTGCCAGTGAAATGTGAATGTATTTAGAGATAAGCTCCCATCATGTAACGAATCAATAATCGACCATCGTTTGGATGACTTGGTGAAACCGGATCGCACAAGTTGGGGAGAAAGTCTCGCATCTTCCTACTTGTGCTGCTGGACGGGGTGGTTGTATAGTTTGGTGACGACTGCCAAGTCACGCTGGCCTTGTACTGGGGTTTCCTACCTTCAGGAGGGAGGACTGGCTACCATTCATAAAGCTGCTCAAGTAATTGATCACATAATATGTAGTCGATTAAACTGTTGTCACCGATGTACGTTTTCATGGCTCGCTATATAAGAATTGCCCGCCATAGTTGTTCATTCAGAACACCTCATGATGCCTCCAGCGTGGAAGGCGAAACACCACGGAGAGAAGGAACAGTCGACATGGCTATCCCAAAAGAACAGCTGTGTAATAAATACTTGTCGAGTCAGTCGAGTTGACCAATCGCCCCAATTCCATTAACAGCCCCATTGGTCACGTGCACGAGGCAGCATTTGATTTTGGGGGCTTCCAATGTGAAATGTGTGAAGTAGAGCCTAAAAAGAGAAGACTTTACCGTTTTGAAAACGTTGACTGCTCAACCAATCACGTTGTCTGTACAATATTTGTTTTGAGTGCTTTCTGGAGACATCGCATTTGTTCAAAAATTATCAATAAATTTGCTTATGTATGTACGCACTCTCTTTCGTCACCCTTCTCACATTGCACGACTGTCTTGCCACTCCACTACTGAACAAGTCTCCCCACACTCTGGGAGTTATCTGGTCACTCTTCATTACGCCGGCCAGTGACCAACACAGACGAACAAGCATAGACGTAGGGTATAACAGCGGACTGCTTCACTACCCCCAGTTGCCCACCAGTGGCACACAAACCTCATGATGGTATTAACGCTTGGTGGTCACCCCCCATTCAGGCTGAAGCCTTCTGAGGCTCTCGACATCTGACACAATGTGCGCCCATGGTGATCTGGTCATCGGCACAATGAGCAGCAGGTGGTTTAAATCCATTTAAATCTGACTTCAGTAGGAAACGGCGATACAACATTTTTAAAGAGTTGCGAGTACCCACAATTTACCCCACTACCGCACGTGATCTACATGATCGCATAACTGCAGTGAACCCAACCACAGTACTCGGGCAGAAGCATTAGCAATACAACTTGCTCGATTGTTCAGGCGCCATGATGGAATGGAACCTGACCTGTGGTGTTCACCTTCGCTGCACCTTGGCAGCTCCCACCGTTAATAAATCACGTATATTGCACCCATCGTGAAACCCACCACCGCAACAAACCTGCACGTCATAAACAATTACAGCACTAAATGCATAGTGTTTAAAAATCGATTTTAATCGACAAACAGGTGCATCATCACATGCCTCGGCAAACTGTTAAAAACAAAATACTTTAAGAAATGTCTTCTCATCTGTCAGAAAACGCTTAGTCTTGTACACGGTTGTGGTGAGGCAGAGCCTATCCCGGCAAACACAGGGCGCAAGGCAGGGACATACCCACGATCGGACGCCAGTCCATCACTAGGCACTGCAGGCAATTTAGTCTGCAAGCCAATTAACCTATGCAGCAGTATGTTTTTGGACTGTGGGAGGAAACCGGAGTGCCCGGCAAAAACCCACGTGGACACGGGGAGAGAACATGCAAACTCCACACAAGAAGGCACCCGAGCCGAGATTCAAACCCGGGACTTCTTGCTGTGAGGCGACAGCGCTACCCACTGGGCCACCGCGCCGCCCACTTTAAGAAATGTACGATATCTTATTGAGTAGTACACGGCTTCTAAGAGCAAGAAGTGGCGATGCACACTCCCTTGTGGGCTGATGACAGGATGATGTCGACCACCTCCGACAGGAGGCATCCATAAAACAGCACCATCACCTTGAAATAATTCGACCAATTTTTCTTTCAAATTCGACCTCAAAGTTTTTGTGCCAACTTGTTTGGTAAAAGAAACGCTTGGTAATTTGAGTGCTCGCGTTGTATCTCCAGAAAATGAAATCTATATATCCACTGTTTTTATAAAGTACTTGTACTTTCGACACAATAAAAATAATGCTCACGCTATGCGACACGTACTAGTCGTGTTATACTTCTGTAAACAGGTTGTAGGGATAAAGATTACATTTAATTAAGGAAATCTCCATTTAAAAAGACTAGGCATGCTGTACAATTTTGCATTTATAAAGAACAGCAGGAAATGATTGCAGCCTGTTTTTTTGTGAACCGTGTTTCAAGACAGCTGAGAGAGTATTTGAACCAATTCTTGCACTTTCAGTAAACGATGAAAACCCCATTGAGACACGACAGGCCGTGCCGGTCAGAAACATAGATTCAAGGGCCATTGGCTCTCTCTTCATGGGTCCAACAGTCACCTTGCATAGCCTTTACCCAGTGTGCGCTTTCATATGCTTGTTCATGATGGATATTTTAGTGAACCGCTCGCCACACTCGCTACAAATATACGACTTCTCTCCATGCGTCTTCTGGTGGTTCTTCAAGGTAGAGTTTTGCGCGAATGCTCGTCCGCAATCGAGGCATGCGTAAGGCCTCTCGCCCGTGTGTATCCTGCGATGGTTCTTCAGTGTCGTGACCAACGAGAAGGCCTTCCCACAATCCTCGCACGTATAAGGCTTCTCGCCCGTGTGGGTCCGACGGTGGTCCTTCAGCCGGCTGATCTTGGCGAAGCGCTTGCCGCAGTCCTTGCACACAAACATGTAGGTCATCTTGCTGAAGGGGTCGGCATGGGTCCTCCGGTGCGCCTTGAGGTTGCTGATCTGCGCGAAGCCCCTGCCGCAGTCCTCGCACGCGTAAGGCTTCTCGCCCGTGTGCGTCACGCGGTGGTGCTTCAGCGACGAGATGTCCGAGAAGCGCTTGCCACACTGTTCACACGCGTACGGCTTCTCGCCCGTGTGTGTGCGCTGGTGGTTCTTCAGATTGGAGATGCTCGCGAAGCCCTTCCCGCACACCTCGCAAATGTACGGCCGCTCACCCGTGTGCGTGCGGTGGTGCTGCTTCAACGTCGACAGCTGCGAGAACCCCTTGCCGCACTCGCGGCACATGTACGACTTCTCGCCGGTGTGCGTCGTCTGGTGGACGATCAGGCTGGAGATCTGCGCGAAGCCCCTGCCGCAGTGGCTGCAGATGTACGGCCTCTCACCCGTGTGTATCCGCTGGTGGTTCTTCAAAGTGGAGGTTAGCGAGAATGTTTTGCCGCAGTCCTCGCAAGCGTACGGCCTCTCTCCGGAGTGTGTTCTCTGGTGTCGCCTCAGGTTGGACACCTTGGCGAATCCCTTCCCGCACGCGGGGCACACGTGAGGCTTCTCCCCCGTGTGGGTGACCACGTGCTGCTTGAGGCTGCAGCCGTGCGAGAAGCCCTTGCCGCACTCCTCACACACAAACGGCCGTTCGCCGAGGTGCACCCGCTTATGCTCTGCGAGCGAGCTCTTGAGCGGGAAGGATGCGCCGCACTCTGCGCATGCGTGCAGCGCCTCGCTGGCGTGCGTCCTCCGGTGCGCGAGCAGGCGTGCGACACTCGCGAAACCCCGACCACACTCCATGCACACGCATGGCATCTCGAACGTGTGCCTCCGCTGGTGCTTCTTGAGGAGCGGCTTGCTGGAGAACTTCTTACCACAAGCCTTGCACAGGTGGCACCGGGCCGCGTCATCCACCACCTCGTCCCGCTTGAGGCCACTCTTGGCCGGCGGCGGCTGCGCGGCACGGTGCTGCTCTACGCCCAGCGAGAGTTTGTGTTGGGTCTCTGTCTGCAGCTGCTTCGTCAAGGCGTCGAGTCGCTTTAAGCGCTTCCCAAATTCTGCGCCCATCGGCGGCCAACCCTCGGAGTGCGTCTCACCGTCGACGCAGATGCGAGGGTCGCCGGCCGCACAGCCGCTGCCGCTCTCCGTCGGCGAGTCAGGAATTGTCCCGATGTGTGAGCCCTGGTGCTTTCTCAGCAACGTTGCTCTCGAGAAGCCCTTGCCACACTCCTCGCATGCGTGTTGCTTTTCCACGTACCCTGCGAACACACGTAATACAGGCGCGCGTGCAGTCGAACAGCAGGCCGCGAAATTCACGTGACCAAAAGCTGATTTGGCATTGTTCAAATTATAAAGTTTTCTCTTGAAAGCATTTGTTTAGATTGTTTTTTTTTAATCTTAATACTCAACTGGTACCACTGGTGTCATGTCTCAGGATACGGAACTGTCTGTTTATAGCTCTCGCTGCCAGCAGTGCTTCATCACCCCTTGTCAGAAAACAGCCTTGGAGGTTGATGTCACAGATCTACCACTGAGATCACTTCCAACAGGCTTGTGAATCCACACTGGGGGATGCCAAGTCGCAAATGAAGTCTATGGCCTTTTAAACCAATTAAATAATAGAAAAACATAGAATTGAGAGCTCTTAGTAGATCCACTGCTGGATGAAACTCATGCACTGGGCATATTCTGGGTGATCTAGTCATACACATCAAGATGTGTAAACGAATATTTTTTTCATGTCAATTATTACACATCGACTCTCACACGAACATAATAACTTATTTCAGGTAAAACAAAGGTAAATCTGATCTCATCAATGTTTAGTTTTGTTTATTTTACAGAAACGCACAACATATGGCACAAATACTGATCATAATAACAGAGGTGCTCTGTGGAATGTGGATCATCGTGGGTAAAAGCAGTAAACATGTAAATCAGAACTCTATTCTGACCCATATTTGCTTTCGAGTTAGGCTACAGAATAGTTGTAAACCTCTCCACCATCCAACAAGACCAAATTGCCAGCACATCACTTACGTCTCTATATATAAGCAGTCACTCAGTATTTGTACCCACATAAGTCTGTACTGGCTATAACTGGAAAGTTTAAAGGAAAGAGAGATTGTGGATGACAGACATTTACATGTCAAGAGTCTCTCGAGATGGATGAACATATTAACAATGGACATTCTTAGAAGTCAAAGAGCTTAGATATGTGGAAGATCATTGTCACCAACGTCCTCTGGGATATGGTTCCTAGAAGATTGAAGAATCATGTACAGGGTTGTGGGAGGCCAGAGCCTATCCCGGCAGACAGAGGGCACAAAGCAGGCTATACCCAGGATGTGACACCAGTACATCGCAGGGCCCTTTTTGGGGGCAATTTACTCAGCAGATCAATTAACAAACAGCTGCAGGTCTTTGGACGGTGGGAGGAAATTGGAGTACCCAACAAAAACCCACAAGAACACAAGAACACACAAATGCCACATAGCAAAGCGTCCCAAGCCAGAACCCGAATCCAGGACCTTCTTGCTGTGAGGCAGCATCGCTACTCACTGCGCCACCACGCCGCCCAGTCTATATAATGCAAGCACTTCATTAGCCAACCAGTCTATTGGGTGGCAGACTGATTATGCAGTAGTAACATCCGTTCTTCACAGAAAGAAGGTCCTGCCCGAGGCAGTTCGCGTTCCTCCTCGAGCACCTTCCTGTGCAGCACGTTAGAGTGTTTTCCTCTTCTGCATGGATTTCCTCCATGTTTCCTGACTTCCACAACCAAAAACAACTGCATTAATTAATGGGACAATACCATTAGAATACATTTTCAAGCAGTGTCTGTCAAGTAGGCACCAGCTGCCAGCGTGACTACCTCCTCTTTTACTGTAAGCTGTTGGGGCCTCTGGGTGAGCTATTACATGAAAGGTGGTACATTATTATTCGTGACTAAGACCAATCCACAGATTGCTTCAACAGTAGCCTGACTATATCGTCTGGAAAGCCAAGAAATAACAAAACAAACATTTTTTGTGCAAGTGTGCATAAGTGGTATTTCTGCTTCATATACTTTGTAATTTATTTTATATGAAAGTATCAACAAAATAAACAACACAACTCTCACCATCGCTAGTGTCTTCCAGTTCCACCTCTACCTCTGCCCAACCTTGGCTGAGGGTCGTTTGCAAGGCCACGACCTCTACGGGCCTAACGATGGTGTCGTCAGCTCGAATATCTTCGACGTCCAGAGTCGAAGAACAAGCGCACACACATAGCAGAGGAGACAATCATCAATGTCAGTAACATGCATGTCTGGTGCGTTTTCTTGCTAACGCCCCCTGCCAACAGTGGCACGAGCATGTAACTGCGAGGGCTGCACCTTTACCCTGTTATATATACATAAAGCAGAATTTTGATCAGTTGCAGCTCACAAGGATCGCTCTCCATAGCTGTTATTTCAGGACAGCCGTGTCGAGTGTTCCTTCTACTTTGCCGGGAATAACCCTGTCCAGTGTCCCTTCTCTCTCCTTTGCGAAGTAGATGGAACAATCGACACGGCTATCCAAAAAGATCTGCTATGGAAAGCAACCTCAAACATCGAACCGTGTCAATCCTATATCAGTATAGGATAAGGATGTCATTTATTTACGCATGCACAGTGCCTCTAATCTTTTTTCGGAGGATCCTGCAACATCGGTAAGTGTGGCCATTGTCATTTGAGTATTTGTGTGTAAACAGTGTTCATTATCAATATGACCGTGGACTAGCTGTGGTGGGGAGGGGAATTTAAGTGACTTGTAAATGTTTCAGCTGCCACGCCAGGAAAAAAGAAACCCGTAAAACTCCCGGTAGCAAACCTAGTGTGCTGACCCCATCACGAGTGTGACAGCTCTCTCAAGATATAAATATGGAGACTTGCATTATAGGGTAAGCAGTGATAAAACAAGTGTGGGGTATAGAGGTACAGGAAACTCACTTGAGACACCTACCAGCATAGTTTTCAGACTTCACGTGAGGCCAAATTTCACTGACATCACTTTCAATTTCTTGCATGATGATGGTACTGACGATGTCCTCAGACACCCCAGCCTTTACATCTGTGTTAAAAGTAAACAGTTATATTTTTACAGTAAAACATATACACACAAATAATAATGATGAATAAAAATCATAACGTGCTCATATTTCTTCGGTGTCAAAGGTTTTCGAAGGGATGATTCAGGGATGCGGTGAAACCACAGACAGGTGGATGGAAAGCTCCCACACAGTCGGCGTCAACATTTGTTAGACACTGCATTACATATACATTATGATGTTATCGGACAATTAAAGAAACCAGAGAACCAAGAGGAAACCCACAAATTACTCGGGGAGAAAACCACAAACGCCACACAGGAATCAAAGTGTCTCAGACAGGACATTTCTGTGAGGCACCACTCTACCGGACATGTTAATATGAAAGATTTTTATTCTAAGTCTCAGTTATGCCATTTGACACATACTTAAACCTAGGACCAGATCATTTGGAAGCCTGGATAGTGCTTGCTTGGATGGGCAACCGCTCCTGCATGAAGCAGATGTTATAAACTGATGCTGTTGTCGGGATAAGTCATGGGAAGCAAAGGGTAGTGCATTAAAACTATCTTACTGTACTGCACTATGCTATTCCGCGTGCCTTCTTCAACCCACACTGACCACTGGTTGTGAAGAATGGTCAAATTAGCGTCACAACCCGCATGGTGTGTGGCGACCCTTATTCAGCAGTGGACATAGGAGGTTGGTGCTTGAGGCATGTTTTAATATTGCATGTACTTGTGGTGTGCTGCACAACCAACGCTAATCCATTCTCTTTCATTGCCAAAGCCGTCAGGGGTTACATCATTGTCAATCCCCGGGATTAATCCTGTACAGCGTCACAGGGGGGCGGAGCCTATCCTGGCAGACAGAGGGCTAAACATTGGATTTGACGCCAGTAACACCGCAGGGCACACTTTTGAAGGCAATTTACTCAACAGGCCAATTAACACAGACAGCAGCGTGTCTTTGGACGGTGGGATAAAACCGGAGTACCAGGCGAAAACCCACGCGGACACGGAGAGAGGAACCAGCAAACTCCACACAGACAGGCACCCGGAGCCGGAACCGAACCGCGCTCCGCTGGCAGTGAGGCCACATCGCTTCTCAATGCGCCACCGCGCCGCTCCCCTTTAATTGCACATAAAGTAACGTTAATCCACTACACTCTTTATCTCCCTGAGCCTAGCGGTGCGCATTCCACATTTCTATGGCCAAGTCCTGTCCTTCCATAATATTGAGGAGACTCAACATCAGTACAGTGAGGGGGTTTACATTGTTATTGTAGCGCTTCGCCCAGAGGTCCCCAAACGACTGTAGGAAAACCACGGGGGGTGGGGGGGGGGAGCCACGTGGTCTGCCGGCGCCAACCCGCAGACACTGCGCGGTGCCTGTACACGCGATGTTTATCGGCACCGTTGTTTCTTTAGTTGTGCGAGCAAACGGGAGAAGCCGCACGTCTAGGAATTGTCTCCTCGACCGCTTCTGTGAGCCCGCAAAGGGAAAGTTCCAAAGGAAGAGATTCCCCCCCCTCTCACCGCCTCGTTAGGCGACAGAGCGCGCACTGGGGGAGAGCAACTGCACACAGAGGCGTGCAGTCAAGAGGGACACCACCGTGGGTGCGAGATCGCTGTTACAGACGAGCGCTGAGGCCGCGAGAGACGACGACGACGCCGATGATGATTTACAGATTGGAGGCGCAGGCCGGAGTGGAGCGGCGGCCTTAGCCAGGCCGCGCTCTCAGACAAGACGACCTCTCCTCACTCACGTGTCGCGTTAAAGCAGCCGCGCTGCTGGACTGGAGGAGAGGGACGGGAGAGAGGGACGGGAGAGAGATGAGCGACGGGGGAGAGAGACGAGCGAGAGGAAGGGAGCGCGCACCTCAGCTTCCCCGCTCTGGAGGCGACCATGGCGTTACCCGGCATGCAGCGCACACTGTGGAGACGGGCGGGGGGACAGGATG
>JAZEWT010000025.1:8386507-8399989 GCA_036362905.1 Mordacia mordax
GGACGGTGCGAGTGGACGGTGAGAGTGGACGGTGCGAGTGTACGGTGAGAGTGGACGGTGAGAGTGGACGGTGCGAGTCGATGGTGCCAAGCGTGCATGACACGGAACGAGCGGTGGACACGTGGTGACTCGGTGTCCCGCGTCCCGCAAGGTAGGTCGTGGTCGTTGGAACGTGCGGGCAGTGCCAAGCTCTGCCCGCAACATTGGCACAACATTGGCACAACATTGGCTCTGTACTTCTTCAAGAGACAGATGTTTACTGTAACAGCATAAAGTTCCCAGTGAGCTTGCAAGCTCTGGATGCGGATATTCCTGCGACAACATACGTCCGAACTGAACAACACCACAATAAAACCAATGGGCAAATAAACTCAATCAACAATCTGCGCGTATATGAAACTCTAAGCGTAATCAGAAAAGGTACACAGTAACACGCAAGATTGCACAATTTAACAAACTCACTACGCCAACTTTGTACAAAGATGCGACCCCTAACAAAACCACAAAGTAAACAGCGACCACTCAGCATTGCACAGCACCATAAATTAATAACAGACAAAAAGTGCAACAGCGGCACGGGTAAAACATTAACTTTTTTAGCAACATCGAGAGAAAGGAGTAATGGTCAACCCTTGGAAAAGATCGATCAATGCGTGCACTCGCAGCTTGGCCCAAATGTTGATGCTGATTGGGAGCTAGAGCGGCTCAACGAAGGGAGTGAGCGTGGCTTCAAACTCATGGCAGGATCGCTCCAACAGCGAGAGGACAGCCGCCACAATGGGCTGTTTCTCCCAATGTCGATGCGCATCTCGGGACATTCAGCAGACAGTGGGTTGAGCTTCTAACATTAGGTCAGTGTGTGTGCACAACACACCCACTGACTGTTCTGCTGATTCATTAAGTAGACCCTAAAGTATGAATAGGGCCCAATGAATATGTTTACGATGGATGACTGCTTCTAAACGCTGCTCTTTTGGGAGGCATCTGAGGATGCCTCCAACGTAGGAGGTGAAACATCACGAAGGAGAGAGGAGGAGCGATCGACGCGGCTATCCCGAAAAAGAGCGGATTTTGGAAGCAATCATCATGCATCGAGCCATGAAAACAGACATTAGTACACATCTACGATTGTTAAGAGAAGCTAATCCTGAGCCAATGTACAATTCATAATGATATGGGTCATGTAGGGGGCATAATAATATCGAGGGCTAAGTATGTTTAACATTGTATCAAATTCCACATAATAATGTCGCAATAATCAAGCAATCGTGGAACAGTCGTCTTTATGAAGTCGGTCAAGTCTGAGTGTAACTTGGTTGGGAAGGATTGTTTACCTCTAGAAAAAGCACATTTTAATATCGTCAATGTGAGATGTGAATTTTGATTTTGAGCCTAATATGAAACCAATGTATTTGCATTCTTCAACCTATTCAACAAGTTGGTTATTGTGCGTAGAGCTGAAGTTGATATTTGGATGTCGCTTTTTGCGATCAAAACGTACATTCAGTTGTATCGGCATTAAGGACCAGTTTGACCCCTAGCAGGGTACGCGGCCACTCCGCCTTGCTCCCCGCTACCCCCTCTCTCGACGTCGCTGATTGACAGCCGTCGCTCGTCATACAGTGCTGTACAGAGCTCCACCAACACCAAGCCATAGTTAAATAATAATAATAAAAACTCTACCGCGTCTACTGCGACTCGTGTACTCATATTCGTGCTCATTCACCCCGTGGACGGGTGCAGCCAGTGTGATGGACAGGCAGGTCGGGTGGGGTAAAGTGTGGGGAAGCCCAGTCCTCTGGCGAGAGGCGCAACCAGAAGTGCGTGGGTTGCCACCTCGGTGGTACAAAAAGCGGGACCTCGCACGTGGGGATGAGCAGAGAGGGGACTCTGGTCCCGTGATTGGGAACCCGCGAATCTGAATGCCTCGGTCCGGCAAACGTGCAGACCTCCTGGCACACGTGCAGTGGTAGAGGAATAACACTGATAACGAAAAATCTTTGGAGAGTAATTCCCACTGCGGAGATCGGATAGAGTGGAAGCAGATCTCTCTATTCAGGAGAGAGCTGGGTGGATGTGGTTCCTGGTCCTCCTTAAAGTGCGACCCAGGACAGGATTAAGCGGGTATTGATAATGAATCCCCCCCCCCCCCCCGTGTTGAGGCTTCTTCCCGAGCAGAGTCGGGCTGTTGGTACAACTCACAATCCGACACAGGTCGTGCCTGAACGGGGGGCCTCTGCCGGCTGACCTTTCATCTCGATCACAGAGCCACTGCGGCTCGATGCATGAAAATTGCTCTCCACAGCTGCTCTTTCGGGACAGCCATGTCCGGCGTTGCATCTCTCTCCCTGGTCACGTTTCGTCTCCGACGTTGGAGACATCATCGAGCGGTTGTCTGACGTTCTGATGAAGCCTCTCAGCGTGGGAGGCGAAGAGTCGTGAAGAACGGAAGACTCCGACAGCTGTTATTCTGGGCACATGGAGCTCACGAGGCAGCACTGACAGCAAAACAGTAACAAATGTAATCGCGGGTGAATTATCACACGACTAATAATCGAGTCAAAGCAATTCGCGTCTGTCAACAGTTGAACAGTTTATTGCATTCAACGTTTGAGTTATTGCGGAACAGATAAAAAATATATACGCGCATGTGCACGGGATAAAAGCAATGAACATTGAATGGATTTAAATTTTAACACACTTGCACAATTCCTTGTGATCGTGAGCAGGTCGTTATTATTTCTAATTTGTAAAAAAAAAAACAGCAACTAGGGGAGAACCAAACGGCAGGTGCTGGACAAAGACAGCTGAGCGGAGAGGGCTCGGACGTAGAGGGAAGAATCTTTTTTGGCTTTGGAACACGAGTTGATTGTATTGCTTCTTCAGTGAACGAATACAGAGTTAACTCCCACCCCGTCAGTGCAATTGGTTACACGCAGAGCTCCGTACACGCGCTTGAACTTCATAAATAACGTAAACGATATCCGCGCTACGAACATTTCACAAAATCTCGGTGGCGCGTTTCAAACGGGGCCGCTCGGGGAATGTAAATATACCGGCAACTGGGGAAGCGCGTAAGCCACTTTGGCAACCTGGGCATGGACCGGTGCAGATAATGAACGGCGACTTAGCGACTTGAAAGAGGCCGCGTCCCAAAGAGAGGTTTTAAAAGTCAACCGCAGCATCCACACGTCTGAGCGAGGAGCTGAGCTACAAGCGAAATGCATAAAGGACCTCTGCATCTCGTTCAGAACTTGAAGAAACGCAGCTCAACTGTGCAGCGAGTTGTGAACCTGGTCGCAACATATCGCCAAGCGACTCAACTAATTGCACAGGAGAGCGTGTATACAAAGCGACTTAGTTGGATGCAACAGGGTCGCCCAAACTTATTTCTCGGGTATGGATCTGGCTGAACTCCGAGACGCAGGAGACGGCACCGCATTGTCAGACAACGTGGTTGTGTAAACTCGCGTACGCCGTGAGCCGCATCACACAGATCCACGTTCATCTCGAGCGAGGGGGCACCGTGAACATTGGGAGACAAGCGGCTGCTGAAACGGCAGCGCCTCGCACGGCTATAGCAGAGACGCACTGCTGCTGCAACGCGGATCTGTTCGAGCCGAACGTCTCGAGGAAAACGTCCCCACCCGGCACACCACATCCAGCATATCTCACTACCTTCCTGTTATTGGTTGTTAGTTAAGCGTTTTCATACAGCAAGCTGCAATCCATAAAACAGTGAGAAACTAAGCGCCTGGGGCGAGCGAGACAGCGTCTCAGGCCAAGAGGATGCCAAGGAGGTGACTTTGTCGAGCGATGAGGACGCGGTGATTGTAAAGATGAGGGGGCGAGCGATGAGAGAGAACCTGGAGCAGCGCGGGGCCCGCTCTGGCGCCCATCGCTCGGAAGAGACCACGGCAGAAGAGGGAAGCAAAGGTCGTCTGTGAGGCTGAAGGGAGGATGGGAAGATGGGAGGATGGGAGGATGGGAGGATGGGAGGATGGGAAGACAGGAAGACGGGAGGACGGGAGGACGGGAAGACAGAAATTCAGACAAGTGACATCACCACCATCACTTCGTGAAAAGCTGTTAGAAACACTGAGCCGAACACTCGGCACCCTACTGGCTGCACTTTTGCAGGCAGAGTCAGGTTTCTCTGCTGCAAGCTGCAATGGTTGTGCTCCCACACTGCATTGTGGTGGCGTTCTCGATGATTAAATTGTGGATCATGCAGTCAGCGGTGACAAGATCCGATTACTGGAGAAGGGTTCTTTGTGATCAAGTCACTGCCCATGACATCACGCGCGCTGTTCCCAACCTCGTGAAGACTCCTGAAGTTAAGATCTTGTATAGTGTCTGGATGGGTGACCACTGTGAGCTCACACCGCTGTTACAGGCTGCTGTAGGAATACGTGACAAGCAGTGCCGCACGCCAGGCTGCTAGACGCATGCCACGCTGCATCTGCAGGCAGCTTCCCTCCCAGTGTTGAGGTTTCTTCCCGAGCCGAGCTGTCGTTCTAACTCGCAATCTTGCAGAGGTCGTCGCTGACTGAGCGAGGCCATCCGAGATTCAGAGAGGGGGGCCTGTGTCGGCTGACCTTCCATCTCACAAAGGCACTGCTTGTCGGTTGTCACGGATCGATGAATGAGAATTGCTCTCAACAGCCGTTCTTTCAGGATAGCCGTGTCGAGTGTGCCCTCTCTCTCCTTCACGATGCGGCGCCTCCCACGTTGGAAGCATCACCAAGGAGTTGGAGGGCATCATCAGAACGCCTGATGATGCCCCCCAACGTGGAAGGCGAAAGGTCGCAGTGCGAAACGGATCACTCGACAAGGTTATCCAGAGACAGCAGCCACGGAGAGTAATTCTCAAAACAAAGGTCCCGTGACTCTCATGAGACTGCGTTCTGACGTTCAGCCGATGACGTTTTAGTGTGCTGGTGCAACTTAGATGCCCACAGCGATGGAGCAGTGTCGTGTCACGGCCGTTTCGAGGTGGTGGGCCGCACGTGGCCCGTGGCCTGCGTGAAATGACGCTGCGCTCTGGGTTCCGCGCAGAGACACCACCGCTGAGCTCACATGCCGCAGCGGGAGTTGCCACCTGCCCGGGTTACCCCAGAATCATCAGTTTCAAATCTGTAAGTCTTCACATGCTACTGAACGTCCCGGTTGTTGGCTGTTAATTAAAAAGCACTTATAATACATGGCTCAAGATGACGCAATGACAAGTAATAATAAATAATATTTGTGGGGAAGCTACGAGCTGCCGATTCAGAAGCTCATAGTTTCACCCATTTCCAGTAAATTTCGAGATGAACTCCTCTGCTATCCCCGACGATATCTACTGGGGTTTCCACCTTACTGGCGGCAACCCCAGTCGCGGTGCCACTCGCTGTCAAGCAGCGCGCGCCAGGGGCACGACGCGCGGGGCCAGTCAGAGACCCACACCGCTCCGTGCGTAACGAGACTCATGAAATGCGTGGCTACAGAGACAGCCGCCCTTCTGCAGGCCGGGGCGTCTCGCGAAAGCGCTTCACAAGCGAGAAGGGGCTCGTATCTCGCCTCATCTGAAATGTGTGACAGGGCACCCGCGGTGGCACGGGTCGCTGTGCGGCACGAGCGACTTGGCACCCGCAATCGGGCATTCGTCTGCCAGCAGGGGGTCAGGGTTGCCACCGTGTGTGGCTCCGAGCACGTGGACACTTAACCGCACGCGGAGCGGTTTGTAAAGCTGGACATTTGTACAACGCGGAGTCGACATTTCCTCAAATTCTACTGGAGCAGGCGCTCTGAGTTCACTCGTCAGCAGCTTGCGACCCTTGGCTGAAAGGCATTTAGAAATGTAAATTATTATTATTATTAAGGCGTGCAGTGTGTTACAAATAACACAATCGCGCACAGAAAGCTCAATACATTATAAATGAGAAGTGTAAAGTACATTAAATACAACGCTCTAAAGCATTATTCACAGGAAATGTGGCATTTCAATACGTGGCGACGTCATTGTGATGTCAACAGTTACATCAGGTTTAGCGTACTGGGCTGTGCTTGAAAGATCGTCAAGTGAGAATAGACGTTTCGGGGCAGCACTCTCGAGGCATCGTCACGGCGACCTAACGCGCGACCTCGTACGTCGGTAGAGCAGTGTCGCCGCACCTTACGATCGCCTGCCCATTAACTGGAACGCCTCCTCTCTCACAAACGAAACTTCAAACCCATGGCAGGCAGGCAGTCCAGACGCTGAGGCCCAGGTGTCTGGGCAGCCTCGGTAGCGGAGACCACCGACACGATGCGGTGAACGCTGCCCGCAGACTACAAGTGGGTCTCACACGCACGCTCGCTCTGGGTCTCCGGCGGAATCTCCGTCGCGCACCCGATGGACGCAATCGCTAAGATGCGGCATGAGCCAGGGCGCGCGGTGCATCGCGGTGCATCGCGCTGTCGCCCCGACGGCCTGCGCCCGCTCCGCCGCACGGCCACGAGAAGCCGCCGCCGCCGCCGCATCCCTGGCTCGACTCACACCTGCAGTGCCTACGTGGACGCACGTCTCAAACCGAGACTTACAGCAGCACGGAGCAGCAGGGGGCACCGTCGCCGCTCGCTTACACCGCGTTCTGGGGGGCATCCCCGGGGACCCCCACAGCCCAGCTGCTGCTGCTGCTGCAAGAAGGCACAGCCATGGGTCACCCATATGTGGGGAGGGGCTAAGGCTGGGGTGGGATGGGCTGAGTAAGTGTGGGAGGGGCTACGAGCAATGGGGGAGGAGCTTGGGATGTGTGCAGCAGCAGGGTTAGGGTTGGAGTCGAGTAGCTGGGAGTTGGGGTCGAGTAGCTGGGAGTTGGGGTCGAGAGTAGCTGGGAGTTGGGGTCGAGAGTAGCTGGGAGTTGGGGTCGAGAGTAGCTGGGAGTTGGGTTCGAGAGTAGCTGGGAGTTGGGGTCGAGCAACGACCCGAGCCGGTGGGGGTCAGGTGACACGGGTCGTGCTGTTACACTGTCGCCTCAATGCAGGAGGGAACAGGGCTGGGAGGGAACGCGGCTGGGAGCGAACGGGGCTGGGAGGGAACAGGGCTGGGAGGGCGTGGGCTAGGTCGGAGAGGGAGCCAGGCACTTGATGGGGGAAAGCGAGCAGGGATTAGAGGAGGTGACGTAATCCACGAGGGAAAGTGAAGCTTCCAACGAAAGGCATTTGGAATCAAAGGCGATCATTTTCAAAAAGGCGACTTCAGCTATGAATGCATCAACATCTCTCACGAACAGCAAACAGCAACAGAGAATGAACGAATCCTCAGAGAACCCTGTAAACAACGGATCGTTGTCATGGAGACGTGCAGCCCCCCCTCAGACTGTGAGGGGGGGGCGGCCAACCCCGACTACACAACCCCGACTACACAACCCCGACTACACAACCCCGACTACACAACCCCGACTACACATCCCCGATGTTCCACGATCCTGGACCAAACCCTACGGCCCCCGGCCGCGAAACGGTGACGACACTGCGTGGTGAGTTTGTCGGCCAATCGGTAGCGACCAGCGCGCTGGACTATGGTCAAACAACCCGCACGGCTGAAACAAGGCCTTGATCCAGCAGAGGATTGACAACGCTGAAAATTATTGTCGCTTAGTTTAAACTTTTAAAGTTTTAATCACCCCAATTTGTCCATAGAGTTCCACGGACCTCATAACGTGACTGCAAACAACTGCCAACTAAAGTGGTCATCCTTGCAATTAATGCTGGTGCGTGATTGTTACCCAAGCGCATTGTGACCCTCGAGTGAAAAACGCTTAGAGATGTAAATGTGACTCATCGTAGAGGCATTGCGGGTTGCACGAGAACAGAGCTGACAAGTCTGGAAACAAAGCAAAGCCTCTGAGCAGCTGTGCAGAGCCGTGCGGGCGGCCAGGCCTGCGGGCGCTAGACGGGGCAACATCCCGTGGAGGTAGCAACGAGTTGGAGCGACTCCACGGTTCCCCGTCTCATCACCTCCACCCTGATTTCAAGTGCTCCTCAATTCATCCACCAAGCTCGGAAAACTGCTCTCAACTCCTCCTCCCCCCCCCCCCCTGGCCCAATTTAAACTGGTCCCCAACACTCAGCATGCTCGGCCTCACAGCACTGAGGTTAAACGCTGCCCTTCTCATGGCCTATTATCAACCGGTCTGAAGTAGCGCTCCCAGTCATTAGGCCTTGGGTTTCCGAAAGCCAGCGGTGAGCGGGGCTTGTGTGGAGCCGTCGAGGAGCGAGCCGGGCTCCGCGACGCCGCGCCGGCTTAACCGGGCCCCGCCGTGCGCATCGTGGCTCCGGCGAGTCTCGGCGCACGCGCTTCCGCAAGGTGCCGGCGACATCATCCCGGCGCCTAAGCTCGGCCGTGTGGTAGCCGGGGGAAGGGGGGGGGGGGCGCCCGGGGGATCGGGTGCAACAGCCGGGCCCCCGAGTTGTCACACGTGGGTCACATCCGACAGGACCTCGGCATCCACCAGGTACACGTGCCCGTTGTCTAGCGCCGTCGCCGCGCCGGACCTGGATGTTGGCGAACGCTTGCCTCTCTCCGCCGCCGCCGCTCTGCCGCCCCCCACTCCGTACATGTGCCTTTGGATGTGCCGCGCCATCACGGCGAGCGGCGTGCTCTCCGACACGCCGGCCCCGCCGCGCCGCACCCTCACCGACTCCTGCGGGGGCACCGGGGCGACGGTGGCGGTGCGTGGGGGGTGATGGGCGGGCAAGGGTGCGGTGAAAATGCCAGGGGTGGTGGCGGTTGGCGAGTGGTTGTGGCGCAGGATGAGCAGTCATTGTGCAGTCGTGGTGATTGGTGGGATGGAGTGACAGTGAATGGTGGTGTGTGGTAATCAGTTTACGAGCGTGGTGTAGAATAACGGTGGTGAAGGCTGGCGGTGTGGAGTGACGGTGATGTAGAGCGATGGTGATGTTGGGTGACGGTGATGTAGAGCGATGGTGATGTAGAAGCGATGATGATGTAGAAGCGATGGAGATGTAGAAGCGATGATGATGTAGAGCGATGATGATGTAGAAGCGATGATGATGTAGAAGCGATGGAGATGTAGAAGCGATGGAGATGTAGAAGCGATGATGATGTAGAGCGATGATGATGCAGAGCGATGGTGATGTAGAAGCGATGATGATGTAGAAGCGATGGAGATGTAGAAGCGATGATGATGTAGAGCGATGGTGATGTAGAGCGATGGAGATGTAGAAGCGATGGTGATGTAGAAGCGACGGTGAGCGATGGTGATGTAGAGCGATGGAGATGTAGAAGCGATGGTGATGTAGAAGCGATGGTGATGTAGAGCGATGGTGATGTAGAGCGATGATGATGTAGAGCGATGGAGATGTAGAAGCGATGATGATGTAGAGCGATGGTGATGTAGAAGCGATGGTGATGTAGAGCGATGGAGATGTAGAAGCGACGGTGATGTTGGGTGATGGTGATGTAGAAGCGATGGTGATGTAGAAGCGATGGTGATGTAGAACGATGGTGATGTAGAAGCGATGGTGATGTAGAGCGATGGTGATGTAGAAGCGATGGTGATGTACAGCGATGGTGATGTAGAAGCGATGGTGATGTAGAAGCGATGGTGATGTAGAAGCGATGATGATGTAGAGCGATGATGATGTAGAGCGATGGTGATGTAGAAGCGATGATGATGTAGAAGCGACGGTGAGCGATGGCGTCAGGTAGCGGCGCGGAGGGGGCGGTGATGGTGGACCGTTGCATAGCAGAGTAGGAATCGGGGGGTCATCGGAGCGGAGTGGGGGTGAGCGGCAGCCGTGAGCGCGGACATTGCAGACACAGGGGGAGAGGAGCGCAGACACAGCAAGGTCAGTGTCACGGCCCGCGCTGGCTCGCGCACAGATCGACCCAGGCCCTGTGTCCACACCACTGTGGCCCTGTGTCCACACGACACCCTCAACAGACAGCGGGGTTCACCCACCAGCTGTGTCTACCGGACGGCTGCGAAAACAATGATTTACGTAGCGAAGCCACTGCGCGCGTGTGCGGACGGCACGCTCGCCTCTGCTCTCCGCTCGTTAACGCTCGACGCCTCCGCCGAGACCTCGGCTTCAACGCGTCCTGCGCTCCCCTCCGCGTGAACCTTGCTGCGGTGGCGCGACAGCGCGCGTCCTGCGCCTCCGTAGAGCCGCCACGTAACGCAACTCGGGAGCAGCGTCAACACTTTTAACATTTTCTGAAAACATACTTGACAGTTAAGCTCTTGGTACTTTTGCCAGTATACATATGTAAAGAATAGAACAGGTTTTAACCATTTCTGCCAATTATACAGGTGTTAAGATGTTTAGAACGCCTAGAACACCGAACAAACACTTTTCACAAAGTGTCTAGTTTGCAAAAGCCACACATACTTATGGCAAAATATGCAAACAGGAAGCTTTGATAAATATATGCATTGTCCTTCAAACTGATTGGCCAACACCAGACAGCCTGATTGTCAGTGTTGGCCAGATGTTGCCAAGAGGCAGTCAGCTCAGCACAATGCAATACCAATGCTTTAGTAGCTCAGGTCGAGCTGTTTAAGCTATTGCAGCGTGAGTAAGGGCCTTGTTGGTGAGGAGGGTCTTGAATTTTAACCTGTATTTAATCAGTAGCCAGTGGAGATAGGCCAGCACTGGGGATATGTGATCATGGCTGGAAGTGCAGATGAAGACTCTAGCAGCTGCATTCTGCACACGTTGGAGCCGATTGATAAGGTAGGCAGGGGTGCCAGGTCATAGCGCATTGCGATAATCGATTTGTGAGGAGCTGAAGATGTCAATTAACTTCTCAGCGTCACAGGGTGACAAGATGTTGCGCTGTCTGGCTATATTTGTGAGATGGAAACAGGGTTACCTTTATGAATCATAGAAATCATCTGAGAAAATATGATGCTTAATGAAAAACAGGCTTAGAGCAGGAGGAGTAATGGAAGCAGCAGTAATAGCGAGATTAAGAAAAGGCTGGAATACATATCATGATTATCACCTATTCTGACGAGAAACGAAAATGTAATTAAATAATGAAGAAGTATTCAGCATGCGTTGTCAGTGTTATGATATATGGAGCAGAGACGTGGCCTATTAGAGTAGCTATCGAAAATATGTTTAATAGAAGACACGAGGATGATCAGATGGATGCACGGAGTTTACCTGAAAGACAAGAAAACCTGTGTGGAAGTAAGAGAGAGTGCAGGGATAGGGATAATAACGGTTGCGTTAAGAAAGAGTCGATTGATATTGATAGATTATACTGCAAGAAAAGAAGATGACAAGTGGGACAAAGCTAGCATGGAATTTGAAGCGGACGGAGGAAGAGTTGGTCGAGGTAGGAGACCAAGCAGACACGTGGACAAAGACGGTGGAAGACGACCTAAAGTAGATGAGTTCAACGAGGTTACAAAGGAGGGGAAAATGTGGAAATAATTATCCACGGGTAATGGCTACCCTAATAAAAATTGGGACATACCACTTAATGATGCTGATTAACCACTAGGATCGGTACAAAGTTAAACTCTTAGCAACCGGTAGCTTTAGACAAAGTCAATTGTACCCTGCACATCACCACCACCAGCAAACCGTACACATGTCAGAAAGAACATAGGTTAGTTATGTAGCACAGAGCAAGCGGGCGGAAAACCTATTCAAATGGACAAAAGGCCCACGTGTCAACCACACACACAGCCCATGAGCCAAGGGGGGTCGTGGTCGGTACCAGCTGGAGGGGCCAATGCTAGCAGGGTTCCCCGTGGTGGGCACTGCCCACCATGAGAGGAGACCTCAAATACACATGCTTCTTATTTACGTTCGGATTTCAAAGCCATTCTACATCACAGATGAATTTTTCCAAAAAAACACTGGTTTTTAAATTGAGGCTCTAACCATGGCGGCATAGCCATGAAATGCGCGTGCGCCGCGAAGCTCAAACGCTTCACACAAATCCTCAGCAGCGTTCGCCACCCCGAGGTGTTACCGAGCAGCCATGGTCGGGCCAATGACTCGAGGACGAACCCCTCCCCCCGCTCGGCCCCCATGCACATGCTCCGAATTCCTTCCCCATGCAAGTGGCCCGACCACAGTGAGTCGCCAAGCGCAGAGAGCGTCCGCACTCTCCCCGCACCAGGGGACGGAACCCCGGCTCGGCCCGGCTGCGGCGGAGGCTCACGTCTGAGCAGACGGGGTCCACGCACGTGTGCTCGCCAGACAAATGAAAACGGAGGCAAACGCTCGGACCGTTTTCTCACGATGCGGTAGGTGCAGGTACGTAGCGGAGTGTGCGAGTGTTGGCGGGATTTAACAATGTTAGTACGTTACGTAGTAATAACAATATCAAGAGTATTCGCTCACGCGTGAAGACCGCGGACAATTCAGAGGCACGAGGAAGCACAGACGAGACATGGGCGTCAGGGTGACCCAGCGGTAACATCCGCACCTCACAGGCCTGCCCAAGGCGATTCGATTCCCACCCCGCGTGCCTTTCATTGTGGAATTTGTGTTTTCTCTCCCTTTTTCTGCGTGGGTTTCCTCCGGGCTCTACGGTTTCTTCCCACAACTAGCAAACACTGATTAATTAATTGGGCGAAAACATCAATAAATGAGTGTTTTACAAGTGGTAGGAAACCAATGCACCCGGAGAAAAGTCAAGGTATCATCGCTATGCCATACAGATGGAACAGGTGGAGACCAGAGTTCCACTGTCGCCCCCTTTGCTGCTCAGCCAGGGTACGAGACCTTGACAGCCGAAGAGTTTCACAACGTGTGGATTGAGCCAACCCCTGCTGTATCCAAGCGCTGGATCGCGGGCCACGTGCGTAACCACCACCGCCCGGCTAAATCATATGCAAATGTAACAATTAAGTTATTGGGGTGAATAAAATTTAAACGGATTCTCAAATCGAATTGTGGTCTCAATTGATAACATTTCATAAAATCGCAACGGAGGGCAGCGAGCGAACGGTCGCTGACAACAGAGCCAGGAATTATAATTTCAGGCGATTCTAGACGTCAGAAAAATAATCGAGAGTTCAAATTCAGCTTGAAAGAATGTCACAAATGCAGCATGAAGCGGTGGGGTGGGGGGTGGGTATGGATCGATGAAACACACTGCAAGCTGCAAGGCGGCCAGCGTGCCTGCCAGTGAAAGTTCCGCACAGGTTCCCGTGCCGCCGCCGCCGCCGCCGCGTGCACCCTCCCCCCGTAAACGCGCAGGGTTTTTACGTGGCGGCGTGCGCAGGGCCGGCCAGCAGGGGCCTAGCGGCCACCTCTCCGTCAGGCGGGCCCCGCTCCTCTCCCACCTCCCCCCCCTGCTCGCACGGGGGGCCTTCCTCCTTCTGCAACAGCACAGGGGTGTGGGGTGCACGGGCAGGCGCGCAGCGCACACGCTGGCAG
Organism: Mordacia mordax; assembly: GCA_036362905.1. NCBI lineage: Eukaryota > Metazoa > Chordata > Hyperoartia > Petromyzontiformes > Petromyzontidae > Mordacia > Mordacia mordax. Next base: position 8,399,903 of record JAZEWT010000025.1, read on the forward strand.
GGCGGCGACGGCGGCGACGGCCCCGCGACCCCGCGACGGGGCGGCCGCGGCTGCACGCGTCCGCGCAGCGACGGGGGGGGAGGGGTT
>JAZEWT010000025.1:8439883-8460713 GCA_036362905.1 Mordacia mordax
GGCGCCGACGGACGGCTGAGTTGCTACCTCCTCGCAATGATCCCACAGGATCGGCGTTATCATCTCCGCTCACTCACCGGCTAGGTGAGGGACAATCCTAGCGATGGAATTCAGTAAATTAGACATGCGGCGTGTCTCTTAACACTACGTCAAACAACCGCAGGCCAATGTTCACAGGGACAGAGAAAGAAGCCAGAAAGCAGCCACGCAGCCAGCGGGCACCAACACTTACCAGACACTGTGGCCTGTACACTATGATGTCATCGACCAATTAACGAGCTAATTTTGTGGGAGGAAACTGGAGAACCCAGAAGAAACCACGACGGAATAGGGGGAGCACACAGACATTATTACAATTAAATATTATATAGCAGATGCCCTTATGCTGGGCGAATCACGCACACGCACACACACATACCCACACACACACACCCCCTCCCCCCCGACCTCCATGTAGTTCGATCCCCACGCTGGAACCCCACAGTCCACCAAACCACGCAGGGTGTCTGTGCAGTAGTAACACTTCTTCATCCTTTATTTGTTTAACAATCATTGTATTCGCTATTATACGTCCTTCATTGATTTATAGTCATTATTTTACTTTAATTGATCTACTCTGATATTGTGGTTGACATGCCATTCCCTTCACAGCTTTTGTGATCCTCGGGTGAAAAGCGCTCTAGAAATGCAAGTATTAGTATTATTATTATACAGGTGTGAGGAAACCACAGAGAGGCGAGGGGAAGGCAGCTATGCATTCAGGCGGTGCTAATATTTGCTAGACGCTGCACTGTGTGCAGCTGCGTTAATCTCCACACATAATGGTGCCCGAGGCTGGAATCGAACTGCCTCGGGCAGATTGTCTTCCAGTGAGGAGGTGCGGATGTCTATTGTGACTCGTAACAGTGGCCGTGTTGAGCTGCGCGTTAAGTTCAGCTGCAGTCGGTCGCTACGTGGGCCCGCCCCGGGTGGCGGCACAGAAACAAACGTAGGGTGGAGGCGCTCGAGGGAACGGGCGGCGCGCGCCGGCACCAGCGCGAGAGCCGGGGAAGCCGCGAGCTCGTGCACTGCACGAGGTTGGAGAACTCCGCCGCATCCTGGTTCGTTCGGTCACGGGTAGCGACGTCGGTTACCGCGACCAGGATCATAAAAAATAACCCCAGCGATGATTTTCTTTACCCAGAAACGCCTCGGTGAGCCTCAACGCCGCTTCAGGAGACGTCTGTATGGGGACGTGTGGCTGGATCCATTATCATTATGTTAACAAGTAGCACCCTGTAGGGAGCTGAATGCACTGTGTGCACGTTGACACGTGGCTTAGAGGCTTAGCACACCCAGCAGGCGGTGTTTACCCAGAGCCGGCTAATGGGTTGCTTTGGTGACCCCACAGTGAGAGAGACCGTGTACACGTGCAGATTAGCAGGGCTCTCGAAGCCGTTCAGCCCGGCCTCTCTTCTCACTCACCGTGCAAAGCTCGACCCGACTCTGTGACAACGGACGTGGATTGTGGAGTCCTGGCACGGTTGTTATCACAACGCGAGTTCCATTCCTCAGTCCACATCGACGCGAGTAAAATCTGCTGAGCCAACAATTTCCCACCAACCCGCAACTAACCTGCGTGGTGAAGTATAGTCAAATAACCACCCCCCCCCATGACGATGGGCTCTCATCCAGCAGTGGACCGCCACGGCGCTGTGAACGGTGGCACCGCGCCCCCGTGAATGAACGCGCGGCTCTGTCGATGACGGTGATGATGTCACGGTTGCCCTGCGATGACCTCTGCCCTTTCCACCCTCCCTGGGAACGGCCGTCGGGCTCGCAAGCGCCGGCGGGCGACGCTTCCCGCGTCCCAACCGCGTCCCAACACCACGGCGACAGCCGTCGAGCGGGGGCGGAGGTGGGCGGGTGGCAACGAGGGGCGCGGGAGGACGAAGCGAGGACGAAGCGAGGGCGAAGCGAGGACGAAGCGAGGGCGAAGCGAGGGCGAAGCGAGGGCGAAGCGAGGGCGAAGCGAGGACGAAGCGAGGACGAAGCGAGGGCGAAGCGAGGGCGAAGCGAGCGCGCGGCAAGCGGAGGACCTTCAGGTTGGTTTCCCCGTCGAGGCTCGCCGTGGTCACGTGACACGTCCCGTCGTCGTTACACGACGACAGCAGCACCAGGTCGCACGGGAACGTCTCGTCCGAGGTGACGCGCACGATGTCGCCCACCTGCGGGGTCGCAGGGGTCGCGAGGTCACGGCGCGCGCAGGAACCTCGCCGCGCGCTAGAACCCCGTTTGGTTCGACCAGGAATGGCTGGCGATCGCTATTCGTTTACGACCGAACACATTTCTCATCTGTACAAACTTAGTTGTTGACACGCGCGCACAATGGGCTCCGCGTCTTCAAATGACGTCACGGGACCTTTAACGCCCGGTGTGAACAAAGCGGGCGATGTTTTACGACGACTACACAGAGCCACGGCATTAACCGAGGCCGCAACGAGCGGCGAGCGCGCGCGCCGCCGCCGCCGCGCGTCTCACCCGGATGTTTTTGGAGCGCGTCTTGACGAGGCCGCCACTGCGCACCACGTACACCGTGTAGTTGTTGGTCTCGTTGTCAGCCTTGTGCCGCAACCAGTCCTCGTAACCCTGGGATGAAGACAAAGGTCGCCCTATAACCTGAACAGCCTGCAGGGTCAAGTGCCGTTAATCCTGGGACGGCTGCGGAGACGCGCGGTGTCGTCGCCGCGGCGCTTGCGCCAGGCTGGGTGCGCATTGAGGCGACCGTCGTCGGTGACGGGGACTCGGCAGGACGCAGGGTGTCATGTGGGCTCGGTTCTCGAGTGCAAGCCGCCCGCGCGTGCCCGCGCGTTACCCGCGGGCATGACGCCGCGTGGCACGCGCCCGCCGGCCACAAGCACGCACCTGCTGCCCCGCGGTTTCACCAAATCAGCCGAGATTAGCATCAGCGCAGTGCCTTTATGGCGCTTTCATCGCCTGTGCGTCTGCCTGTCACGATAACGATGCTCGTAAACAATCTCAAAGACAAATGAATATTTGATGGAACGTTTTGTTGCTACGAGGGACTGAGTCCGGGACATGGGACACATTTATCAAACAAGCAAACTAGAGAAGCCTTTTCAGCCGATGATGCCACACGTCATGGGGGTCCTCGTCTCCTCGCATCGCCTTGGAACCTGCACCGCGTGACATCATCACTACCGTTGCTGAACGGTGAGCTTGAGGCTACACAAGCACTACCATCGCTGAACTATGAGCTAGAGGGTACACAATTACTACCTTCGCTGAACTATGAGCTTGAGGCTACACAATCACTACCGTCGCTGAACTATAAACTTAAGGCTACACAAGCAATACCGTCGCTGAACTATGAGCTTGAGGCCACACAATCACTACCGTCGCTGAACTATAAACTTAAGGCTACACAAGCACTACCGTTGCTGAACTATGAGCTTGAGGCTACACAATTACTACCGTTGCTGAACTATGAGCTTGAGGCTACACAAGCACTACCATCGCTGAACTATGAGCTTGAGGCTACACAAGCACTACCGTCGCTGAACTATGAGCTTGAGGCTACACAATCACTACGATCGCTGAACTACCTTCTAATTTTTGTTTTAAATGTTCCCGTGCCATTGTTGCGATGTTGATCTTCTTTGTTATAAATTTATTGTGCCGTGCGATCCAGTGCTACTGTTTACTTCATGATTACGGTTGTGGTTTCATCTCTGCACAAGTTTGGGGGAAAGGCACGAGCGTGGATGTTATGGTTCCACAGGGTGGGGGGTTCCCACGAACTCACCTGTTTGATGGCCGTGACGATTATTACAAAGAACAGAGGCAGCCCACTGGTGACCGGACTCGTGGGGGTGTCTATTATTAACTGCGAAACATCGAGAGGGAGGGCACAAGAGAGGCAGCCATAAGCACAGAGTCGACACCACGCATCATCTCAGGCACAGATTAACCTCGTAGCGCCGCGCGATCAGCGAGCAGCGGCGAGCAGCGTCGAGCAGCGGCGAGCAGCGTCGAGCAGCGGCGAGCAGCGGCGAGCAGCGGCGAGCAGCGGCGAGCAGCACCGCACCGGATCGCTTGCATCGCCGTCGCAGGCACAGATTAACCTCGTAGCGCCGCTACGGGGCAGGCGGGCAGGGGTCACGGTAGACAGAATGAGGACACTCACCTGCACCAGGAAGATGATGATGAAGTAGAAGTTTGCAATTCTGCGGAACTGCTCAAAGAGGTTCTTGGGAATGAAGTTCCACACGGTGTACTGCAAACACAGAGAGGCCCCGTTAAACGCTGTTAGCGAGCACCTATGAAAACCTCCACGGTGCACAAGAGGGTTTGGTGTAAACACCACACCTCAGCCACCAATGTATCCGCCCACGGCTGACGCTGATACACAGCACCAGGGGCTCATTAGGCTGAATAGATCTACGAGAGATGCCCAAGATAATTTCCAATGTTTTGTGGCTTTATTGGTTGTGAGCGAGAGTCGAACCGGGCAGAAATCTGTACGCTAACTCGAGCGTCCCCGCTCGCCATACTGTAACGCACGCGTGTTGGGGGAGAGGGGCCGGGCGGTGAGAGAGACGGACAGAGTGAGCAAAGTGACGCCCATGCCCCCAGTGACAACATTAACAAATTATTCACGCTTCCTTCACACATTTCCTCTACCCTAGCACTGCCTCTCTTTATGAAGAGTCTTCCATCACCTTTATCACTATGATTATTACTCTGCTTGGTTAACCGGAAAGCTCAGAGAATCTCAAGACTCCTTTTAAGGAGAGTGCTGCCAAGTTCTAAGCAGTGCAGGGAAATGTTTCTGCTGTGTGATCCCAATTGACTAATCTGCAGGAAATTTCCAGCATTCGGATATCTGCCCACCACAGGTTATATTTTGATTGATTGTTTGAATACCTGTGGGTCGCAACCATAGCAGTCCTAGGAAACCCATGCAGAACAGAGAGACCACGAACCAACTCTAAACAAGAGGTAGCTACGTCGGGAATCCAAAGTCCACACTTCTATGCGGTGATGCTTCCAGTGAGCTACCTTACATCGCAATGAGCATCTAAATATCGACCCAGCTACATTTGCATAAATTGATTGGTCGCTTTGAAGGGTTGCCTATGCTCATTACCTGTGTTGTACTAAAAAAACTAAAAGTTTCCCAAGCCACTTGCACTGTTGCTAATCTTTGCATATTATTAATTAATTGTGCTGAGCAATATTGAGTGTTAATGTTAATTTCATGATCATGGTTGGGGCTTCATCTTTGTACAAGATGGTGTTGTGAGTTTGTTTAATTGAGCAATCTTAAGTATTACTGTTAACTTTTATGATTAATGTTAGAGTTTCATTCATGCAAAGATTGTTACTGTGGGTTTATCTGCCCCTTGGTATTATTTGTTGTTGCGTTGGTCAGTGTAGACGTTTGTTGTGCAGCACGAATCCCACATCTCCAGCTTGCAAGCTCACTGGGTACTTTATGCTGTAATAATAAACATCTATCCATCCATCTGGTGTGCGCCAGCCCTGCCACCCACTATGAAACCACCTCGTGCTCAGTGAAACTCTGCAATGAAGCTGTGCACATCCCACAGCTCGCCAAGTACACGCCGCCCTATTTGTATGAACCGGTAATAAGATTGGCATTGGAGATGGCCTCCAGAAATCCCAAAACCAAGGCAGATGATGGCAGAAAAGCGCAGACACACTGAGACGTAGGTACATACATAGCTGACACGTGCCCATGCTTGCTGACTAAACAGCCGCCCTGAATCCAGTTGAAGGGTTCTCATCTTTATCGAATTAGACTGCATTGTTAATATGTCTGAGCTATCTTTCATTATCGGTCGTTATCACTCATAACGTTTCGGAATTTACACTGTTTTCAATTTCATGGAAATGTAGACACTGTCCACGAGCTCACAATGCATTCTGGTCGCATGGCAATTGTAACGGGCAGGCCATGTAAGGAAGGCACATTCCAGTGCCGAGCGCGCACACACAGATAAGGCAGTGTGCGGTGTCAACGTGTGACAGGGTCGACGCATGACGAACGCTCTCCGCGTGATGCACGCTCTCCGCGTGACTAACGCTCTCCGCGTGACTAACACTCTCCGCGTGATGCACGCTCTCCACACGACGAGCGCTCTCCGCTTGAACGTTGCGTCGGCACAACGTTCAGCGAGTCGGTGCAACGGTCCATGAAGGATGGGACGCACTGGTGCAGGAAGTTATAATGAGCAAGCATCGCGTTCAGCTGGTCCGGCCCGATCGATCAGAACTTGGCCAAAACTGTCGGGCTTTAAATATTCAAATCGTGGACCACGGCAAATGAAGTCGTGGGTTTGGATCCGGCTGCGAGGACTATGGGCCCCGCACGTGTGGGTGCGACGGCGGCGGCGGCGGCGGCGCGGGGGAGACGCACCTTGGAGGAGATGATGCGATTGTCGGGAAACCACTGCGGCACGAAGTGGTCGACGTGGGGCGGCGCGTGGTTCGACACGCGCACCGTCCGCGTGTCCGTCACCTGCGCCGGCTCCAGCCCCTGGGGTCACGCGCAGGGGTCACGCAGAGTGCGCGCGGCGTCACGGACAGGGTCCGACAGACGTCGCACCATCCACGCTGGACGACCCATACGCATCCCTACCTACGCAGCGGCCCACATCCGGATTCTTCTTGCGACTACATTACCCCAGTGCCATGAGCGAGTTGTAACGTTCTCTCCCCTCCCCGCTGGACAACTGTTAAGGAGAGCTGCATAGCTCAACGGTGCCTTCCAGCTTAAATAACAACTGAATAAAACATCGACTGCGCAGTCTCCTCGTCTCGTTCACACTGCGTTCAGCCACCACACTGCAGGTGAAAACTCACTCGCTCACCCACCTGCCCTCTCGACAGCGTGCACAGCTCACAACTCTCTCTCTCTCGCCATCTACCCTCGCACTGCTCAACAGCGACTGCATTCCCCAAATTATCCGATGATCCGCAAAGTAAAACGCACCCCAAGCTCATGCCCCTGGTGTTAATAAACTTGTAAAATGTGGAACCCAAACAATCTGTATTATGCGTCTGATAGTACAGAGAATACACGACACCAGCTACCATGCATGTACGCGTGTGATGTAAACAGTGCACCACCCTGTGAATATTCAATGCATGACCTACCACCATCTCCGTCGCTCCCAGCCACGAGAGATTGCAATTAAAATCAACCCCGCCAAGATGTCAGTTTGGCCGCCTGTCGTTAATTAGCAACTCACTGGGATTGTAACACCGGTTAGCTGGGAACCATCCATGCATTTAGCCTGGTATGGGACGGGTTGGGACCATGGTGGTTGCGGTCAAGGTGGTTATTTACCACGGTGGCCATACCTCACAATGCTTGTCAGAACAAAGCTCAATCATAATATTTTGAACAGTGCAATTGTACCCTGTAAGCGTTATCGCGTCTGACGTGGACTGCAGTGAGAATCGCGTTATCAGAGTGTTTATTGTTTCATGTTCGAAGCCCTGGTCGTGGCTACACACAGTCGTGGGGTCACTTAAACCCAGAAACCACAGACTGCTGGCAATGGTCAACATCAGTGGTGGATATCATGAGCTGTCGTACCCCTGACTCCAAACCCATCACCAACCCGTAACAACCCACGTGGTCAAATACGGTGAATAACCCCCAGGACTGATGCGGCATGAGAAGGACTTCATCCAGCAGTGGCAGAAACGGCTGCACACGCACGCATGCTTCAGCAGTAACCAGCCTCAGCAGGAACCTGCTTCAATGTCTTCTGGGACGGTGCCAACTCGTATCGCTACACCCATTAGTGATGGTGTTGTTTGACCATACTTCACCACGCTGGTTACTACTGTGCAGGCAGCACATGCCACCCCGCTACGTAGCTGACGGCAAAACAGCGCCACTTTGAAGATTGCCGTGAGCACAACGGTGAGAGAGGTGCCCTCCGTGGCCGTTGTTTCACGTTAGCCGTGCCGAGCGTTCCCGCTCCCTCCTCTCTCCTGCGCCACGTTCCGCCCCAATCGTCAGAACGCACGACGATGCCTCCAATGTGAGAGGCGAATCGTCGTGAAGGGGAGAACAGGAACACTCGACACAGCTATCCTGAAACAACAACTCTGGAGAGCAATTCTCATACATCGAGCCGTGGAAACGTACACGATAATAATTGTAGGTTTTTTTATTTTTTTATTCGGGACCTTTCTGAATGTCTCAAGGCGCAGTAACGACGGGTACAGTGTCGGGATGGTTTATCGAGAGCGACAACACTTTTCGTTGACCTGAGTCAGGAATGCTTACGACTTGAGGTCATCAAGGAGGCAAACCTGCCAACGCGGCAGTGGCGGCCGGTGGCGGCAGAACCACAAGTTCCGCCGCCGAGATGTCGAGTCATCCTCCACTGTACGGGAGGCGCACGCACGCACGCACGCTCGCCCGGCGTGCGTGGCGGCACCGGTGCGTGCGGGGCCGGGCGTGGGACCGGCGCGCACCTTGGCCTAGTGACGCCACACGCGTCACGCAGGTGTTGGTGGCCGTGAGCGCAGCCAACATCTCCGGCCGCTCAGCCAACCGATCGCTTCAGTTGACTTAACCTGCCTTTGGAAGTCGGCAGGATGTGTGCGCGCAGGCACCAATTTTCAAGGGGCGCCGAGTAATCGATCACAGATTAAGTAATCGATCGGCATATGTAGTCGATTAATCGGAGTAACGGAGCGATCGCCCCAGCTGGAGCAGCTTGCAAGGTCCTGCGCACGATCGCGCAAGAGCCGTGGATTTTAGCTTTGCCCATGGAATGATCGGACCAAAAGTGCGCCATTAATAATAACTATTATTATTATTGCATTTCCACAGCGCTTTTCCCCCGAGGGTCACAAAGCGCTGCACAGAGCTCTACCATCCGACACAAGCAAATTCAATGTTCTGGTGTTCAAGCGTTTAGCTTTAAAATGTACCAATGTGTCAACATCACACAATAACACACCAGTGCGCAGAATATATGCAACACCTTACGACTAGACTACTGAGAGCCTGAAGATGCCGCCAATGTGGGAGGTGAAACGTCACGAAGGAGAAAATAAACCCCCTTGCCATGGCTATCCCAAAAGATCAGCTCTAAAAACGATCCTGATAGTGTCAGCTCACCAGCAAGATACATGGAGCCGTGAAAACCTACATCATTATAGATGAAGAACTCTATAGAATTTAGGAGCAACGAAGGACCTTACAACGTCAGATCATTATGTGGCTTGACCCAAATTCCAATGTTGGATCATGCTACCAGCTTACATATAGTTTAATAACACAGCTTATTTATAGAACAGGTGAAGAGTTTGACGCACAACCACATAACGGAGTGCATCGTTGCCACCATCTCGCCATGGAAGAGCCCGTTTATTCTCCACACATCCTGCATCGCTCTCTCTCATCACCAGAAGCAGTGGACAAGTTCTTCCTCTCATCTCACAGCTCCTAACAGCTATGCATAGCACAGTCCACTTAAAAATCCTCTTCCTTTTGAAGCCAACGATTACGCGCATGTCTTAAGCGTGCCACAATGTCCGTCCGAAATCCGGGAACTGCTCCGTCGATGACTCGTGCACGGCTCTGTTGCATCACCCAGAGGACGGATTTACCGTCAGCAAGAAAGGCGGGTAGAAAATAACGGCATCTTTGGGGGTCCGATAATCTCATCCCTTGCAAAGTTTTTTTTTTCCAGATTATCCCAGGATTTTACACCTAAGTTGGGCTTAACCTTGTTGCACAGCTCGTGAAACGAGCGACGACACTGGCACACGTGGGGCGCGTACGCTCGCACACGCTGAACGCGCGGTACACGCTCGCACGCAGAACACTGCACGCAGAGTGTGCGTGCAGCACACTCGCAAACAGCACACCAGCTAGCAGCACACACGCGCAGCATCTTCACAAAACGAGAAAATAATTCCAACACCTCCATTGCCACTGACGCGATGTGAACTCGACCACAAGTTCCTCCTTTTGTAAAGAAGCACCGAGGACTGCGTACTTGATTTTCCAATCGAGACAGAACGGGAAACACTCGGATTATATAACGCAGGTTAAAGTCATCGTCCAAACTTTTCTCGTCTCAAAACCAATTGACATTTGCTCACGTGACCAATGTGAAGTCAGTGGTTCTGTCACGTGGTGGGTGGTATAGGTGAACTTTGAAATCATACTTACGAGATATAAAGACGTAACCTAGACACTCTTAAACCAGTGGGCTTGCACAGGACATGTCAATGAAGGATCGATGGCTGATGGCCAATGAAAAAGGCAACACAGTGGCAGACAAGCGATGGAACCGGTGCGAGGGATTGTTTCTTCCCACGTGCACATGCTGGGTGGATCGTGGCATCGCAGGGATGACCGGCGGCGGTTTGGGGTTCCAATCAAGCGAGAGTGGCGAGATCACGGACGATGATGCGTCTCCGCCATGGCACAGAGAGAACCTTTGTCTGCTCTACGGTAGCAGCCAGGGCATCAGCTGACGGCTGTAGCTTTCCTTCTCAGGATCACAGGGGAAGCATTGCCCGAACTGATAAGGCTTCTCCCAAGCTTCGACTACCAAACCGCAGCACTCGATGTTCGCAGCCTGCGGTTTTTCCACGTTCGGCCACACAAGGGTCGGCTGTCTGCGCGAGGGACACGGGAGAGATTAGAAGACCCTGACCGCCAGCGAGCCTGAAGAAATAAATCTCTGCTTCTTCTGCGTGCCGAGGCGCTGGTTTACGCACGTGACAGCAGCCGTGGCGATCACAAGACGGCATTAATATTTACCAGGCTTGGCGTGAGCATGACCGTACACGGAACACACCAGCACCGCCGCGGGGGTAGACGAGAAATTATCTTACAAATGCGACCACGAAAACAGAGACCACTCCGCTCTCAGGCGTGCTTTCAGTCCGAACCGCATGAGTCTCATTGGCAAGAGTGACGGCCCTGGACCCTAAACATGTAAGGCTTGTGATCGGGTCACGTTAAGACACTTTATGGCCAGTAAACCCATAATCTCAACTGCATTTGCATCGTAATTATCAACACCCACTTATTCCTGTACAGGGTCGTAAGGGGCCGGACCCTATCCCGACAGAGGTCGCAAGGTGGGGCTATACTCTGGATGTGACGCCAGTACACCGCAAGGCACACTTTTTTGGGGCAATTTACTCAGCAGGCCAATTAACCTAGGCAGTAGCATGTCTTTGGATGATGGGAGGAAACCGGAGCACCCAGCGAAAACCCACGCAGATACGGGGAAAAGACGCAAACTCCACACAGAAAGGAACTCCGAGCCGGGAATCGAACCTGGGAGTTCTTGCTGTGAGGCGACTGCGCTACCAGCCACTGGGCAGCCACTGGGCAGCCACTGGGCCACCACCGAGGCACTCCCAACTACATTCCGTGAACTGTAAAGCACGGTGAATGTAGCAGGGTTTATGAATGACACATAAAACTCATGAAACAACTTCCCCAAAAGAGTAAAACTGGCTCCACTCACTGCCAATTGCGTCTCACGTCACCGGACAGGCCAGCGGCACCCATCCTCTCCTCCTCAACCCTTTTGGAAAGACAATAAATATGACTTGGCAGACAGCAACGATGATGGGGTCTCATACGCGTCTGGCCATTCATTCAATAAGCATGGAGTTTTGTGAGATTCTTCAGTAAATCAATGAAATCAATATTATCATTGATAATATTGGTCACGAAAGCCTTCGAATAAAAGTAATTCTAGTAATCTCGAAAGTAAAAAATATAACAATTTACACTTTAAAAACGCGCCTTTCACCCCGAGACCACAACGTGCTGCACAGAGCTACAACCAGGAATAATATTTGCAAGGTGAAAGTTCAAAAGTAACGTTATGATGAGGAGCCAGTGGTGGTGGGGAAGTCCTCAATCCTGCGCTAACGTTGCCCGCTTCTCTGACACCTGCGCTGGGCCTGCGGGGCCCCGTACCGCGAGAACCACACACTTGCTCGTACACTGCAGGTGTCACCCTCGTCAAGAGTGGCCATCCAGCGAACCAAGTCGATGTTCAGTCCACTCAACCAGCCGACGCTAATGTGAAGAATTGCTAACTTCTTGTGGTAGATGACCGTAACACTATCGTGCTGTACGCCAGTCACTGGCGACCGGGTGTTAGAGGAAGCTTCTGCTCACGCTCCTCCATAAGCCCAGGTCGCCAAACACACGCCGTGTTTCCGGCAGTCATCGCCACGCTCCTCGGGGACAGTCCGTGCCCGGACTTTAACCCAGACTCTCGTTGTCCCTGGACACGGACATGAAGTAGCCCTCGCCGAGTGCCACCAGCCAGCGAGACACAGGAACCGCTTTGTGTCTCGAGCATGGTCCCGCGATTCCATCTCTAAACGGCTTAACAGCTTTACGCGTAGCACATCCCAGTGCCTCTAATACGGACATTATTAGGTCGGCATGGTGATTCTGAGCCTCCGGAGAGGAACCACCGCCAGCTTTCCAATGTGGAAACACCTGCAAGCGTGTCTTGTGCCAGCCAGCAGGTTCTCTGTGCCTGCCGCGGCCACGTAAACCGTGACACCTGCCACGTAAACCGTGACACCTGCCACGTAAACCGTGACACCTGCCACCAGGACTCGAACCCCTACACTGTAGTCCAGCGCCCCTGACACACAGTGGCTGTGAGACGAGGTCGTTATCGACTCACGACTGTACTCGTTTACTTGCAATAGAATGAGCACGACGATCATGTGGCTGCGTCAATGAAGTGAAATTATTTTATTTAATCTCTCAAGACGGGCACGGTTTGACGTCCAGTGTAAACGAGGAAACTTCTCAATATTCATTGTAGACGCAGCCCCCAATCCCCCCGGGGGAGAGCGCAGTGAAGCAAAAAAAAACCCCGACTGCTTGCATTACGCCGACCACGACCACAGGACATCCCTAAACGGGGTTCTTCTCGCACGTGAACAGCGACGAGCAACTAAAACAACAACGAAAGTTACTTTCGAAACAAATCTCGTCATTGCGGCCTAGCATCCCGCGGAGCCCCACGCCTCGCCTGAGTGCGCCTGCCGGGCAGGACGCACCTCCCACCCCCGCGGCAGCGGAGGAAGGAACCGCCACGGCTCTCCGCCGCCGGGACCGCGGACGCATTTGCGCGACTTACCAGACATCTCTTGAACCGCCGCCACATCCCCTGGCGCGGAGACGGCGGCGAAGACGACTTCTCTCTCGGAGAAAGGACTGCGCGGCGCGCTCGCTCACGGCGGTGCCCACAGCAGCGGACTGAGGTTTGCTCGAGGCGAAGCGACTTCCACGTTAACGCCCCGCCTCCGCCATTGGGAACACGGGGATGCACGAGGCTGCCGATTTGCAGCCCGAGCGGTGCTTGCAGCCAGACTCGCGTTTCCTCGCTCACCTGCCGCAATAACTCTCAACGCGTCAATGCACTGCATGCGAAATTGTCCGCGTATTTGCAGCGTGGGTTTAGTTTCTGCAGTTCAATAGCATATTGGCTGCATTTGCAGCCGTATGTGTGTTTCTCCGCTGCATGACTATCGATTTATGAGTCTATGGGTAGACGTTGATGCAAATTATCCGCATTTGCAGGTCATGTTTACGCGTTCTATCCTGCACTGCGGTGAATGCATTCAACACAATCGACCTCTCAATGGCAGGTCTGCAGCATGTGGATGCAAATCGACTGGATTTACACCATAAACCGTACAGTACCGTATATCTGTAGCGCAGCGCTATCCCGTTTAAACCTGAGTTTAACCGGGTTACCATTTAGTTATATCCAGCATAACCTCGCTGAGTATCAGGACTCTCGATAGAGAGGCTTCTGTATTGCGATGATGGACGAATTGAGCTTTAGTGAAGTTCGGTGCAAGCACAACGTAGATGCGTGGGATCTGCATTTCGAGCGAGTGCTGTGCCTGTCAATTGACTGCTGAGCCATCATGTGGAGCAGCGCCTCAAGCCACGAACCGCGTGAATCATTGGTTCGACTCCTCGGCTCGGGTACCTCTCTGTCTAGGGTTTGCGTGTTCTCTCTTCGGGTCCACGTGGGTTTTCACCTGGTACTCTAGTTTCCTCCCACCATCCAAAGACACGCCGAGTAGGTTAGTTGGCCTGCTGACAAAATTTCCCCTGGTGCCCTGTGACGGACTTGTGTCCTATGCTGGGTGTAGCCCTACTTTCCACCGCCTGCACACAAACTCCGGCCCAACGTGCCCCTGCCACAGGAATAAGCGTTTCCTGATGATAATAATTGCATTTACAGAGCGCTTTTCACCCGAGGGTCACAATGCGCTTCACAGAGCTGTGGGATGACTAAGAAACAAATCCCACGGTTTCATTGTTTATTGAGCCTGTTGTTGAACTTGTGTCATGTTTATGAAGGTCAGTGCAGCAACAACCGCCATTCACCACTAATAATAATAACAGTTGCACTTCTAGAGCGCTTTTCACACGAGGGTTACAAAGCGCTGCACAGAGATCTGGAGAGAACGGCATGTCAGCAATAACGACATATGAATAGCAAATCAACAATAACGTTTTTTTTGCCGGTGACGTCACCACGGCGCTTGTGCCAGGCCATGTGCGCTTTCAGGCCATGTGGTGTCGAAGGCTCGCCAAGATGTATAGGTACAAACCCTGGTGTTATGGGTTGCCTGACTGAGATGCTGCCAACTTTGCTGTTTTATCGGGAAGGCGTTCAGCTCGTTGTTGTGAGCGTCGCTACTCCGCCCTCCGTGTTGTTGGAGGACGACTGCAGACTGCCCCATAGTATGCTTCACAACTCTCCTGCACAGAGGTCGATTATCACACCGCTGGTACCAGTCTTCAGCAAGTCCTCTCAGCTCCAGATCCTTTTCTATGCTACATCAGTCCGTCTCCACTCTAGCCTGTGCAGCGTCCGTTCAGCCCCCGCTATCTGGCCAAACAGAAGCTGCTTGAGCATGTGGGTGACTGTGCATTCGGGCTACATTATTCAGTCACTGCAGCCTCGCCTGCCAGAGGAGCTCACCAGTGGGACTTTGCCTAGATCTTTAGAGAATGTGTGAGCTCTTTACACAATCCAACCTGGTTAAACCCAGGATGGATCTAGGCAGGCACAGATATTCTGCCGGGGTGGGGGGGGGGGTCCACTTTTATCAAGCATAGAGAAAAGAGGGCATGATTGAAGCTGAGAAGACCCGACGCTGCGTGTGGAGCCACAAGCTAGGTATCTTCCACACGTTATTGCTACTGATGAAGAGATACTGCCGCCCGACTGATTCAGAGTGAGACGTGCGCTGCTAAACCGGAACCGGCCAGAATCACACTGCCGAGATATGGATACGTCTCCACTCTCATCACTCATGGGCAGTTGAAGGTGTTGGAGTGTTCGGTAGCATACAATACCCAGGCATGTGCTTCGTTTTTATGAGGCTGATTGGACGACCCCACCTCTTTGTGGCATGCTCCAAGTTTAACAGCATTGTTAACTTTTTGTAATGTCACTGCTGGACGAGGGCCTCCTGACGTTTTGGTGGGTACAAATAGGGGTGTTTGGCCATACCTCACGCGCATTCACAATGGGATAGTGAAATTGTGAAGCGGTGCATGGGATGGGACCAGTCCAGAGATCATTTGCCACTGGCGTAGGTCAGTTAGGATTCAAACGTAGTTGCCTGGGGCTGACAGTGCAAGATGCATACCATTCCGTCATTGCGACCCATCACATTTAAACGTCTCTAATGGTAAGCGAGAACGTCCTGAGGAATTGGCAAACTCAGGTCGTTTTTTTTTAAATACGCTACAATCTCATCTGCGTGGGCTCTCCCCTGCTGATAAAGGTGACCTCTCCGGATGCGTGACAGCGTTAAAACGATGGTGACATTCAACCCAGCACAGCATCACAACAAAACGCAACGCACAGCATTTGCTAATAATAATATCGTTCATATTTGGAACAAATTACTGCCATCAGAATACACAACTTGCACGAGATTATGTTTAAGACTTAAAGTAATGCACTGGACGCGTGATACTAAAATAAACCAGCGTGTGCATTGGGCTTGGTATCAAGCAAGTTCGGGGAAAGTGTGGAAGAGGATGGCGAAGAAGGGAGCAGAGGGGGAGGGCACACCTTCCCAAAATAGGGCACTGGAAAAGTTATTGAATGCCACTGTGTGTGGCATCTATGCCACCACTGCCAGCAAACGCCCGGCGCCTGGCACAGGGTCCGGGGATTCTGCACCGCGTTGCTCGCGCCGGCGTTCAGCGCCCGCTAAGCGTCCCTCGTGGAGACCGCATGGACCAGTGCAGCGGTCGGCGTTCACGACGAGACCACCCGGACTCCGCCGCCTGATTCCTTACCTACAGAGGTCAATGACTGATCCCCGAGGAATTGTCGGAATTCGGTCGCAATTCGATTTTAGAAATGGACATCTTTTTGAAATTATAGCAGCATCTAGTGGCTGCAGGTGTCACGTGAGCCGACTTCATTCAACACACAGAGGTAGAGGGATATTGAACACGCGATTTGACACGATGTAACGTTAAAGCGTACGAACTGTTAAAGGCTCGATGGCAGGTCGCGGAAGAGACCGAGCCGTAATCGGTTGACAACTCAAGATGGTGACAGATGAACAACCTTTGCTCCCACACTCTGCCATCTCATTTCTGTGCATTCAGGAATCTCGAGATGAGAATTCTAATACGGGCTGGAACTTACTCCACCAAATGTCTCCTCCCCCCCCCACCCCCTCCAGATTTCTAAGCGGTGAATTGGCGCGTTTTCTGTTCAACGTGACAACCCCTTGCTGATTGGCCGTGTCGGGTGGTGGAGGGTTAAACGACACTATTTTATAATTTATAATTTTTTACGTGACCTGACCCAAAAATGGATTCCATTGAATCTTGGTGTTCGCCCGATCCTAGCAGAGCTGAAGCCGTGTCCGATTGCAGCAGCATTCATGCTCAACACGGATGGCACCACGATGGGTTGGACAGCATAACTTCCTTCACCCCTAATGTCACCACTAGCAACTTCAAGCCACAGCGAGCGGGCAGGATGTTCAATGGGTCAAGTGGTAGACGGTGCCCATGTCGCTACTCCTTGCCTCGTGCTCCGAGTCCCGCTTCATGAACCCCACAGATCATTCTCTTTACTACATTTACCCGGTAACGCTTCACTTAGCCACAGCTGTTTTTTGCAAGAGGCTCGCGCCAAGTTTTCACATAAGGAGGCAACGACTGCTATTCATGTGCAATTGAGTAAATTACGGCGTTATTTTTCAAATGTGCAAATATAAACTGTGACGGCGGAATAAAATGGATCTTCACCATCCACTGTCAAGCATAATTAATTTATGGTTAATACACACACGCAGCAATGCCCAGGGTAGTTTGAACCGCGAAACTCTTTAACAAGTGACAAACGCCGTGCCACTCGACTCTGCCAACATTAACGCCTGTCCCAACATTAACAACTGTCCCAACATTAACATTTCTCCCAATATTAACAATTGTCCCAATATTAACAACTGTCCCAACATTAACATTTGTCCCAACATTAACAATTGTCCCAACATTAACAACTGTCCCAACATTAACAATTGTCCCAACATTAACAATTGTCCCAACATTAACAACTGTCCCAACATTAACATTTGTCCCAACATTAACAACTGTCCCAACATTAACAATTGTCCCAACATTAACACCTGTCCGAACATTAACAATTGTCCCAACATTAACAATTGTCCCAACATTAACACCTGTCCGAACATTAACATTTGTCCCAATATTAACAACTGTCCGAACGTTAACAACCGTCCCAACATAAGTGCCGCCGCACCAGGACTCGTGTCGAAATAAGGCAATTAATCTAAAAGTGCCCAATCCTGGTTAAATAAAGGACACAGATTTGAAATAAATATGTTTTTTTATCTGCAACAGTGCGTATTGGTGGTTGTCTTATGCAAAACCTCTTAAATGCATCATGCTCGGCATGTTGTCGTGACTAATATTTCCAATATCACGCGAGTTGCTTTCGACACGCGAATAAAGTTGCCACAAAGCCACATGCTGTCCGCCAAACACACACTGCACGCGCTATTTGTTGTATAAGAATTCAACTACACACACACACACTTTCGCTTAACGACCGAACTTCACCGTTCAAGAGTTAACATCTTGAATATCTATTACATGAAACATCAAGTATTCAATATTTCTTCATTAAAGCCGTCCTTGGTGATTCACAGCGACCTATGCACATATCCCTCCACGGCGAGCGAGCAGTCTGTCCGACACGTGTCGCACACCGTGACCGCAGGTCACCGAGCGGTTAACACCGGGTCACCCACAGCACGTGGACACAGAGATTCACAAGCCTCGCACGAAACCCTCAAACACAGACGTCTCGCACCATCCGAAAACGTACTCCGATGACAAACAACTCTTGAGCCATGCACAGCCCTTGGCTCAGGAAGCCTCGACCCAATATAAAGCCCTCATCTCATCTGATACGGAACGTTAACATATTCGCTACTCAGGGAAGCTTCAATATCAAGATCCATTGTGAGGAGGGTCCTGCCAAACGTTTGCAGTAAGCAGTGAAGCTGCCCTATGTAATGACAGCTAGGTAATCTGGAGTAAATATATCAGCGATGGTATCCGTGGCCAATACAGATTACATCGCGCGTTTCATTTTTGAACAATTCGGAGAACCTAGAGAAAACGCATGCTGAACAAGGGAGAACACATATTAATCCCGTGCTGGAGTGAACCCAGATCCATTTTTGCTAAGGCCCAAGCGTAACCAACGCACAACTCGTGACCAGTCATCTAATCTGTTAGAGAACGTCTTACCAGATCTAACCTTCACACCGTGCCACACAACAGCCTCTCATCCAATAGAGAGCCCTATCCAATAGAGAACCCTCATCCAACACAGAACCCTCTTCCAATACAGAACCCTCATCTCATCCGATATACAGTTCAGAGTATGAGGGGACATCTGAATTGTGGGTACGTGTGCATACACACGTGTGTGTGTACTAGCCTTGGCCCAATGGCACAGGCTGAGTACACGGAGTGTGAACGTGGTTGTAGCCACGCTGCTCACCACTACTCACCGCTACTCACCGCTACTCACCGCAACTCACCGCTGCTCACCGCTGCTCACCAACGGCCTCCGAAGCCCACGTGGTGTGAAAGAGAATGGTTCCCTGCTGAGCCACGTGTCCGTGAGCAAGGAGGAGGAACTTGCGCTGTGGAACTCCCATGCCCGTGTGAGTATTGAGGTTGTGCTGTCGAGTGCATTGAGAGCAAGCAGTAACCTCAGACCGTTTTTAAACACAACATCACTTTCAGAACCAAGTCTGGATCATTTGATCCTGGATCGATTCTTGCACCGATTTGGGAATTTAATCATCGTCTGCAGTGCACGGTGACGCGATCACACGCGCGACTCACCACACGAGCCCAGAGCAGCCGCTACGTGAGGCTCGAGTGTTCAAGACTCGACCGGCCGGAGACCGCTGGGTCTGGCTCTGCTTGAAGAGTGGTCGACAATCGGCGTAAGCGCCGCTCAAATGTTGGACGGCTCACTGCACTGCGGTGCACTGTGCAGCGGGGCGGTGCACTGTGCAGCGGGGCAGTGCACTGTGCAGCGGGGCGGTGCACTGTGCAGCGGGGCGGTGCACTGTGCAGCGGGGCGGTGCACTGTGCAGCGGGGCGGTGCAATGTGCAGCGGGGCGGTGCACTGTGCAGCGAGGCAGTGCCGTGTCAATGTGTTATGCAGTTCGGTTTAAAGCACTGTAGTGAGGTGACGGCAGGGATCTCGTCGCTGTGGTTTTCTTGCAGTGCGGTGTCGCGTGATAGGCGCGGTGCTACGTGCGGTGTCCCATGATGGATGCTGTGTCGCATGACGAGTGCGGTGCTGCGAGTCGTGTGGTGTGGTGTGACGAGCGCGGTGTCGCGTGCGGTGTCGCGTGACGAGTGCGGTGTCGCGTGACGAGCGCGCTCAGGTGGTCTTGTTGAGGACGTCGCGCGGCTCGCTGCTCGGCACGCACCAGTCGTCGGCCTCGTGCGATTCGCGGTAGTGCCGCCACGCCGAGCGGTTGAACACCGGCAGCTTCTCCACGGACTCGCTCGACAGCGCCTGCGACGCACACCGCGCAGCGACCGTCAACGCCCGCGCGCCCTGGGCGGCGCGAAGCCGAACGCCGCGGCGGCCACACGGAGACCCCAACGGCAAGCGGAGGACCTTCTCCTTCGCTTCCACACAACCAGAACAAAGGTGTGTCTCGAAGGGCAGCGCAGCGGTAACATCCACGCCTAACAGAGGGAAGGTCCTGCCTGAGGAGGTTCGATTCTCACCTCGGGCGCCTTTCTCTATGGTGATTTAATTAGAGATCCTCCTCCTCGCCTACAAGGCTCTCACTGGCTCTGCTCTGACAAACATCCATGGCCTACTCCAGGCACCCTCCTCAACACGACAACTTCGATCCTCCAATACAAGCTGCTTGTTGCATGTTCCCAGATCACATCTCCATTCCATAGGTGACAGAGGCTGCTCGCGCACTGCTCCCAGACTCTGGAATTCCCTTCCATTGGGGATTCGATCAGCTGAGTCCCTGGGCATCTTCATATCTCCGATTTCCTCCCACCGTACAAAGACACGCCGCTGCCTAAGTTAATTGGCCGCTTTGCGCCCTCTGTCTGCCAGGATAGGCTCCGGGCCCCCGCGGCCCCGTACAGGATTAAGCGGGTATCGATGCCGATGCAGGACGGGGCGGTGGC
>JAZEWT010000025.1:8483799-8508846 GCA_036362905.1 Mordacia mordax
TGGCAGCGCGAGGGAGCCGAGCACGGGGGAGCTGGCGGCGGCTCGGCGTGCGGTGGCGTGGCACGTGGCGCTGTACAGGAGGAAACCCGCGCACGTGCCCTCTCCCCCCTCCTCCTCCCCCCCCTCCTCCCCCTCCTGGGGAGCGGACGCCGGCTTCACCGTGACCGAGGATGAGCCGGGCCTCGTCACCACCTCGAGGCTCCCGCGGGGCGCCGTCGGCAGGCACGGTGACGCTGCGACATCGCAGCCGCACGTCGCACGCGCGGAGCACCGCGGCATCACACACGTGCAGCACAACGCAGCAATCACCGCGCACATACACCATAAACATACGTGTAACAACACAACGCAACGAACCCCCGTACGGACTTTAAGGGACTCTTGGGGAAAGCGCTTTTAACGAAGCACCTATGAGGGTTGGCACGGACGAATGAGTGGCCAGCTCCACGCCCAGCCGTCTTTGTCTCCCCAGCGCCGATGTTTTAGATACCGTACCAGATACTCAGTTATTGCGCAGTCGACTTGGGGATTGCGCAGAACTGGTTACCATATCCGTCACTGGTCTTGGATGTGGGTGGGAACTGACTGTGTGAGCGGCAGGTTCACAGTGCAGGTTGCTCACCACTGCTCCACTTATCATCATCATCATCACAGAGACGTCATGCACACGCACTTGCGGAATGTTATTCTGTTACGATCTTGAATACACTGCACAATTTGCTTGGCACGAAACCGTTCGCTCAGACTTGCTCAGATGCGGACAAGGCAATTGCAGGTGACTTTGGTGGCGATTTGATGGTTGACGGTTGAGGGAGATGGCTGAGAGATGGAGCCAATTTAAAGCACGTTTCAGGCATCAGTGGCCCTGTACACACCACGTGCTATGCATGAGAGGTACGAGGAGAAAGTAAGACATCTCACCCACGTCTTGTACCCTCTGCTCTTTCTCCTCCTCCTCATCCTCATCCATCACCGTCGTGACCACGTTCTCCTCCTGGAACTGCAGCTCGATGCTCAGGCTGCCGTCCTCGTCCTCCATGGCCATGGTTCACTCAGAAGGGCCTTCACAGCGACACAGCAACACATGACGCGTCGTATGGCCCGCCTGGCCCGCGTGCTCGCGGGGGCAGCGACGTAACGGCCGGGTGGTAGCACTTCCGCCGCTTGCGGCAAGCATTCTAAAAGTGCAATTATTATTATCAATACCTGCTTAATCCTGCACAGGGTAATGAGGGGGTGGCAAAACCTATCCCAGCTGACAGAGGGTGCAAGGTGGGGGCATACCCAGGATGCGACACCAGTACATCGCAGGGCACTTTGGGAAATTTACTCAGCAGGCCAATTAACCTCGGCAGTAGCGTGTCTTTGGACAGTGGGAGGAAACCGGAGTGCCCGGCGAAAACCCACGCGGACACGGGGAGAGAGAACATGCAAACTCCACAGAGTAAGGCACCCGAGCCGGGATTCGAACCCGGGTCCTTCCTGCTGCGAGGCTACAGAAGTCATGGCTTATTGAGGAAAGCGTCAGAGGAAAAGAACCCATTTTTATTTCTATCAAAGCTGTAGAATCCTTCAGGTGAATATTGGCCCTTGGAAGCAGATGCATAACTACCTCTGATATCAATTAGCCCGCTGTAATATCCTTATGAAATTCTCTCCATAATAGGGCTGGGCACGCATCAGGTCACCGACAACTGCACGGCCTCTCACAGGCTGAGAGCTCTGCTCGGTCGCAACGAGCCCACTGGATGGCGTACATCGTCATCTAGCAGTGAGCAGAGACCAGGCGGTCGCAGGGCCCCCTCCTGGGGTCAGATCCAGAGACCGGGGGGCGGACACGTGAGCGACGCTAGGGGGCAGCACGAAGCCACGAACTGACAGCAGCCATCATCCACAGAGCCCCGCCCCCTGCCCCGCCCGACAATAGCGGCGGGAGACACTCACCCAACATGGCGGCGGGCGACACTCACCCAACATGGCGGCGGGCGAAACTCACCACTGTCCGCATGGCCCGCAGCTGGTCGGTGGGAGCGAGAGCGGCCGCTCTGCGGGAGTTCCTCCTCCCCCCCCCCGCGGGACCGGGGCGGCGCGGACACTCGCGACGATCCCGCGCGCGTCCACACCAGCGGGCGTAAGCGGCCAACGCTGGCTGCCTGCGGGGCGCGCCTGCCTCGCGGGTCACGGCCTCACGGGCTGCGTCTTCCCCCTCACGCGGGGGCGCGTCCACGGGGCCGCGAGCACGGGGGGGAACGAGGGGAGAGCGAGGGGAGCGGAGAGAGCGAGGGGAGCGGGGAGAGCGGGTGAGAGAGCGAAGGGAGCGCGAGGGGAGCGCGCGGGAAAGCAAAGCCTCCCCGAGCCCGGCCCAGGCCGGGGTTAGACTAGCGGTGACGTCACGGAGGGGGCGGGGACCGAGCGAAAAACTTGATCGCTTCCCGCCAAAAACGAGGGTCGAGCAATCGATCCGGGAATCGACTGCGCGTAATCGATTCCACGCTTGTGTTGACTCCGCAACTCGAGAATCATTGCAGTTCTACAACGCGTTTCACCCGAGGGTCACAAAGCGCTGCACAGAGCCGCGGAGAGAGAGAGCGGCACAGGTCAACAACAACGGCACCAGATCGGAAAATCAGCGTTTTAACATCAGGAGCGTTCAACTGCAAGTGAAATAGTATCAGTACATTATAGATGGATATAAAATAAGCGATATGAGTAGTTTTGCAGAAGAGTAAAAAGTGACAATATATCGGGGCAACAGGGACAATTTAGTCGGGATTATTATCCTCGGCTGCGTTTTGGGGAAGTCGCAAAAGCGGTCACTGCTGGCGAGAGATCCCCCACACTTTACCCCACCAGGCCGTTGCCTGCCGAACCACTGGCCCCAGATACCACAGAGTGCCCAAGTTCATTGGCCTGGCAGACATTGCTCCCTGTGAAGGACCCGCGTCTCATGCCAGGCATAGCCCAAAATATCTACTAATTTGCTCACCCCTTCCCGATGGACAACTGTTAAAAAGAGCCGCACAGCCCAGCGGTTCCTTCTAGACTGACAATGTTTGATTGTTACCGGTATGGCAATAAAATAAAAGCGGATTATAAGAACGCTCAAGCAAGTTGTTTCATTTGTAGTCTGTTCACAAAAGCTCGCATAATCATTGGCGTCATTTGTCTATAATTTAATGCGCAGAGACAATGTTGTATCCGAATTATCGTTAACTCAGCAATGACATCACTTCACAATGTAATTCTGTGTAAATAATAATGGTAAGAACAATTTCAAACGTGCCACGCAATTTCGAAGGTATTCACTCAAAGAGGAAGCCAGGGGGCTCGAGGTAGAGTAGACTGAAGATGGGGGGACGTGGGTTTTTTTTTTAATCGTGGGAGGAAACAGAAGACCCCGGGGAAAACCCACACAGCACAGAGGGAGACAACACACAAACGCCCGTGGTGGGGTTGGAATCGAAGCTCCTCGACCAGAACCTGCTTTCTGTGAGACGTAGATGTTACCTCCGCGCAGACACTCTGATGTCTCATCTCATTGTCTGAAACCGCTTAGTCCTATACAGGGTCACGGTGAAGCCGGAGCCTATCCCGGCAGACACAGGGCGCAAGGCAAGGATATTCCGACGATGGGACGCCAGTCCATCGCCGGGCACTGCGGGGCAATTTAGCCTGCGAGCCAATTAACCTATGTCGCAGCATGCTTTTGGACTGTGGGAGGAAACCGCAGTACCCGGCGAAAACCCACGCGGACACGGGGAGAGCAACTCGCAAACTCCACACAGAAAGGCACCCGAGCCGAGAGATTCGAACCCGGGACCTTCTTGCTGTGAGGCGACAGCGCTAACCACTGGGCCACCGCGCCGCCCCACAACAAACATCACAATGTCAATGTAAATGCAGTACGTACAGCACGCACCAAGAAATACGGTAATTCAAATACGCAGACCAATCATAATTGCAATCTAATTAATATAGGGGAGCACGGTGGCGTTGCCTCGGAGCAACGATGTCATGGTTCGAATCCCGGCTCGGGTGGGGGGGCTTTCTCTGTGGAGTTTTCATGTTGTTCGGATGTTTGTTGTGTCCGTAGGAATCACGCATCTAGAGCTTGCCAGCTCACGGGGTGTTTTCTCCTGCAATAACAAAACATCTATCCCGTGATAATAAACATTGTCATTGTTGAAGACAGTAGCCAGTGTTAGAGATAGGAGTTGGTATCAGGAATAGGAGTCAGCATGAGATATATGGTCAGTGTAAGAGAGGGGAGCCAGTGTTAGAGATAGGTCCCAGTGTTAGAGAGAGGTCCCAGGGTTAGAGAGAGGAGCCAGTGTTAGAGATAGGTCCCAGTGTTAGAGAGAGGAGCCAGTGTTAAAGATTTGAGTCAGTATCAGAGATAGGTCCCAGGGTTAGAGAGAGGAACCAGTGTAAGAGAGAGGAGCCAGTGTTAGAGAGAGGAGCCAGTATCAGAGTTAGGAGCCAGTGTTAAAGATACGAGTCAGTATCAGAGATAGGAACCAGTGTTAGAGAGAGGAACCAGTGTTAGAGATATGAGTCAGTATCAGAGATAGGAACCAGTGTTAGAGATAGGTCCAAGTGTTAGAGATAGGTCCCAGTGTTTGAGATAGGAGCCAGTGTTAAAGATTTGAGTCAGTATCAAAGATAGGAACCAGTGTTAGAGATATGAGTAAGTATCAGAGATAGGAGGAACCAGTGTTAGAGAGAGGAACCAGTGTTAGAGAGAGGAACCAGTGTTAGAGATATGAGTAAGTATCAGAGATAGGATCCAGTGTTAGAGATAGGTCCCAGTGTGAGAGAGAGGAGCCAGTGTTAGAGATATGAGTCAGTATCAGAGATAGGAGGAACCAGCGTTGTATCGTAGGAATCACGCACCTAGAGCTTGCAAGCTCACTGGGTACGTTTCGCTGTAATAATAAACATCTATTCATCATCTCTGCTTTTGTTGCTGACATCCCGTTCTCTACACAGATGCGTGCAGCGCTTTGTGACCCTCGGGTGAAAATCTCTCGGTGAGTGCAATTATAAATATTATTATCTTCCTAAGGTGACGGTGGGATTTTTTGCCGGGCACTGAGATTTCCTCCCACAGTCCAGAGGACATTCTGGCAGAGCTTCACTCTTCCCACTAAATTGTCTACGATTCCCCGAGATGTAATAACTTGCTCTCCCCTCCCTGCTGGACAACCCCGCTGGAAGAACTACAGAGCCCGACGTTTCCTCCCAGCACAAATACACACGATTCTCGATTCTCCGTGGGTGTCTACGGGGGTGCCTCTGTGAGTTGGACAACTGTCACAAAGAGCTGCATGGCTAATTCACAGGTCCAGCCAATCACGCCCGGCATCGGCGCCCAAAACTAACATAATTTATAACAACCAATCGTGCAAGCGGCAGCTTCACGCGCCAGCCAATGGCAGCGCGCGCGCGCGATTAACATAATGATGCGCGTACATAAGGCGGTGACTCGCTCCCCCACAATCCTTTTCGCGCGCCGCCATTCTGCCCGAGGTAAGGAGGGAGCGGTGGCGCCGCCGTCTCCGAGCGGCGGTCGCGGTCGCCTCGCTCGCTCACCGCGCGTTGACGGCGCCTCTCTGTTGTCCAGAGCGAACGCGATTTTACCCAGCGTCTGTGCTTGAGCTCAGCGACGTTGTCGGCCGACGAGGCTGCCCCCGCGGGCTTCCACGCGGCCATTTTCTATTGTTAGAGGGCGGTCGAGGGCCGCGCCGCGGCGGGGTCTCGCCGAGGCGGCCGCGCTCCGCTCTCGGCTCCCTCGTGTGTCTTCAAAGCGCCGGGGATCTCCCGAGTGAACCCCGCGCCCCGCGTGTTTCATTCCGCCATGTTCAAAGCGCCGCCTCGGCTTCTTACCCCAGCGCCGCGCTCTGATTCGCCCGTTCGAGACACGTGTCGCGTGGGGACCAATCGCGCTCGCGGATTGGAGCTCCGCGCACGCGCGCCGAGCGAGCCCTTTGCGCGGGCGCTCTCAGTGCTCTATCCGCTGCTGGATGGGCTCGGACGTCGACCGTTACAGCAGACGCTTCCCAGTGAGCTGACGAGCTCTGGATGCGGCGTTCCTGCGGCGTAAACGTTGCCTTACAGCGGCATTGTAATACATGAAGCGCGCACAACTGGGATTGAGAGCTAAAGCGCAGCCGCACTACAAATTGCACCAAACGGTGAAATAACCGTGTCCAATAAACGTTGGCGTAGTGAGAAGCGCTGCTACCTTGCAGCAGGAAAACCCGGGTTCGATTCCCCCCAACGGGTGCCTTTCCGTGAATCGTTTGCGTGTTCTCTCGCCGGGTCCGCGTGGGTTTCCGCCAGGTACTCCGGTTTCCTCCCACCCTCCAAAGGCACGCTGCTCGGTTAATTGCCATGCTGAGTAAATTCCCCTGCGATGTGCTGGCGTAACATGATGGGTGTAGCCCTACCTTGCGCCCTCTGCTGGGATAGGTAACATGATGGGTGTAGCCCTACCTTGCGCCCTCTGCTGGATAGGTTCCGCGGCCCTGTACAGGATTAAGTTAACTAAACATAATAATAATAATAATTGCATTTCTAGAGCGCTTTTCACCCGAGGGTCACAAAGCACTTCGAAGAGATCGGCATGTGAGCAACAACAACATAAGAACAGTTCAACTGCGTCAAGTAATGGCTGTAATTTAGAGAGGACATAAAATAAGTAATAAAACATAATAATAATAATTGTTTAACAATTAAGGAGAAAATGTTCCCGAGCAGTCGCAGGTCGGCAGCGAGCCATCATCCCGGCACGACAACAGCCGCATCAACAGTCCTCGCCAAACATAAAGACTACTGGTGTACAGAACTGAATAGGTGCATGATCTCACAACCAATTATTAGTTGCCGGTTACTCTGGCCCATTAAACGAAGACCAGTGGTTTACTTGCGCTGCCGTCCTGTTGTCGTTGCTCTCGTGTTTTGACGTTTTAACTGAGAGTGCATTCATTGCAGGAACGTAGTCTCACAATGGGCGAAGTGGACCCCGGCAAGCTGTTCATTGGTGGCCTCAGCACCGACACGAACGAGAACGCGCTGGAGACGATCTTCTCCAAGTATGGCAGAGTCGCCGAAGGTGATGTCCCGTGTGTTTATAACATCTCCGAGATGCTGGCATCACGAACCAGTCATACCGGCTTGGGGGGCGGGGGGAGCGGGGAGCACTTGTGTGCGGTTACATAACAAGTGAGCCTTTGTACAGGGTGGATTGGAATGAACGGACATTTTTTTCTTACTTTAATTGTAAACGCTGCGTATCTCTGACCGCCCTACATCAGGTGACAATGTCTCGTACGGATCCCATATCTTTGTGTTGATAATGTCGAGCGTCCACTGCACATAATTTCTGCAGCTCCCGTTTCATGATATGGCTTCTATGCAAGCACAGTGAAAATGTTCATTCTATATTGTGTGCAATGAGTTCGCCTGACCCCTGCGAGTAATAGAAGCCACTGTGAGCACCGCATTGTTCGAACACAAGATTGGTTCTTGAATCAAATTGTAATCGTGAACCATAGAAATGGAATCGCAGAGTAGGTGCATGAGTAGATTTTATACGGCCCTTAACACAACGCCTCGCGGTGCTTTAAAATACCATCCAAACTCCTAAGTGTAGGGAACTAAAATGTGAAAACTGCCCAACTACGGATCGGCAAGTGACTACACGTGTTTTAAGTCTAAGGTCAAATCTTTTACTGCCTACAAGCACACTGACCGAGCATTTAATACAATCTAATCAAGCTGTCTCGCCTGCTTAAATAAAGTAGTGATGCATAACAACGTAAAGTATTAAGGTTTGAAAATGAAAGGTTCTGTTACAGTGGCTGTCGCTGAACCATTGTTACAGTGTCTTGAGGTTTTATGGCCCAAATAGTGATCGAAGTGCAGTGATGAATCTTCAGCTCTGAGAACAAATGATGTTCACATCTTGTCCTCTAAGAAGTACTGAGCACTGATCCCCTTTTGGACACAAGGATGAGCGGTGGCTTGGATGTCAGCGCGGAGACCCTGGGTTAGGCTGCATACAGGGTCCCTGTCTGTTTCTGTACCTCTTTTATTCTCACGTGCTTAACTGCAGGCCCTGAATCTCCTTTAGCTCTGTGCCCCCTCTACTGAGCCTATATCTCGATGTCCATTCTCCTCTAATTACCGCTCATGTGTGTCCTCTCCAGTGCTGATCATGAAGGACCGGGAGACCAACCGGTCAAGGGGCTTCGCATTCGTGACATTTGCAAACCCTGATGATGCCAAGGGAGCTGAGAGGGACATGAACGGGAAGGTGGGTACTACAACCAGTCATGTACACCCTCTTAGCTCCACCAGACTGCAGAGTGAAATCCTTCGAGTTCCCACACACTGTTCAAGTTTTACATTTGTTTGGCTTTCAACTCCAGACGCCAGGATTGTGTCAAGGTCTTCCTTAGCCCCAACTGTGAATAGCAAGGGATGGCTATAGATGTGTGTTTTTTTTGCACAAGCGTTAAATTGTCAACTATCATAACGCTTCTCGTTTTTAAGAAATCTGAGAAATGTAATTATTAGTATTTTGTTTCTTCACACCCAGGTGTCTTGAGCATTTTACATGTGCTCAGGGTGTATTTTGGCAGGACCCTCTATAGCTTGTATAGCGAGCGCACAGACATTCATAAAACCCGAATGCTTCAGCCTGATATGCCCAGTGTGCCTTGCTAGGCGTTGCAGTGATGCCCATCCCAGGCGTCCCTGTGTCACGCGAGGCACAGATCAAACTCTGGTTCCTAGTTTACGCTCGGCCACCACCTACATGGTCGCCCTGAATGATTGTGGAGCCAACACGGTCGCCCTGACAATAGCTTTGCCGTCCTGACACCAGCATGGTCGTGCTGAACAAGAAGGTTGAGGAGGAGACTGGACCGGTTTGTGTCTGCGAGCGTTACCTTGCAGCCCCATTAAAACCGACTGTCCCTCGTGCATGTGTGTGCGTGCGTGTCCCCACTACAGCCCCTAGATGGGAGGAACATCAAGGTGGAGCAGGCGACGAAGCCGTCATTCGAGGGTGGCGGTCGCTTCGGCTCGTATCGAGGGTTCGGTTTCCGGGGTGGCCGCGGATCCTTCCGAGGTGAGGCTTCTCAATGCCAGGTCACTTCCTCAGTGACGGCTCACTTGCCAGCTCAACCTTGGACTAACTCACAATGGCCAGTTCACTGGCTCAACGTGGGATTGACTCCTCCTCAGCACCTTCATTGGCTAGTTCACTGTCTCAGCCTGGGATTGACTCATTCAACAGCTTACTTCGTCATTCTGTTTTTTTTGCTTTAACACTCGCTCATCTAGGCACTGTCCAGGATTAAACTTGCTTAGCTTCCCAGATGTGATGCGACCTGGGGGCTGTTTTGATTGTAGCCTCATGTAAACAAACTCTCTCAAATCACTAGGCAGTCCAGATGATGTCCCTCGGTTGGTTAAGAAAGAATAGGTTCTTGAATCGTGACCCAAAATCTTGAAGCATTATTTCACATACAGAGGGTGAATGACCCAGATGCGATGATGAATGATGAAGCACTGAGCAGACCGTGCTGTTGTATTTTTTCCTCTAAGAAACTCTGAGCATCCGTTAAGTTCGGGATTTGATCCAACTGGTGGCCCAAGGGCCATATATCTCT
Organism: Mordacia mordax; assembly: GCA_036362905.1. Taxonomy (NCBI): domain Eukaryota; kingdom Metazoa; phylum Chordata; class Hyperoartia; order Petromyzontiformes; family Petromyzontidae; genus Mordacia; species Mordacia mordax. The sequence continues at coordinate 8,493,480 of JAZEWT010000025.1, forward strand.
GTCCCATGACAGATCATGGAGCAACCCACCTGATAGTTTTGACGGACTATAAACAGGTTGAGAGGAAGTAGAGCCTGATTTCATAAGAACATGTCATGATTAGAACAGAGAAACAAAATGAACACGGATAAGGGTCCGGAAGCGGTCCAACACAGAGCGTGTGGAGCGGTGGTAGTGAAAGTAAAGAACACGTTTTGGTCCCACAATACAGCAGCCATTCTATTCCACAGCAGCTCCACGGTCTGAAGTTCATGACGGCGCAGCCAACAGCTGCACCATCGTTTAAGGGTGCAATTTAAAAGGGTGCTTTTCGATGTATGATGGGAGTGGATCACACACAGGAACCAATAAAGCAAAGCAACTCCCAACACTTGATCTTCAACCTACATCTGTAAAGCTGTGGATGTTACCTCCTGCCTTGTCTCACAGGACATTTATTGGGTTCTCTGCTTCCATAAATGGTCCCTGTGAGTTGTGGTAAACTGTATTCACAAACGGAGTGGTAGTGATTTGGAAAAATACATTAATTTAATAAATAACTGGAGTGCCGCGTAGATTTCTAATATTACAAATGGAAGTATTTGTAATGTAGATACGCCATCGTTATGATTGTATGCCCCGGTGAATTTGGCAGGGGGAAGTTGAGTGTAGGAGAGCTTTGAGCGAGTGCCTAAACTGAAGTTTCCCTTTGCTACAGGTCGTGACAGGGATGGCTATGGAGGCCCCCCAGCTCGCCGGGATGGCCCCCCATCACGCCGCGATGACTACGATGACTACTACTCACCCCGGGAAGGGTAAGGTGTACCGCAAGGGTCAGCAGACATGAAGGGGGGCAGGGGGCGGTTGGTTGAGGGAAGGGAAATTTGCCTTCAGGTCATCAACACTCCCTACTTTTTACGTGAATTTGACCAAAGAGACGAACTCGTGGATAGATGGGTTGTTAATGCGTAGCATATGGTTACTCTGCAGAGACTGAAGACTGATTGGTAAACGGTATTGCACAATTTTATGGTGTGAATGCAGTAACACTAACAGCTCGACCACTCCGCCTCCTGTGTCTACCCGCACATGCAACATTTTTGTTCACACTACATCCGGGATTGCCAGTGGACAGTTTCCCCATGCACCTGGCAGTATTCCATGCATAATTGCCTTGTGTTCATGTCTTGCAATGTTTGTGCACAATTATAAAGGTGTGCATCAATAAGGGATTACATCATAATGATAACGTAAAGCACACACTCGGTAGTGAACTCGCCTGTGAAACTGGCGTGACATGCGAGAGGTGGCTTGGCCATTATCACTCCCACCAGATCTGTGAACTTGATTTCTGAAATGACCACACGGCAACATATTTTCATTTACGCCGACAACTTAAGGAAGTCCCCAGGCATCACTTAAAGAGATGGGGGTTATTTCCTGGACGGAAAGAAATCCATGCAAAGCCAGCAAGCACAGTCGACATGAAAGTGAGGGTTTGTCCCAGTGCAGTGATGAAACTTCTGTTCTGACCACCTGATGTTTTTACTTTTTCCTCTAAGAAGTACTGAGCACTGAATAAGCCTTCGCCAACAAAGGCATGGTTAAACAATGTCCTTTATTGTTATCTGTAATTGTAATTAGATTATCCAGATTGTGCTTTTGGAATCGGTAGCATGAGATGCAAAATGCGTTTGGAACTTTGTGGGTGTTCACGTGGCCATGTTGGTGAATGGCCCACAGAAGCAGATGTTCCGACTGTCCGAGATCCCATTTTACAGTGACCCGATAATCAGATGTCCAGCATTTTCGCCACAGGCCTTGCCGCACAGTATTGTTAATCACATGACCGTTGAAAGAGTTAATATTCGTTTACATTTTAACACTATGGTACGTGAATCAGTTCGTGGTTGCATGTAAATGTTTTTCATTACGTGTACCAGTCTGTACTGATGTCAGAACTATCCAAGGACTGTCACATGACATTGTATTTTGCAGGTCTCTTGGGTTGTTGTGTACGAGTGTGCATGGGTCTCTACACCAGTCTGCATCACTGTAGTTGTGAATGAAAAGCAAGCCGTCGTCTGTGCGACTGATCATTGCCAAACTTGCTCGATTGTTCAAACCGCAAACTGAATCTGTCCGGCGAGGCCTGGCGCTACCTACTGGAGTCTTCAGCCTAAACGTGTAGAGTGCGGAATTAAGATGCCTCAATCCTGCCCCCGTTGGCGGTGCCACCGTTCCACCGCTTTGTCAGAGCGGAAATCTGGTCAATTTGAGCCGTAGCCGGGGAGGAGAACGAGCTGACTCTGAGCGCCGTGTGTTGGTGCAGCTACGCCGACAGGGATTACGGAGGTTCGCGAGACTCACGAGAGCACTACGGGGGACACAGGGGCGACGGTTACAGGACAGGGGCTCGTGCCTATGGGTGAGTGAGTGGGTGACCTAGAGATGGGTGAGTGACTCGATGGGTACGGGTAAGCGACATGGGTATGTAGGTGAGTAAGGGGGAGGTCGAGGCAGGTGCATGAGTGACTCCAAATCTGTATAGGCGAGTGAAGTGGCTGCAGCCAAATGAGCGACGTGGGTGAGTGGTGTGGCATTGGTCTAGTGGTCATTGGTACTGGTGCGGGCCATGTGAATGAGCTGTATTCTTTTTGGCTTTTGCGGCGTCTATGTATTGTGGTGCTTGCTCGTGGATTCCGTGCGTTGTGTATTGTTTGACCTCCGCGTGCTCTTGCGCTGCCGACTGGGCTCCTCCCTGTGGCCTCCACGCTGCAGTGAGCGCGACGGCTACTCCAGCCGGGAGTCCCGCGACTACGGCGCCAGCAGCGGCAACTACAGGGACGCCTACGACAGCTACAGTGAGTTACCCCGCACCACTCCCTTACCCACTCAAATCATACAGGGTTCCCAAATCCCACTTGGCTCTCCCCAGCACCGCTCACCTATTAGTGTCATCGCCTACAACCTGCGCTGTTCATTGTGGAGTTCTATGGCCATATAGCTCAGAGCATGGCATGGGGAAAGGCCTCATCCAGCGCTGAATTGATATAAGGGCTGTGTGCAGATTCTTGGCACGTGCAGCCACGTGGACAAGTTACACCACTTGAGAACTGCTCTCCATAGCTGTCATTTTGGCATAGCCGTCTCGAGTGCTCCTTGCGCCTTCGACATTTCACTTCCCACTTTGGGAGGCTTCCCCTTTGCAAAATGTCACCTAGGAGAGGACACGCCTGAAACGGCTTCCCCGAAAGATCTAATGGAGAGCAATTTTCATATATCGAGCCGTGAACACCTATATTAGTACAAGTACAACTCTTGTTAATCCACTGCTGGATGCGTGCCTCCTGTGCTGTTTTGGGTCAAGTTTTCCATGCATCACACTAGCCCATGCTAGTTGGTTAAAGCAGGGGGCATAGATATAGGAACAGGACATTGAATCATTTTACTGCACCCTCCCTTGATGACCACAACAGGTCTCGGTAGCTTGGCTTCTGTGCTCTGAGTTTGGATTATCTGGTCATAGGCTTTTATTAACAGTGGAGTGTGATTGGAGAAGGAGTTAATGATATTGAAAGGGCTACAACGGTGCTGTGGTAAGATAGGATTTGGTAATCGCTGCCCTTTTACCAAAACATAATCACTTTCACGACCCTCTATTTGCATGGTGTTATTGTCTTAGAAGACCGATCCCACAGTCCCATCTTCTTTGTCGTTACCAAACTGAACGGCAGCGTGTGAACATCCACGATATCTTGCTGCAAATTCAAATGAGGAAATAGAATTGTTTGTGGTGGTACATTGATACGTGTCATTGATGATCATAATCGTCTTACCAGAGAAAAATTCATTTGGAGTCTAAGTTCAATGCATTCAGTTTGCTAAAGAAAAATACCCTCAGCAGCAGATATTGCGTGTTTTATTACCACATACAAGATAAGGGGTGACACCCACTTATTTGTTTTCAGTTTTATCGCATAGCAGGCCATTCATTCTTTTGCTTATCAGAGCTAGAATTTTTGCCAAATAAGTTGGCAAAGCAAATGTGTGCTTTTGCCGTCATTGGTGACCGGGCTCTAACCGTCAACTACCTACAGTTTCATTGCTGGCAATAGTTCACATTGAAACAGTCACATCTGAGCGATTCTGACTAAGTTACCCAGACACCTGCAGTCATTTTCTGAGTCGGTGTACGAATGCAACAGGTCTCAGACATTAACCGTCTCTCATTTTCCATTCATTAACTCCACGTAAACAAGTCTGCAGGCAAAAAACATTGGTCGTGTGTAATTGAGCACATGCTTGTGGGGCCATCTCATATGACCGTCATCTTGTAATGGCAAGTCTCGTAGAGTCTCACAAACGGCCACTGTTCGGTAGATGCGCTTTGTTCAAAATAATTACTAGGAAGCGCGTCTCAATAATTACACGCCTTTCACTGTAATGCAGTTGAACTAATGTCATGGCAACGCAACGTCTGTGACACAAGATTCAAATAGGCTGGTAATTAAAATGTCCTCGTTCCAATTAGCATTATCGCTTTTTTATCATTTCACTTATTTTAGGTGTTGACTGTTCAGATAAAACGTGGCCTTCAGAATGAAAACTAGAAACATGAAGTTGGCTTCTCTCACAATGTAAAGAGCAAAGAATGTTTGTGTACCTAAAGAACTCGAATAAGCGAGGTGGGAATATTAACATCAATGACCTTGATACGTACGGTAATTTTAACAAATGTTTCATATTTCTAATTTTGGCTCTGACACTTTGCCCCCTTGAATTATTCTACAGCATTGTGAGCATTGATGCACACACATTGCTATTCTGTCATGCCAAGGAGCACGTTCAGGAATTTAATCGAATTCACTGCAAATTTAGAAACCCTTCATCGCATCCATCATGAATGCCGTTGACTCTGAAGCAGCCTCAGTCATGTTGCTAACCCTCTGTGCAGTTGTTTCCACAGCCACCAGTCTTGCATAAACACAGCATGGGCACTAACTCTGAAATGTAGAATCGCTGAGCGAAGTGACCAGGCAGACCGAGATCTCAACACATCTAGCTCATAAACCAAACTGCTGCCACGTGTTGATGGAATCCATTCTAAAAAAAAAAAGTTTTGCATGAAATGAAATCTACATCTGTCTGTCCACACTTAGAACAAAAAAAGAAAACAACAATTGAATGTGGGAATATTCTTTAGACAAACTCTGGAACGGATGGCTTCAACCAAATGCAGGTGGCAGAAGCATTTGAAATCAACTGCAAATCCATGGCATTATAAAGGCAGGCACCAGAAACATGACAGATTTAATTGAAATCAATGGTATTATAAATGCACGCTTCCAGCATTTTAGATCAACTACTGACACCGGGATCAGGCTTAGGCAGCAGAGCTACTGTGTATTATCCAATCAACTCCACAATGCCGTAGGATTCACGAGTTGCGACTGAACCCCACAGGCAGCGCCCGTAGCGCCCCGCCCACGCGCGGCTCGTTTGGCGGTGGTGGCGGTGCCACCGCACGCTATGAAGACTACAGCGGCGCGAGCTCACGCGACGCGTATGGTGGCGGTGGCGGCACCGCGCGTTACGGCGCCTCCACTCGTGGCTCTGGGGACCGCCCAGGCCGGGGGGGTCGTGGCGGCGATGGTGGCCGCGGTGGCTTTCAGCCACGCGATGCCTATTCGGCCGGTGGCCGTGGGGGGGGAGCCCCGCGTGACCCTTACGGAGGGGCCGGGGCGGGACGTGGAGGGAGAGGTGCCCCCAGAGATTCGTACGGGCCACCTCGGGACTCTTACGGCCCACCCAGAGATTCGTATGGGGCACCCCCCAGAGATTCGTATGGAGCTCCCGCTCGGGACTCGTATGGCCCCCCTGCTGCGCGTGGCGGGGACACTAGGGGCAGGAGCCGCTATTAAGCAGCGCTGGTTATGCCCGCCCACTCTGTTGTCATCGTTACCCCTGTTGTTCCCATTATTTCTACTACTTACTAATAATAATTGTTATTTGTTGAGCTGATGGACCCTTGGGCCAGGGAGTGCCATTGGCACGGAAGTGAAGAGATGAATTGTTGTAGGCTGGTGAGGCATTATGGGAAAAGCCAAATGTGCAGCCACTTCAAATTGCAGTGAGGCAGTGTTGCTAATTAGCAATGGAATTAGTGAGTTTACGTGCAAATACAATTGGTATAATATAATGCGTTGAAATCGTGACGCCAAGTGACTATTGGACAGTGGCATTGCCATGATTGTGCAGTGTTGGCCTGCAGCACGGTTACTGGCTCGGTCAATATGCTTTCACTACTGGTGGTCAATAATGTCTTTAAAGTTTTTTCCATAATGCCATGGGGCCTAATTATTTTTCACGTTGGCAAGTATCATTTGATATTACTGTTATTAATATTTTACATATTAGTGGATGTGCAGTCAAGGTCGTGTTTGTTTCCAGTTCAAATAAATGGCAACGTAACAGCAGCCACAGTTTAGAAGGCAGATATAGATTGGGATGAAAAGAAAAGTTACTCGAAACTTTTACAAACTTTAGTCTTGTTAAAACATTTTAGAGGAGACAAAAGAAGAGACGGTGTGATAGGTCTGTGATTAGTAGAGAGCTGTGAGCCCTGGCTTTTTAAAGGATGCGAGAAAGCCAGTGCAGGAGAGTTCGTCAGTTGCAATTTCAAGGGGTCTTGAGAATGCATTCGTCATCATTGGGTATTAATCGGGCTTGTTTTGCCATCTAGGGAAAGTGAAGTAACGAATGAGGTTAAAACATCCAACAGCAACAACAGAGAATCGTGGAGCATCTGACAACCCAGGCACTCGCCCCAGAGCTGTTACATGTACATATTCAACACCAACGTAGAATTTTCTGAAAAAAAATATAAAAACAATACAAATGGCAACCCTAAGTAAATCCTGCCAACTTTTCTAAAGTCAATTTCGAGCCAATTACCACGTCTTACATTTTTACTGCTGTGCTGGTGTTTTTGTTAAGTTGTCCGAAACAAAAAGGTTTTATTAAAAACTAAAATTTGCAACAGCGTTCACATCAACAGTGCTTTACCCATGTTGTTCATGCCGGGAGAACATGTTTGCGATGATGTTTGAGTTTTTGTAGTAATTCAGCTGTCATCCTTGGTAAACAAATAAACGAGAGATGGAAGTGAAAGTTTCCACTCCAAATAACCAAGCGAGCACGTGGCAGAGCAACTCAGTCATGCAGGTTAAACAGATTTAACGCTGAATAAAAGCAAACCCAAATCAAATGGGTGCAACTCTCAAAACATCTCACTAAAACAAGTCTTGCGCAATTGTCTTCAGCGGAACAACTTTTGAAACAATCAGATTTGCCTTGGAAGTACAATTGAAAGTATTTGGGATCTGAAGTTCTGTTTTACACATTCAGTAAGGTTTGGCCTGGCTCAATTCAGACATGTGGAAATGCAGTCGATGAAATGTGTTTAACCTGAAGCTGAAAGAGTGTGTCGTTTGTCGTTGCCCTGTTCTCTATCGGAAAGGACCGAGAGCCACATGACGAGCACAGCACTCTAATCTCTCAACCTGGTTCCCAGATTTAACCGACGTGGCCGCCATCCTGCTATCGCAAACGCATACATCCTTGCAACTATTGAAGTCATAGCGACACATGAAATCCCAGCTGGTGCATGTTTAATTTACCATGTGTGGTAATCTGTACATGGAGCATTGGCACCTCTAATCTTAGGAACTAATTATTTTAATTCCCATTGAGTTTTTAAAAACATACGTCGACTGAGAATCATCTTGGCAACAGATCTCGGACTGTTCTCAGGTGTTATTTGAGACAGGTTTCATCCGAGCACTGGCACACTGCCCTGCTCCTGTTAACGGCACAGGGTTTGGAACCTTCGTTACAGTGAGACTTAGTAAACCTGCCACCAAACTGCCTTATACCAACGTGGCCCCAACAGATTATTCTCCCAAATGACATTTCTTCATGCAGCATCCGGACCATGGCAATACCAAATCTTCCTTACTCTGAACAAAAAAAGAGAGCCCTTCACGTACCTATTCTGATGCAAACGCAACTGTAAGCATGTATCCTTGAATGAGTTGTGCTTAAATGCCATTGATCAAATACACAGTTGGGCATTACATCCACTGGGAATAGGGATGCATCCTGTCACGGAGATCCCTTGATGTTCTTCAAAGGTCGGAGAAGATGTTATTTTTTACACTTAGTGACTTGTCATTGAGTTCATTATGGTACTAATTATCCGTGTACCCTTGGTAGGCTTTCAAGGGTTAAAATTACATTTTCGAGAGAGCTGCCTGACCTGTGGCCACAGGACTTATTACAATCTCCACGTAAAAGAAGTTGCACGCTAAGATAAGGTGAAACGACGAAAATAACTTGCATGGAATAGCTCGCCTATAGGTTAGCGGAGAGTTTCTGAATCATTTAGAATTTTTTATACATGAATGGGACCTAAAATGTGATCAGATCCTAATTTAAGTCCTGATCGAGAACCTAATCAAATAGTACGCTAAACAAAAGGTAATTAAAGATACTTTTATTTATTGAGCAAAATGATCCAATATGTTCTTTATTTGAAAACGTATGTGAAACTTGATTCATCACCTCCACTTGTGGGGGTAATTCGTCCAGTGCTTAATGCAATGGGAAACAATCAGGAGTGAGTTTGGGTGGCCCTGCTCTATATGAAAAGCATGCTGATTGCTCTCAGACTGATCTTTACACAGGTTTGTGGAAAGCATGTACTGTAATCAGTGGTTGAGGGCCTCCGTTATCGATGCCCATCGGTCTGAAAATTTACAAACCGTGGTTGGACTTCAATCTATTGTCAAGCCGGGAGTGTACACAGATGCATAAAATTCAACACCATTGTTACCCTTTCCAGAAGTGGTTGACTAAAAACTCGAGCAAGCTGTGCAATTATCGAGGAAGTGACAAAGAACTGCAGGCTAACATGAGGATCTGTAGGCCTCTTGTATGAGCTAATGTCAATATTCCCGAGTCCATCAGGAAAACGCTGAATAAAAATGGTGCGCATGTAAGGATAGCAACAAGGAAACCACTGCTCTCCCAGAAGAGCATTGCTGCCTATCTCAATTTTTCAGACCACCTGGATGATCCAGACGGCTATTGGAAGCATATTCTATGGACAGATGGAGTTAAAAGTGGAATTTTTTTGTCATGAATGAGAAACTATGGTACAAAACACTATTCTAACATAGGAACCTCATGCCAATCGTGAAGCATGGTGGTGGAAATATGCACACGTGCACCGCTGATTTAAATGTTTTACGATTTGAGCACTTGCTGCTTGGACCCGTACTCTTTGGCATCATTGACGGGACCGTCAATTCTGGGTTGTACCAAAACATTTTACAGGAAAGTGTTGGTGTCCGTTCGTGAGCTGCTGCTTAACGGAAAGGGGTCACACAGCAAGGCAACGATGCTTCAGAATGGCTATAGCTGAAGGATTTTGCGTTTTTGAATGGCCAAGTCAAAGACCAGACCTCGATCCTATCGAAATGCTGTGGCAGAACTTGAAGTGAGCAGTTAACGCAAGAAAGCCCATGAATGTGTGATTTGCACCGTTATATGTGTAGGAATGGGCTCATTCTTCCAAGCTGATGTGCTGGACTGATCAACAGTTTAAGAAAGGTTGAGTTGCACTTCTTGCTGCCCCAGGAGGTGTCACCAATTGTTGAACGTAAAGATTCACGTACTTTTTCTGACGGATCATTTTGCTCCAGCAAATTAAAAAGATGTTTTGGTACTGTGTAACTGCATTCAATGTATTATTGGGATTTAAATGGAAATCGTAAACATTTTAGGTTAAAGTTATACGAAAAATACAGAATCTTGACGGTCCAAACGTTTTTGCTGTTAAATTTTATTGCTTTCTAGCAGCAGAAAAAATAATGATCTCGCCATTCACGTACCTCAGGACATCGTCATTGGATTGGTTTGCCAGTTTACATTTTTACAGTTTCTGAACAATGAAAAAAATCACCTCGGCTTTGTTTAATGTGAGGGCACTGCAACAACCTGTCCTGCTCGCCGCCCGGTTTTCATCAAACAGTAAGCGCCTTCAAAGTTATGTCCTCTTCCCCATTTACAGTTGCTTGCTGCCAGCGTCCTTCCAAAGCAGTGACCGAAGGCAGATGGGATCTCCTCAATGTTCACACTGGTAGTTTACACACTGAGGTTTTTCAAATGATATTTCCCAGTCGGTGTGTTTTGTGATTAGCTTCTGTGGTTATGCTGAAATGGAACCAGAGCGTTGCTTTACAAGTGCTCAAATGGTAAAACATTTAAAGCGGCGGTGCACATGTGTGTACTTGAGGTTGTGTTCTTTAGTGAATGTCAGACTGATCACATCTCTAGGCAGTGTCGATCAGCAACTCAAATACGTGCCATCAGGCTGAAACAATTCAAATATAATGCCTAATGGGAGCCACTTCATATTAGATGGCGTCTCTGGTGGCCAGAGTGTCCCACGAGCGTGCACGTGCCCTCCATTGGCTTGCGAGGTGATGTGCTGCTGTCATAACACGCTGCTGCCAAATCAGTGTCACACATGTTTCATGGTATATCTGTAAGTCCAACTGCCTGGGTAGGAGCCACAGCTGCCGTAGCTGTGATGATGGGGTTGTTTGTGTCAAAACCGATGTTTAACAAATCCACTCCTGAAAGCCAATGTCACAAGGATTCAAACGGCATCATGGACGGATCAGGGTGGAGGAGTCAAAATTCACCTGGAACGGCAAGCAATGGAGGACTGGTAACTCAAACAAAAGAAAACAAACCCCAAACAAAAACATACGTCGTCATTTCCCATTCATTTTCCTGCAGAGAAACTTAGCCGTTTGTTTCTTTAAATGTGTTCAACTAGATGAATGCAGTACTTAACCTTTCAATGTCCGGGTTTTCACGCCGTCTCAACTTCATCGGATTCCACACGACAAAAGTGTTTCTTACCAGACTACGCGTCAAACGACTCGCAAACAGCGTTAACGTCACAACGCTTTAGTTGATGAGCGTTACAAAATGTTCAGTGCGTTATTTTCAAAAACAGTCCTTCCCAATGTCAAACTGGGATTGAATTTATATGTTCATCGCAATAGAAAATGCCCTCCCCCTGTTTAGTCTCAAATGTATATTTAAAAAGTGTGATTTTTTTTTCATTAGACAATGGCGTGCAGTCATATAAAATGATGAAACGAGCTATTTGAACTTGCGGCAGGGTGCTGTAGGGAAGTGTGGCCGCATTCGAGTGTCTGTGCTGCTGGTCGATCTCTTAACGAACACGTGTGCCCTATTCTCTTTGCAGAGTGAGTTGGTGGGTCCTTTGTGAATGTTTTGCCATCCAAGTGCCGACCGAATTCGGTGTCCATGACCGAGCAGCTGGTGAGAAATGAACGTCCGCTGGGAGAGGTGCGTACCAAGTTTCGTTGCACTCTTCCACTTGTCACTGGCGTTTCCGTCTTGGCTTGGCAAAATCTCTGCCATGCAAATAACGGCTGCCCAATTGTCTCCACAATCACCCAAGGGAATGGCTAAGTTTGTAAGCACCGTCTTGCCCATTCTTAATCTAACGAATTGTACATGCATGTTTATATGGTCATGTAACCATATACGAGTTGTGTCGCTTGTGGGGATGAGGTGGGCATCAGAGGGCAGTGCAGCAATATCCATTGTACTCTGCATGCGTGCATCCACCTGTGCTCCCTCTTGCCAACTGGCATTGAGAGAGTACGGAAACGCCCGGATCCCGGGTGATACGGGAGACCAGTGCTGCTGATCCTAATGCCTGCAATTTGACTTATTATCCCAAGGATTTTACACACAACAATCTGCATTAGCCGCTGTTAACCCGTGGATTATAAGATTAATTTGCCGTGCAACATTCACGCAAAATAACTGTGAGGAAACAGATTTAATGTGCATTATGCATACATTCGCCTATTTAATGAATAGGGCCATGAATTCTATAATTCTGATGATAGGAGTTATAGCTAATGGGGCAGTGGATGACAGTTCTGGATGGTTCAATAACCTTAGGCTTGATGTCGCTCAACCAGTGGCACACAGCATAACCCCACTTAACGACGGTAATTGGTTTCACGAAATTGGTCGTAAAGTGATTTTTCTCATGAAGCGAGTGTAGGAAATATGTTAAGGCTTAATTGGTTCCCGAGGCCTGCTGAGTAAATTATCCCAAAAAGGTCTGCCGTGCGATGTACTGGCATCACATCCTGGGTATTCCCCCGCCTTGTGCCCTCTGTCCGCTGGGATAGGCTCCGGCTCACCGCGACCCTGTACAGCATTAAGTGGGTATTGTTAATTAATAGTTCCGAAAGCATTGAAAGGTACATCCTTTTATCCATAAAATATATTTTATAATATGTAAACAATGAATGCTAATACATAAATATAAGAACATTGTACACACAATGTTAATAGAAACGTGGTTAATCAATGCATTAATAATTATACTGGTAACATTTGCGAGCCAAAATACACCAAAAATTCAACGGATGTCCCATTTCAAAGCGCAGTTCACGAAACAATGCCCCACCGCTCATGAATGGACGTCGCTGATTGGCCGAGATTGGTTGCGTATTCACCCGGAGTCCATTGTTAAAACCAAGGAATGTTCGTAAGCGAACGCATTGGGCTCTATGGAGGCCCGGCGTTAACCAGTTAACTGGGGTTGTCGTTGAGGTGTTCTACTGTTGACAAACATATGCTGTTCATGAACACGTGTACATTGGCAAGTGAGAACTCTTCAGTGTGCTCGTTCATCCTCCACCTTGCTTTTCTAACTCTCCTGTTCTCTCATCTCTTAGTTCTTCACCGAGAAAGTGCTAAGATGGATGGTGCAGCCCTCGGAGTTAAGTGAAGCTCTGCGCAATCAGCACCTCAGGAGTCGCGTTGAAGAGTGTGGAGCCTTGGAGAACCACCCGGGTCCTGCTTTCGTGACACACCATTGCATCGATACCAACTGACGGCTTGTGGAAGCTTGCGCTGATCCTGCCTAGCTGTTCGAAATTTTGCCGGTTCCATCAAGCAGGAAGTCTCCAAACGACCATCGGTGTCACCAGGTGGACATTTGAGTCGTTAATGTGGAATTCTAACCACTGGATTGGGTCGTCAAATGTCATGACAGTTCAACAAGTACGACATTGTGAACTGACACAGAACCCTTACAGGATTCTTAACTGACCTTGGATCACTCATACGTACGACTCTTGTCCTCGTCCTTGAACGTAGCCACATATGTTGCGTTAGACTTGGATTTTAATGGATCGAATGCCTCTTACCATGACTTTGTAGTGAAACTGATCCCTGTGAAATGTGGAATTCTAACCGCTGGATTGGGCCATTAATATAAACACAGGAACACGCACTGCTGGGGCAGGAATGCTCCATGTGCATTTGAATAGTACTTGTCTTTCTAAAGCACCTTTTACTCTGATTCACAGCTCTGGAAAGAACGGCATGAACAGCATCAGAATAGATTAAATACGTATACTAATAACTAAATGTACGACGAGTAAAATAAAACAAAGGGATTTTCATTTAATGAATGTTAAAGCAAATGCAATTGGAAATTTTGACTTCAGTTAAAAATCTTGACATGAGCAGGATCGTGATATTTTTATTCAATAAACGTTCTTCCCCGGAGAGCTGTGCGCTGCAGCACTGTGTAACGTTTCCTTTGCACGTTCGTGCGTATGTCGTGAAACCAGCCTCTTAATGGAAGCCCTCGTGTCGGTTGCCCCGTGATTGATTGGTCAACCAACGAAAGGCTGTACAGAGATTGAGACGCCAAGTTGATTACTGTCTAATAGTGAGCACTATTAAACTCTCGATCTAACTTCTATCTTCAAGAATTTCTATGAATTGTTATTAAAGATAACATCGAGGGGCATGCAAAGAGGAGTGTGGAGGAGCTGGTGTCTGGGAGGGTAGATTGCGAGATGAGTTATGCTGGGAATGTTGAATCGGGGATTGTGTGGAGTGAGGCAGCTGGAATTTACCCATATTAAATGTACATTTTGTTAACCATCACTGCCGAGACCATGAGGTCACTGAAGAAACCCGGGTTAATCACGGGTGAGTTTCAACCCAGACTCCGTGGTGCTGGATCCGCAAGCTACCTTTGATATTTATAGTTCAAACGGCCGTTATCAAGGTTGACCTGGGTTAACCAGTTGCCTGCCGGCGGTTGGAGATATTGGAGCAAAAGAATATGGCCCGATGCCAATCTTCAGTCGGTGGATCTTTGCATCGGAAATGGTTTAGAACACACCCACACAAACCTGTTATCGAAAAACCAAGCAAGAGCGCAAGGCTGCAGGTAACAATGCTTTGGGTTTGGATCACGCAAACTCCTCCACGATAAGGCGACAATTATCTGATAATGGTCATAATGATGTAAAGTGAGGCCCGAAGCCATCGTACATAAAACTCTTCGAGGCCTTCAGTTTGAACGCGTAATAAAGGTCCCACACCCTATAAGTCAAATCCCAACAACAGTGGCCTCGCCGTGCCACCAGAGTAAAAATAATACACGGGAGGCGGCGAGAGCGCGTCTAAAAGCGGGGCACCGTTTGTCACCGTCCTGACAATCGCCTGGCAGGTGGAGGGGACGGCGAGTGGTGGCGCCACTCCGGCTTCTTGCGCGTCCAGAAGGACGCGGGGCTCGTTTCGCTGCTCAGCTGGGACGTTTGGGATTGTGAACCGTGCAATTGTTAACGCTTTGTGTCGCGTTATTCGTGCGGCTGCATCGTAACGCGGTCTACAAAGTGCACAGGGAACAATCCCCAAAGAAGGAACTCGGTACAGTTTAAACTCTTAAAACGCGTGGGTTTTCTCCGAGCAATCCGGGGTACTCACGCAAAACGCTTACTGTGATACAAGTGCATTTGATTAAACATTTCAGTGGAGGCTGCTCCTGAAGACTGCTCCTGATACTTGGTAATGCGTTCCCGAATCATCACAATGCAGGCAGATTTTCAAACGCGCTCCGTGCTGTTGTTTGCCTTTGAAGATCCAACTGCTGTCAATGATTGACTACAGACTCATCGTTTCAGTCTGGAGGTGCGAGGGCAGTTCGCCACCACGTACACTCCCATTGTGAGAGCCCTCCTGCGTGTGTGTCTTCGCAATCATCACCTTCCTTTTGGAGATTGGCCATGTCAACGTGTCCCAGCCATGACCCCCGGCCTACCTCCTTCTCCGTCCCCTTCATCCTCCCTCCCCTCTTCCATTCTTCATTTCCTCTTTCTCTTCCTTCATCCATCCACTCTCCCCTCCACCTCGCCTCCTCCACCCGCTCCCTCCCTTTCCTTCCCCCTTCTCCACT